>OZ026520.1:23330129-23762919 GCA_964019695.1 Loripinus fragilis | reverse complement strand
GGTGAGGAGGAGGAGAAGAAATTCTCACCAGAGGAGGAGGTGGAGGCATTTGCCCCTGAAGAGGAGGAGGAGAAGGATAAGACATTCCCACCAGAGGAGGAGGAGGAGGAGGCATTTCCCTCTGAGGAGGAGGAGGAGGAGGAGAAGAAGACATTCACTACAGAGGAGGAGGCATTTCCCCCTGAGGTGGAGGAGGAGGAGGAGAATACATTCCCACCAGAGGAGGAGGAGGAGGAGGAGGCATTTCCCCCTGAGGTGGAGGAGGAGGAGGAGAATACATTCCCACCAGAGGAGGAGGAGGAGGAGGCATTTCCCCCTGAGGTGGAGGAGGAGGAGGAGGAGGAGAAGACCAGAGAAGGAGGAGGAAGCATTTCCCCCTGAGGAGGAGGAGGGGAGGAGAAGACATTTCCACCAGAGGAGGAGGCATTTCCCCCTGAGGAGGAGGAGGAGAAGAAGACATTCTTACCAGAGGAGGAGGAGGAGGCATTTCCCCCTGAGGAGGAGGAGGGGAGGAGAAGACATTTCCACCAGAGGAGGAGGAGGAGAAGAAGACATTCTTACCAGAGGAGGAGGAGGAATTTTCCCCTGATATGGAGGAGGAGAAGTCATTTTCCCTGAGGATGAGGAGGAGAAGACATTCCCACCAGAGGAGGAGGAGGAGGCATTTCCCCCTGAGGAGAAGGAGGAGGAGGAGAAGACATTCCCACCAGAGGAGGAGGAGGAGGCATTTCCCCCTGAGGAAGAGGAGGAGAAGACATTCCCACCAGAGGAGGAGGAGGAGGCATTTCCCCCTGAGGTGGAGGAGGAGGAGGAGGAGAAGGCATTTCCCCCTAAGGAAGAGGAGGAGGAGGAGAAGACATTCCCACCATAGGAGGAGGAGGAGGCATTTCCCCCTGAAGTGGAGGAAGAGGAGAAGAAGACATTCCCACCAGAGGAGGAGGAAGAGGCATTTCCCCCTTAGGAGGAGGAGTAGGAGGAGAAGACATTCCCACCAGAGGAGGAGGAGGAGGCATTTCCCCCTGAGGAGGAGGTGGAGAAGACATTCCCACCAGAGGAGGAGGAGGAGGCATTTCCCCCTGATAAGGAGGAGGAGGAGGAGAAGTTATTCCCACCAGAAGAGGAGGAGGAGGCATTTCCCCCTGAGGAGGAGGAGGAGTAGAAAACATTCGCTCTTTAGGAGGAGGAGGAGGCCTTTCCTCCTGAGGAGGAGGAGGAGGAGGAGAAGACATTCCCACCGAAAAGGAGGAGGAGGAGGCATTTCCCCCTGAGAAGGAGGAGGAGGAGAAGGAGGAGGAGGAGAAGACATTCCCACCAGAGGAGGAGGAGAAGGCATTTCCCCCTGATAAGGAGGAGGAGGAGGAGAAGTCATTCCCACCAGAAGAGGAGGAGGAGGCATTTCCCCCTGAGGAGGAGGAGGAGGAGTAGAAAACATTCGCTCTTTAGAAGGAGGAGGAGGCCTTTCCTCCTGAGGAGGAGGAGGAGGAGAAGACATTCCCACCGAAAAGGAGGAGGAGGAGGCATTTCCCCCTGAGAAGGAGGAGGAGGAGAAGGAGGAGGAGGAGAAGACATTCCCACCAGAGGAGGAGGAGAAGGCATTTCCCCCTGAGGAGGGGGAGGAGGAGAACAAATTTTCACCAGAGGAGGAGGAGAATACATTCCCACCAGAGGGTGAGGAGGAGGACAAGACATCCCCATGAGGAGGATGAGGAGGAGGCATTTCCCCTAAATAGGAGGAGGAGGAGGAGGAGAAGACATTCCAACCAGAGGATGAGGATGAGGCATTTCCCCCTGAGGAGCAGGAGGAGGAGGAGAAGACATTCCCACCAGAGGATGAGGAGGAGGCTTTTCCCTCTGAAGAGGAGGAGGAGGAGGAGAAGACATTCCTTTCAGAGGAGGAGGAGGAGGCATTTCCCCCTGAGGAGGAGGAGGGGAAGGAGGAGGAGGACAAGACATTCCCACCAGAGGAGGAGGAAGAGGCATTTCCCCATGAGGAGGAGGAGGAGGAGGAGAAGACATTTCCACCAGAGGAGGAGGAGGAGGCATTTCCCCTGAGGAGGTGGAGGAGGAGGAGGAGGAGAAGATGACATTCCCACCAGAGGAGAGGGAGGAGGCATAACCCCCTAAGGAGGAGGAGGATGAGGTATTCCTCTAGCCATGATGGTATACCTTTTCCTCCTATGTCCCAATAAACTCTCCCCTCTGGAATAAATCTAATTGAAGTCTAAACATTTATACATCTTTTGTCTTTGAAGGCTGAATAAAGACTGATTTTCTTTTCTTTATATATTGCCGAATTGATTATGTATTCTGCTTCAATTTAAAAACAGCCAATCAGATTGCTGTGTTTCATTGTTTCCGCAGTGAAGGCACATACGCTTCACTACTGTGTGGATAAGCTAGGCTGATTAGGCCAAGATTTTAAAAATAACATAAACCAGTATGTTTCATCTTCTGTTTAATATCTGTGTCATAGTTTTCTGTCCACCCTGTGATAACGTATTTTATCAACCTGCAAACTATGAAGAAGTGACAAATTGAGCTGTTTGATCAGTCTTTATCCATCGTTATATATTGACTTATATGACATCTCCTCCTAAACTACTGGTTGGATTTTGACCAAACTTGACAGGAATGATCCTTATATGGCCCTGTTTAATAAATGTTCAACCACGGGGGTCACATGTTTACATAGACTGATATAGTGAAAACATGAAAAAATCTTCATGTTTGAAACCACAAGACCTAGAGCCTTGATATTCGGTATCTAGCATCACTAGTGTACCTCTTCCAAATTGTTTTATATTTTATTTATGTCCATGGGGTCAAAATGGGCCCGCCCTGGTGTTCACATGTTTTACACAGGCTTAATATAAAGGGACAGCAAGGAAAAATCTTCTTGTCTAAAATCACAAGAACTAAAGCCTTAATATTTGGTATGTAGCATATTCTAGTGTACCTTTACCTAATTTGTTCAAATCATGCCCCTGGGTATTGTTGCATATCAATTTGAATGGAATGAAGCATACAATAACATGCTAGCAAATTATTTGCCCCTACAAACACCATTGACCCCTGGGGTTCAAAGGTCATCTTTTTTTATTTTCTGAAAGTAATCATGTTGCATGTCAAAGCATATGGGAATGAAGCAGAGAACACAATGCAAGCAAATATTCTGCCCTTTTATACGCCAACAAACCTAAGATGGGGTTAAAAGGTCAATTACATTTTTTGCTGAAGAAGGAAATGTTGCATATCTAATTAAAGGGAAAGAAGTGTAGAACATTATGCAAGTTGGACCTTATGCACACCCTAACCTTTTTAGTCGGGTTAAAACATCAGACATTGAAATTGTGCAGATAAGTATACTTTGATTGAACTTAGTGGATTGGTAGTGTTTGATTATGGTCTGAGTGATACACAAGATGGACTTAGGTTTTTGTGAAATGGGATTTATATAACATCATCTCCATGTGACAAGAACTCAGGTGAGCGATCCATGGCCCATGGGCGCTCTTAATCTTCTTGCAGTTCTTTCTTTAGTTCAATCAGTCATTAGATGTTATATATGTCTTTGGAATTATAAATGAAGACATGACTAGACTGTAAAATCTTTAATTTAAAAAAAACGCATAATGTTTTGTGTGCAAAGATAAATAGCCTCAGTGATTTATTAAAAAAATAACACCAATACAATGCTCTTTCTTAAAACGACACAAAGGCCTTTCAGCATGGAAGTTTTTGGTTGAATCAACTTTATGGCGTTTGGTCGCATGAATTAAAAAGTAGAATACAAATTCAAGCTCTATATGGAGATAATATTTGCATTCAAAGTCAAAATGTAACACTCAGGACATTTCTCTGGTACAGATCATATGAGGGTAGTTGTTAAGCATAACTCAACATACAACAGTATAGCCATGATTTTTAGGGATCTGAAACATCACACTTATCAACTAGGGTCAGAAAAAGTTAATAGAGATCCGCTGCATGTAAGTTTATGAAAAGCTTTTTTATGTCCATTTTAGTATTGCATAATCTTGATGGGGAAGAGAGAGCTGATTGCTTTGCTTAATTGGTCTTCCTGGTGTCTCGTGATGGTTTAGTGGCTCTTCCTCACGGTGCCATGGGGTTGTCTGCGGTTTGAGATTGTGGTATTTCCTGATCATACTCACTTACTATTTTTCAGTCCAATGTTTGTGTTTTGGGACTGACATTTTTCCATGGGTGCTTCCTTCTGATAGGGAACTAAAGTACAAAATATATGAGAAAACTTTTTCTCGCGAACCAGATTGGGATTGTCGTTGTTTTCACCCATGTGATACATTTCTATCTCACACACCCGTACCAGTCCTAGGGAAAGATAAAAAACTAGCAGCCGCACGCTTGCCTCTCGTCGATCCGTGGCGTCATTATAATGTTAAAATAAGGTCACCATATCGCATCTCTGCGTATTCCGGATTTTCTGGAAGCCCTTTACAAGTTTTCCGATATAAATGAGGTATTAAGTGGTGAGCAAGAAAATGAATCCATTATTTGTGAGAAGATGGGATAGATAAATCCGTCCCTCGCGATCACCGATTGTCATCACTCGGCAGAGTAAGAAAGTGAGCAAAGATCAGGAATCGATACAATCAAGCACCACACCCGACCCAAGACACAAATGGAAAAGTGACAACGTCACAATTAGACATCACAAACGAGAGCCAAGAGATCAGCCCTTTCCCAGCAGGTGACCACAAGGCATCAACAAATAGACGTGCATGAAAGCATAACTAAAGAAGACGGAAAAAACATAAATGGTCCACAAAAGAGGCACCGCCTTGGAACGGTCAGTAAAATATGTTACTGGAGGGCTTAAACCGGTTTAACGATGCACCAACCTCACCCTTAGTTCAAATGTAGATCAAGACACATAGATATTTGGTTTGCATGAAAGACCCCTAACTTATCAATGTATCATCTCCTAGAACATAAAAATCAAGATATAAAAAGGAGATAAAGCAAAGATAATGACTCAACAGTAAATAAAACTGAATACGGGAGCAAAAGAAATCCAACAGGTAAACTCCGGTGGGCCTGACAACAGCCAAAGCATCGGGCCCCTACTATCTCATCAAAAGGCAAGCCTCGTGATGCCAATCGGTGTTCCTCGGGATGGATTTTTCTATCCCACCCTCACACTCACGATAGATTCTTATAATCCATATCCCTAAACTAATTGTTCAATAATTGAAGTTTACACTGAAATACAAGGTTATCTTAACAGAGATATATATTCGACATACTAGCTGGAAGAAAATAAAGTTGTTTTTAAATGCCACGCTTTTTGTTACACTTGGGACATTTTGGGCTACTTATTGTTACATAAAAAAGTTCTATTGCAACTATTCTTACGAAATTTGGAGGTAACTTTAACATTTTTATAACACATATTGCGGTATAAACTAACCATAAGCAAGTCTCTTCAATTTTGTTGCAGGTCAGTTTGAAAAGAAGAACTCATTATTTTTGAAATGACCCTTTACAGCTTTTTAACAGATCAGTAGTGCTTCTGTACCGTTATATATGTAAACAAAATTTAGACGAAAAAAAAGACGAAAAAATTCAAACCTTTTTGACGAATGTAGATTTTCGACGAAATTTAGACAAAATGTATTAGACGAAATGTCTTTTAGACGAAATATCCTTTAGACGAAATGGGTTTAGACAAAATGCCATGGATCCTTAATGAGTTTTATCTGTCTCTTGTAAACAGCCAACAGAGTTCGGAAATTATGTCTGAACAATGAGTGAGCTTGGAAACTGCAGTTTTCCAAGCTTGCTCATATTTCAGTTGAAATTTCAAGATGATATCAGAATAGCATAGCTACATATAGTGTCAACATCTTGCACGAACTCATTCACGCATATGCCAAACCCATTCAAACATTCGAAAATATCAAAAAAAGATTGACCACTAAATTACGTTCACCCTAAAAACACCAACGGATCGACGCATGTGCCAAATAGTGAACTAGAACTTTGTCTATTTAGCAAATACACTGTCTTGAGTGTATGGATACTCAGGCTGATCCGATTCACCACTGTGCATCATACAAGAGTCTGTATTGATTTTGGCTCAACATTTTACCCATTTAAGCCGAATAGACCTTCCTACCCTTTTCAATTGGACCAGTCAATTTCCGTTTTAACTTTTTTTATTCAACTTTTAATAGACAATTCTGGAAGCAAACGGCAAAGATCCTGATCAGACACCACGTTCTGTCACTGATCTGGGTCTGCACTGTATGTTAGGCCCTGACTGAGTTCTTGCGGGTGGATTATCTACCTTACAGGTAGATAAACATGGTATTCTAATTTTATACTTTAGACATTGCACATGAGGAGATATTGCATGCGTAGAAAGCCAGCATATCGCATACCATTAGCCTGAAGGGTGAGATTAATAATATGAAGAGAGGATCTAACATTAGTGCTCATGGTTGTTTTTTTTTTGTGTGTGTTTTCCGCTGCAAGCCGTATGTTATCACTTTCACTTTCTCCATTCAACAAATTAGGAATAGCCAGAAATATGCATATTAGAGTACCAGCTCAAATATGAAAAATCGCATTGGTTAATTGCCAGCCTGTCCGTACAAGCTCATTTTGGATGACACAATTCACCGAAAATTAATGCAGAATCTAGTGATACAGACTGAAGCATGCACTTTTCTTCTCAGAAAAATGTCAACGACACTGAAAGTAGACTTCTATTTTTAGACAAAGGACCAGTGTCTATAAGGCCTGTTTCACGGCCACTATGAATTTACTTTAAACTTTGTGTAATAAAAGTAGTATGTCTTAGCTGTTAAATCATGAAATGTTGGATCAATAGATGAAGTTTTCTGAGTTGTATATTCATTTGAAGTGGGTGGGGTAATTCCACCCCAAACAGGGTCATGCTACGAAAACAACTATATTTTTATAACCATATTTAGCTGGGGATCATCCATTTCAAGATTATATATGGGATATCAGATATAAAAACTGACACTTATGATATTTTAAAATATTTATAAATAATAAGTATAAACTCAATTAAAAGTCATACCAAAATTTTAGTATTTTTTCTTCCCCAACTTTGCCAAAAACCACAACATCTTTTTATGCTTAAAGTGATTCAATTGATATTTAGAGGTTACATACTATATAAGATGGTTATTATAAAATTATGAAGAATTGTTTCCATGGTGATTATTTTAAGAGTTATCGGCCCACAAAACCAGGATTTTTTTTTTATTTTATCAAAACTTTAGAGTGGGTTTACATGCATTAGATATTTTAGATACAGCATTGCTTTTAGGTTACACAATGGTTGCTCATAGTGTCTAGAATAAAACAAAGGTTTTACATCGCTGATATGATCCGGAAGTCAAAGGTCAAGGTCACTATTACTCACTAATACTTAAAACTTGTATACGGCTCAAACCGCGAACACCTCTTTCTTTTTTTGACCTTGCTTACTCATATTTGCTACAATACCTGCATATCATGATGTAAATATTACAACAAAAGCCTCAGAATATGGATATGACCTTGAAATCAAGGGTCAAAGTCAAAAATATTCTTAAATCTGTCACATTGCTCATAATACAAACTCCTCTTTCGTGCATTGATGAGGTGTGTTTATATTTAGCACAATAATTGCTTATAATGTGCTGATTAAAATAAAGGCTTAAAATAGCTGATATGACCTCTAGGTCAAAGGTCAAGGCCACACATACTTAAAACCTGTCAATTGCTCTAAACGCAAATATTTTGACCTTGACCTTGAATAATATGTCATAACAGCAACCTGAAACCAATGATGACATCTAAACATTAAGGCAATAAGTGTGCAAAATATATATTATCTCCATAGAAACTAGTAAAGGATACTCACTTTACAGGCCATAGAACCAGAATTTAAATATTTTTGAATATTTTTGAGTTGTAAATATTTGACATTTGACTGGCTCACAGAGAGTTTCTTGTCATCTACATACCTCAGACAAACACTGTTGCAAAAATGGATATCCTCCATCGAAAAAGTAAAAGGAGTGGCACTAGGAGCCAGACAACCTGATAATATTTATAGGTCATTTGCATTGATAGCACCTCTATCAAAGAATACAGAAGTTCATGTTGCGAGCTGTAGGACGGATTCTTAATACCTCGACCTTTGATCCCACGGTCAAAATAAGTGCTCTGAAAACTTCATTTTAATGTATCTAACAAAAATGAGAAAGGAATTCACGTCAACATTTGTAAGATATTTTGACCTAGACCTTTTGCTCCTAGGTCATAGCAGTAATCTGAAACTTTCATCGTGATCACCACAAATATGCGAGTGCAGTACCCAGTGGTAGAGAGCTTGAGTGGAGATAGAAGGGTTGCGGGTTTGAGTCTCACAGATGAATCTGCATATTGTTCGTGAGCAAAGTAAAGAAGAAGGCAAAGGTAAGGAATCGATACAATTAAGTAACACACATGACCCAGGACATGGTATGGTGTGGGAAGGTGATAAAAAAAACAACAAGAAAACATCACATACAAGGGAGCCAAGAGGTCAGCCCTTTCCCAACAGGTGACCACAAGGCTGCAAGAAATAGACATGACAGACAAGAAAAATTGAATCCTGCTTAGTTCCAGTTTAACCCAAGAAAGAGCCATCCTGATATGATTTGACTAAAAAAATTGACTGGGATAAAAAGGATCAAATAAAACAAACAACACACCATAGGCAATCATTCTGCCAAATATAAACACTCTCGCTCAAGAAAAGACAGAGGCGCTCACTGTATGAGCTGTATATAAGTTTCATGCAAGTGCGATCTTGACGTCGACTTCAAGGTCAAATCAGCGATAAGAAACCTTGGTTTTGCACTACGCTTCAGAAGCAATCATTGTGCTTAATATGAAGGCACTCCATCAATGCATGAATGAGGAGTTTGTGTTATCAGCCGTAAGACAGATTCAAAGAAGTATTTGACTTTGAACCTTAACTTGAAAGTCATAAATATATTCCGAGACGTTTGTTGCAATCAACATATGATATGCAATCATTGTGGCAAATATGAACACCCTCGGTCAAAATAAATGAAGATATTTGTATTTCGAGCAATTTACAGGTTTTAAGTATGTGTGACCATGACTTATGGCCACAAGGTCATATCACCTATCTGAAATCTTCGTTTTTGTCTAAGTGTCATACGCAATTGCTGTGCTAAATATGAACACATATCATCAATACACCAAAGAGGAGTTTGTATTATGAGCAGTGTGACAGTTTTTAAGAATATTTGATTTTGATCCTTGATTTTAAGGTCATATCCATCTTCTGAGACTTTTGTTGTAATCTACACATGGTAGGCAATCATTGTGGCAAATATGTACACACTAGGTTAAAAATTGAAAGAGGGTGTTGGCGTTTTGAGCCATAGACAAGTTCTAAGTATCTGTGACCTTGACCTTTGACCACAAGGTTATATCAGCTAAATGAAACCTTTGTTTTAATCTGCACATCATACGCGATTGTTGTGCTAAATAGGAACACATCCCATCAATACACCAAAGATGAGTTTGTATTAAGAGCAGTGTGACAGTTTTTAAGAATATTTGACAGACAGACAGACAAATACTTTTATTTAGGCTCAGGTCAAAACATAGTCATAACCCTTGATTTCAAGGTCATATCCATAACCTGAGACTTTTGTTGTGATCTACACATTATAGGCAATCATTGTGGCGAATATGTTTACACTAGGTCAAAAAATGAAAGAGGTATTCGCGTTCTAAGCCATGGACAAGTTCTAAGTATTAGTGACCTATACCTTTGACAACACGGTCACATCAGCTATCTGAAACCTTTGTTTTATTCTTCACACTATTACCAATCATTGTTAAATTTAGAAGCAATCGTGTATCTAAAATCTCTAATGCATGTATACCCACTCTAAAGAAAATACAAAATTAAAAAAAAACCCTGGTTTTGGGGGCAGATAACTCTTAAAGTAATTACCATGGAAACAATTCTTCATAATTTTATAATTACCATCTTATATACTATGTAACCTTTAAACATCAATTGAATCCATTTAAGCATGAAAAGATGTTGTGGCTTTTCGCAAAGTTGGAGAAGATAAAATACTAAAATTTTGGTATGACTTTCAAGTGAGTATATACTTATCATATGTAAATGTTTTAAAATATCATAGTGTCAGTTTTTATATCTGATATCCCATATATAATCTTGCCAAGGCTGACTTCCAGCTACGTAGGGTAATAAAATTACAGTCGTTATCGTTGCATAACCCTGTTGGGGGTGGAATTACCCCACCCACTTCAAATAAATATACAACAAAGAAAACTTCATCTATTGATCCAATATTTCATGATTTAAGAGCTAAGACATACTACTTTTATTACACAAAGTTTAAAGGAAATTCATAGTGGCCGTGAAACAGGCCTTATAGACACTAGTCCTTTATTAATTGCAATGCTTCAGTTTAGTTTAAAGGGACTGTTCTTAGCTGTGATTTTGTATAAGTGCCAGTACTTTCAATAAAAAAACTATCAGTCTGTTTGCATTATTATAGTATCAACTTTATTTTTCCAAATAGGATGACCCTGTGTAACAATTAGCAATACATATAAAAACATATTCCACCATTGCAATTCAGGCGAATATCTTTTTTAAAGATATTTCTTGTTAATACGAGGGTCATTTAATACAGAATGAGACTTTTTTCATAGTCCAAAATTCTGTGTATGCATTTAGTGAAAATTCACAATGATAATAGTATAACATACTAGCAATGCAGGAATATAAACAATATGTTTGTGATTGATCAGCTGCCATAGCAATAGGGTGTTTTGTGGATAGACTGGAAGATGCATGGCCACGTTTACATTTTTTTTTGCATACCCACGGTCATTCATTTTTCTCTCATTTGTAGCATTTAACCTCTTGATATCGCTACTTCTACTGCACAATCCCAGTTTTGCATAAAATGCTACAAAAAAGAAACAAATATACATTTCCTTTATTTTGGTTGCCTAGCAACCGATTTACTAGATTTTATATAAAGACACTACTTTGCGTTGCTAGGGTAACTATGTTTGTGACGAATATGCAACAAACTGTATCGCTATGTGTAGGTGATTGTAATTAGGTATAGATGAAAAGAACCCTGTTCACTTAAATTGCCTTTGACTATTTGATATTAACTTTATAAGTCAAGAAGTCAGTGGAAAATACCAGTTATTTCTTAAAAAAACATGTTTTTTAAAGCCTTGTATCCATGGTAACAGCTCAAGACTCTAAAACATTACTTTTCCCTATTGGTTACAGATAGATTGCATGGGCATATATAAGTATTCGTAGAAAAATAAACTATATATTTTAATCTGTTGCCATGGTTGCAACCTTATACTGACCCGTCCACGGATGTTTGCCTAGTCTTCTTATGTTGCCTAGCAGCAAATATTGGAAGTGTGTAGTTCGTCGAATATGGTTCATGTGAATAGCCAAAAAGATATACAAGCCTTAAATACGATTTCATAAGTCTAGCATGTAAATTCACTGCACTATTGAAAAAGTTTCAGTCTATATTGGATGACCCTCGTAAATAAGGAGATAAAATGAATTGTGTGTCGAGCACTTTATTTCATTTTGCAACGAGATTTTATTCAATAGCATAAGAGCACGAATGTAAGATTACATTGATCACATTAAATTACTTACAATCGCATTTTTTGTCCCCAAAGCGTCAAATTTTCCCATCTTTAGCGCAACGTTCTTATGAACGTCATTACGTAATGTTACTAAACCTGTACACCATAAGCGGTTTATCGAGTTTATTGCAAGACGTTATATCAATACCGGACTGGACTTCATTAGATAATATTCTTTCTATGATAAATATATTTAAGAAATAGATCAGCTCTAGCAGTGAATTAATGAGTAATAATTCACTGTTTGGAGGTCAGTTGTAAAGAAGATCGAATCACGAGCGCGTAGCGCGAGTGATTTATCTTCATACAACTGACTGACAAACAGTGAATTATTACTGAATAATTCACGCCCTAGAGCTGATCTATTTCGATTCTAACACACAATAAACGACGAAAACACATTTGAAGTCTTCAACTGCCATTGCACTGAATAATGCCCGCCAATAGTTGGACTGCGTCGCATACGTTTACATTAATTTGTAACGTCTTTCAAGCGTTAAAACGACGTTACACCGCCTAAATCGATGACTGACGTCATTTTGCAGTAGCAATGGACGTCAGCTAACGCATGCTTTCCCGCGCTTTAAAACTGTGAATTAGTGTTTGATACATCCTGTTTTAGCTTTGGCTCTATAGGCGAGGTGAGTTAGAATTCTAATTCTAACACTGATCGCCTATATAGCCAATGGTTAACTTCAGTGATATGATTGATAAATCACTGCACGTATTAGCGTGACGTCATACGGTCAGCAGTTTTATTTTAACTGACGTCATCAATCACGTACATCCTTGTAACGTTGAAAATTGACGGCATATTGTAGTTTTACAGCCAAAAAGCGAGTAAAGTTCACCAATTGCAGCCAATTTTTGTCCCACAATTTTTTGGGCTTAGATTTTCATTTTTATGCTATTTTTTTACTTATTGGTATAGGTCAATTAGATAATGATGTCTAACAAGAAAAGCAGCAAAGCTGCGGGAATTTAAAGTCTTTTCTCATTCTACATGTACAGTTCTCCATGTAGTAGCTGAAACTTCACATGGCAAAGACAGAAGGTTCTTTCAACTTATACTGCCAGCTTGGATATGTGAAACGGTCCTGTGACCTAATTCTGCCTGTGACTCTTAGAAAGGTTGCACAGCCCTGCCATCTTATATTGCAGTTGGCAGTAGTAGTAGTAGTAGTAGTAGTAGTAGTAGTAGTAAAGTGGCAGAAGCAGCAGTGATAAGGATACTACTAGTAGTTGTTTTATAGTAGGAACATCGATCAGCAGTACTAGTAGTTGTAACAGTAGTAGTGTCAGCAGCAGCAGTAGTAGTAGCTGTTGTTGTAATAGTACTAGTGGCAGCAGCAGTAGTAGAAGCAGTAATGGCGGTTATAGCAGCAGTCCTGGTAGTAGCAGCAGTAGTAGCACCGGTATTTGTTGTTGTAGTGTTAATAGTGTAGTGACAGCATCATCAACAGTAGTAGAAATCAGACCCAGGGTTAATTACTTTGAAATGTTATTCATTACATAACAATTACTATCAAAATCATTGCATTACATTACAATTACTGGGGGCTCGATAGTGTAATGGACTACATAGCAATTACTCCCCAAAGTAATGCATTATATTACAATTACTTAAAAAGATTCAGAACTTTATTCATATGAAATGTAATGAAATTGCATGGCATTCAAACAATACAACCTAACTGTGTGTGTCTTCTCACAAATGAAAGATACAAAACATTTCAGGCGGGATTTTCTTTCTGTCACTTTGATCATTCCCTAGGGATTGGACTACGGGGTGCTTGAGGGCAAAAATTAAATTCCGTCTCTCACTAGACGGATGGCTGAGAATGGGTTTGCTCCCCCCCCCCCTAGGGAATTTTGCAGACATATCCTATCTTGTAGAGAATTGAAAGCCGAGTCTTTTAAGAGATGTTTGCACTCTGTGCTCCGGGGCGTTAGTCTGTAAGAGCCTGTAACATACGATACTTAATCAAACTAAGAAAAAGTAAATTGAAAGTTTGGGCAACAAATTAAAGACATTAAAGTATTTATTTTTAAAAATCATTCATATAGTCTGCATACTGGATATCTTACCTACATATGACAGCCATTTGAACAAAATTGCGGCTTCCTAAGGTGTCATATGCGTTACATAAATCAGATAACCCATTAAAATTTGCAAGTGTGGCTAACATCATTTACATTCACAATCTCTCTGTGTGTTTTGCAAAATGTTTTTAACCATGTCTGACTAGCTTATGCAATTGGCTAACAGAAAAATTAAAGTTTGCTTCCCTAGCTTCAATATTTTTTTCTGAAAAAGCAATTAAACAACCCTACCCCTACCTAGTTTTAAGGTGAAATGTTTGGTATTAAAACTAAAGTAAAAATAGTTAAAAAATATTTGCAGTTGATGAATGTGTTTCATTGTTTGGAATTTATTTGCTTATATGAAAAGACTCATAAACCTGCAAGTTTGTTGCAAAAATTTTAATATCAGTGGCTGTAACATATGTTACCTGATGTAATAAATGGGCAAGCTCATCGTCTTTGCGTAAGATATGCCTAAAAATGTTTTAATCTCCTCGAGGGAATTTTGCAGACATATTCCTTCTTATAGTACAACTCAAGCTGCATCGAATAAGGGATGTTTGCACTTTCTATGTTGGGGCGTTAGTCTGAAACAGCGTGTTACATGCGTTACTATATCAAATAATGGAAATGTAATTTGAAAGTTTGAGCTAAAATTGTGAAAAAACTCGCAGCTGTTGGACATCTTTCATTGTTTAGGGATTTTAAACTGACTCCTATGATAAAGACTTATAGATCTGCTAGTTGTCATCAAGTTTTAAAGATCAGAGAGCGTTACATATGTTAGTGTGATAAGTAAAATCATCAAACAGTATTTTGACATCAAGCTGAGTAAGGGCCTGCTCCATCCTAATCCCCTTTGGAATTCTGCAGACAAACTACATCTTATGTAACCATTCAAGGTGCATTTAATAAGAAATGCTTGCACTTTGTAAGTCGGGGCGTTAGCCTGTAACACCTTGTTACATATGTTACTATATCAATTTGAGAATAAGAAATTTGAATGTTTGAGCTACCAAAAAAAAGAAGACATTAAAATTATCTAATGAATTGACATTCTTATAGTCTTTATACTGGATTTCTTTACTACATATGGAAGCTGTTTAACATTAATACGGCTAACTGTGGTGTTATATGCGTTACATGAACCTAATTATAATTTAAAAGCTATAATTGTGGCTATCGTCATGTAGTTAAACAACTACTATGACTTGGTTTCAAACTGTTTTATTAGATTTTACAAACATAAACTCAATTGATGAATAGGACAAACCAAGTTTGCTTTTCTATCTTAAATATATTGTCTTTTAGGAGCTAATACACAGCCCTTCTCCCAGTTTTACAGAGAAGCGAATTTTGTTATTACCGTTTAAGTAAAACACATGAAAGCGATTACAGCGTGTGGATATTTTTCATTTTCTTAGTCTGTCTTGCTCATATATCTACAAGATGTCATTAAGTAAAAGATCAGGACACTTAATGTGTACTTATAAGTCTTTGGTGCCAAAACACTAGGAATGATATTCATTTCTGATTATCAAGCCCATGGACTGGTGTTACAGATGTTATCAATGACCTTTTGGACACATTTCCTAATACTGTGCATATAATGCTAAATATAGAGTCACAAATAGAAAAGATAGTTTTACAATACAATAAATGAAATGGTCCAAACTATTTCTCATCGATTTAACACTCATGTTAAACATTTGTCGTTGTCTGCTTCTGTGGTAATCATTATTACCGGGTATCACACGCCTCCTTGCAACTAGTAGAATCATCACACAATATTTCAATCATTTACTAATATAAAATTTTACCACCAGTCCACTCAAAATTGATGAGCCATTATCAACTTTCCAATTTTGCCATTTATGGCTTGGAACATTCGGAAATTGATATGAATTCATAATAGATGGCTCTTTGAGTATGTGTTTCAAGTGATACTCTGCAAGTAGGAGAAAGACTAAAGCTTTACAAGGAGGAAAACTATGCCATTAAGAGCAATGAGAACCTGGACTGATGTACCTTGATATTTCTGTGATAAAGAATCATATCTTAGCTGGTTAACTTTTATAAATGTAGCCTTTCCATACATGCAACCCACATATTTTCATCTAATAATGTCTCTGCACTTATTATCTTTCCCAAAGCATTCAAAAACTTATTTGAAGTCTTAGTACTTCTGAAGTGCTGAAACCGAGGTAACTCTTTCCCTTCAGATAAACGAACTAGATGTATAGCAGCAGGTAAAGCAATGAAATGCAGGATGAAAAGAGCGCAAATTAGACCCTTTCAATTCAATGATTCACTAAGTTTTTAAGATAAGAGCGCTTATTAAAGGATGTAACATATATAACTCGTCATAATAAATGAGCAAGGGCATTGTCGTGACATCCTTTTTGATTACACAGTCAGAGGCAAGTGTTTTCAATGGATCATGAAATGAGGCACCTTATCAACTTGTTTACTCTGTATAAATCTTTCATAGAGCATAATATAGAACTACTGGTTATCCCATTCTACCTATAGTCCACTTTCCTTCTTTTGAATGCAACAGCTAATGATATGGCTGCAAAAACTGAGAAATCATAGGTTTAACATTATTTTAAGACATGCTTCAATGTACTGACATCAAAAAACAACCAACTGCAAACATAAATGATTGCAATGTCCAGCTTCATATTCTTTCTCTTATACCAGATAACTTTCAAGGTGTAACAGAAATTGTTTCAGACGGTCTGCCAAAACCATCAAGAGTCAACATTGTAACTAAAGAAAACTTTTAAAGTTCTTTGGGCGCAGCAAAATACTATTGATCTAAGACCTGAGGACTTAAGCACCAAAAGACTGGATAGGTTCCATGGCAAATGATGCAAAAAAGCAGCCTATCAAATTTCTGTTTGACCAATGTCAGAAATCTTAAAGTATTCTTAGAGGTTCACGATAGAGACATAGATTTTGCAAAATCAGAGCAAAGTTATCATTTGACTAGCACGGATGCAGAGGCAGCTGAAGTTAGATTGCTCTTGCCACTTCACAGGAAGAGATATATACCAGAGTCATACTCCATTGTATGCATATATGTGAAATGGCATTAAACCCATATTTAATTAGGTGTTTGATACCAAGACACTGACATGCTGTTTCTGCCTTTGAAGAATACTAAGGATTCAAGTTTGGCTGAGTCAAGTTGTTTGACGCTGGCACTGGCCACACATACAAAGAAAATTAAGTCTTTTGATGGCTAAAGAGGAGGATAACACGAAATGCTTATAAGTGATGTTTGTCATAATTACCAATTTCAAAAAGTAAACTAAATTAATGTAACACATAAAACACCATAGGAAGCTGTATATTTGTTAAAAAATCTTTTCTTATGTATTAAAGGTATTCAGCATGCAAACTACAGATTAATTCAAATAAATAGATAGTTTTATGTCTTCTTTCTGTTTCTCAGACTTTCAATTCATTTATTCTTAAATTGATATGGTAACATACGTATCATACCATTACAGGCTAACCCCCTAGTTAATAGAGTGCAAACATCTCTTATTTGATGCAGCTTGAATTGGTCTTTAAGGTAGGATATGTCTGCACAATTCCCAAAGGGGTGGAGAGGAACAGGGTTGTCCTCAGTTTGCAGTCCTAATACAATGCCATGATTCTACTGGTTGTGATGAAATGGGTGATTATTTTGCAATAGAAGCAGACACAATGATAGACATTTTGAGGGTGACTTGAATAAAGATTGTTTTTGAATAATTTTATTTAATAGGAATATTTATTAAATTGTGTCATTTAAATGAGAACTATTATTTTCTATCTATATGTCTATATATTTTAATATTATAGGCATTAGGAAATATGTGATTACAAAGGTTAAATATAACATAGGTAACACAATTCCAAGGGCTTGTTATCAGCAATGACTGTAATTACTAAGACTAAGGCACCAGAGGCTAGAGATTAATAGGAAAACATGTGAAAAACCATATTTTTCTGATATATCATCTCTTACTTCCAAGAAAATTTCCTAGCTCATTCATTATGCCATGTAACATACGTTACACACTTTAATAAGTTCTCTGATCCTGATGTCAAACTTGCAAATGTATGATTCTTTATTGCATTAGCAAGACAGTGCCAAAAATGTAAGATATCCACGAGCGTCAAATATTTTAATATATTTTTCTTCAATAATAGATACCAAAATTGGATACTTAAAATTGGGGGTAGGGTTGTTTAATAGCTCATATAAAACAATGTATTTGAGATAGAAAAGCAAACTTTGTTTTTTCTATTAGTCAAATGAGTACTTTAGTAAACTAAGATTACAAACACTTGTAAAAATGCACAAATCGTCTGTAAAATGAATGATGTTAGTCACGATTTCAACTTTCAAAATGAAATTTAATCTATGTAAAGCATATAACACCATTGAAGGCTGTAATTTTGTTTAAAATGCTGCTTTTATGTAGCTTAGGCATCCAGCTTGCAAACTACATAAGAAATTTGAATAATTAGATGGTTTAATGTCTTCTTTCTGTAGCTCAAACTTTCATTTTGATTTTTTCCTTAGTTTGTTACAGTAACATATGTAACAGGCTGTCAGAGACTAACGCCCCGGAGCACAGAGTGCAAACATCTCTTAAAAGATGCGGCTTGAAATTTTCTTCAAGATAGGATATGTCTGCAAAATTCCCTAGGGGGGGGGGGGGGGGGGGGAGCAGGACCTTTTTTAGCTCGAAGTCTACACCCTTATGCTATCTCCTCCAAAACCAATGCCAAATTTGGTATGTGAGTTACTCACATAAATGGGGTGTGCAACAGCAAAATAAATTTGGCCCCGCCCCCTAGGGCCCTGAGGAGGGGTCTAAAGGTCAAATATCATTTAATTTCAATAACAACGTCCATTTCAAAGAATTTAATATCAAGCTTTTTTGTGTTCTTACAAATAAGATAGGAAATATTTCAAATGGGATTTTTGCTCTGACGCCTTGAACATGCCCCAGGGGTGGGACATGGGGGCGCCAGGGGTGCCCAGGGGTCAAAATTTTACTTTTTGAACATGGCCACGTGGCATATCAAATTGACAAAATGGAAGTTAAATTTCATCCTAGGGTCAAATTGGTAACCTTGGGATGAGGTCATAAGGTCAAATATCACTAAATTTCACTTACAGAGTCAACTTCAAAATTTTTTATCGCAAATTATGTGTTTGTTCTCACAAATTAAAGATATTAAACATGCCTAAAGGAATTTTCATTCTTTCACCTGGATCATGCCTCAATGGTCTGACTTGGGGGTACTTGAATGTGGGGATTTGCGATGGCACCCCATCGACAGCACTTTCTAGTATTGTTAATTTCTTATTACTTTTTGTGGCTTTCCCTGGGTAGAAACCAGTACCGCCGGGAGGGTTTATGATTTGTGTGTTTATTATATGACGGGAGCACCCGAAGGCTCACCGAAAGTGGTTTTATGTGGTTTTATGGTTTTATGGAGAAGCCGGGAATCGAACCTGCGACCCCTGGTTTACAAGGCATAGCACTTATCCACTACACCACGGGGGCTTGTTAATTTCTTATTACTTCCATTGCTAAAAAATAGAAAATATTGCAGTTATCTTAGCAGCCTATAAGGAAGAACTCGATATCAATAATAACTGGTCCCAACGTATAGGTCTGAAGTTCAATAACTTCCTAGAATAGTCCCATGACACTTATGTCAGATATCAGCTTATCATAATCTCATTGATCTAAGTGCATTGTCAATTTCTTATTACTTCAATTGATGAAAAAACTGGCGATATTGCAGTTATCTCAGCAGCTTATACGAAAGAACTGAATATCAATAATGACTCGCCCCAACGTATAAGTCTGAAACGATAACTTGCTAGATTTTCTCTTCTCATAATTGACATAGAATAGATAATGACACTATTTTCAGATATTCAGCTTATTATAATCTCATTTCTGATACAATCAAATAATATCCATCTTAATTGAAATAATCCCCCATCAAAATAATCTATGTACTCAGACAATATTCCTCCTCCATTGAAATTAGACTATTGATTCATCCTCCATTACTCTTGGAAATAATCCTCGATAGATACATTCTCCTATGTTATCACATTATATCCATCCTCCATTGAAATAACACTCCATTGAAATAAGCCTAAATGAGTATATTTTCCATTTCTTTTTGCACTATAAGGCCAAATAAGCATATCCATTGAAATGATCCTGAAATTAAATTATTTCAAATGAGTACCCTTTCTATGTAATCACATTTATTGAATAATCAACAAAATGAAATAATCTCCTACGTACTCACACAATATCCTTCCTCCATTGAAATAATACTCTATCAAAATATACTCTATTACTCCTTGAAATAATACTCATTATATACTCAAACAATATCCTACCTTTGTTGAAATAATCCTCTATCAATTGATCCTAGGCTCCATTACTCCTTGAAATAATACGCTATTGAAATATTCCAAATGAGTATTTATTGAAATATTCCAAATGGGTATAATTTTTATGCAATCAAACAATGTACATACTCCTTGAAAATAATTACCCGTTGAAATAATCTCCTATGTACATTTACTCATGCAATATCCTCCCTCCATTTAATTAGTACTCAATTGATCCATCCACCATTACTCCTTGAGATAATTCTCCATTGTTACCAAATAATATCCATCACACAATGATCAATTCCCCATTACTCCTTGAAATAATACTCCATTGAAATACCCTAAAAGAGTATCATTTCTACGAAATCAAAAAATGTCCATCCTCCTTGAAATAATCATTCATTGAAATAATCTCATATGTACTCATACAAAATCATTCCTCCATGAAAAAAGATTGATCCATCCAACATTACTTCCTTGGAATAATTCTCTACTGAAATATTCCAAATGTATATTTTCTATGTAATCAAATAATATCCATCCTCCTTGAAATAATCACCCATTAAACTATCTCCTCTGTACTCACACCATATTATTCCTCTAATTATACTGCAGTGAAGATGAAATATTCTAAATGTGCATGCTTTCTGAGTAATAAACAATGTACATCCTCCTTGAAATAAGCCAGCATGAAATCATCTAATTCTATATATCACACAGTCTTTGAAATAATCATCCATTGAAACAATCTCTTATGTACTCCCACAATATACTTTCTCCATTGAAAGTATACTCTTGACTTTAATATTTTTATATTATTATTATTATTATTTTTATTATCATTTTTATTATTATTATTATTATTATTATTATTATTATTATTATTATTATTATTATTATTATTATTATTATTATTATTTTGTGTGTGTGTTGGGGGGGGGGGGGGGGGGGGGAGTAAGTTTTTTTTTATCTCAGCATCTTAGGAACATTACCATGCAGACCCTGAGATTTGGAATTTTTCATGTCATTTTATACAAAGGTAGAACAAAACCAAATTAATCCATAAATCAAGGGCCATATAACTCAGTTGAAGATGTATGAAAATTTAAATGCAGTTGTCTCAAGCTAGATCTTATCTTTATTCAAAATTTCATCATATTTTCAAATCAAGGGCTATAATGCTGCAGTTATTTAATTAAATCCTTACCAATATCAACTCTCATGCAAAGTTTGATGAAAACTGATCAAATAATGTTCAGGATAGATCACAGAAACCAATGTTCAAAATACATTTTGTAAATAAAGGGCAATTACTCTGTGCTTATTTGACAAAATTTACCCATCTATGATCCAAAACCACTCCTCCCCAATATCAACTTATATACAAAATTTGAAGAAAATAGGACATAAATTGCTCAATATAGTGCACAGAAACAATTTTTAAACACAAATTAAGGGCAATAACTCTGTGCATATTCAACAAAAATTACTCATCTATAATCCAAAACCACTCCTTCCCAATATCAGCTCTAAAATAATTTTTTGAAGAAAATTGATCAGAAAATGCTCAAGATAGAGAAAGGGCTCGAAAATAGCACTTGTCGGCTTGTATTTACAAGTGCCTCTGGCTGCAGGGTAGGGCAAGTGAAAAATTTGATATTTCTTCTGCAAATTTTTGTTTTCCATATATGCCGATAATTTTTGTGTTGCAGGGCAGGTGCTTATTTTAAGATATTTCGAGGCCTGTAGAGTGGAAACAAAGTGCTGACGGACGTACATTTGTACTGGCAGACATTCAAACGTAAATTTTTGATTGGTGGGTATATCATGATACCCCACACTTTTTAAAGTGTGTGTATTGGGGGGGAGAGGGGTATAATTACACAGCATAATATTATACAATTATTGACTTCAATGAGGTAGACATGAGGATTTATCTACCTAAAAAGTGATAACTTATAATTCACTGAGGCCGCATTTTGGCTTACAGTAACTGTGCAATGTTCAGGGCTGCGCAATGCTAGGGGGCTTGACTGTACTCATGGTACAATTACACTATCATTATATTGCTGCTCACCTATTTCCAACGATAAAATTGACAGAGCGCTAGACTCAAAAATATAAATATTGACCTTTTCCCTGCTAGCAGTGACTTTTGTCATCTGCTGATAACAGGACCAAGATCAGGACCCATAGAATGGAGGTCCTGATCTGGATCTAAATTGTAACTTTTGACATCCTGATAGGGTTTCTGAAGGATTTTTTAAAACAATTAATTCTTGACAAAAGATCAAAGATAATGATAAAAGAGGCTCTGATCAGACTGTTCGGTTCCTGTTTTTTACAGTTCATTTGGTACAGATTCCGTGCACTTCAACTGTACTTACAATACCAGCTATGATCTGCCAGCTTTCCAATCTTCACAAAGAGGCCTCTCACCCCTGTTGTCCTCTGCTTTTTGCCATCTTTCTTTTTAGCACTCTTTTCAAGGTTTTCTTGCGAAGATTTTGATCCCAAAGTGGGTTGTTTTAACCCAGATTTCGTACCACCTGAATTGGCTTTGGCAGTAAGTCTTAAAGACACAGGGCCATCGCGGGGCATTTGAAAGTAGTCTGGCGGAAGATAGTATCCAGTACTGAAGGTAGGAGACGGGGGAGAGCATGTGAGGCCTGTGGGGGGGGACCCCTCTTGTTAGGGGGTTTTGGGGATCTTCCCAGAGAATTTTTTTAAATTTTGAGCACCTCTACCATGTGCATTTAATGCTTTCTTTGTCAAATTGATGATTTTTGACCATATTTCAATTGTTTGGTCAAATTTTTCGCTCAAAAAGATATTTCTTGATGCGCAAGAAACCTATTCTTGGACAAAATCTTTTTTCAGACAGTGACAATTCTGTATGTTTCTTTGACATTATTTTACCTACATGTCAAGGCAGGTTTTACACATGTTGGTGACTCTTCAAAGACTCATGTTTTGAAAAGATATACTAACGTCTTTTCAGTAGAATACCCATTTAAGATGTATAAATTGTTCAGGTTTGGACGCCCACATCTCCTTGTTGACAGGCCAACATACACAAATGACATGGTAATGAAGCCAGACGGACTGTCAAACCATAATGGCTGAAAACTCCCCTGCTCATGCTTCTTTACGCTAAATGAATGTTGAGGGAACCGAAAATTCTAGGGCTGATTTAGGAACCGGCGGCACATGTGAATCCATAATGGAAAATTGACATGGTATGCCTCACGGCTTAGAATGCATGCTCATATACATGTTAATTCAAAATGTTTTAAACATACTTTGTTGCTTAACATGTTCTGTGATTTAGAATGTTTAGAAAAAAACATATTGTCAATTTTGAAGGGGTTAAAACTGGAGCTTAGAGAGTATCACAGGACTTAAGTTAAGAATGTGTAACAAAAAACTAATTTCCTTATTTCTGAACCAGACCATAATGTTGTGGGTACTCAAAAGAACTGTCTCAATGAGACGGTTCTTTTGAGCACACAAAATGTGTTGAAATTGATGGGTAAGAAAATATTTACAATTGTACGCTGAAAATTTGTGTTTATCTAAACCTGTGGTATCATGACATTGATAAATGGGCCCCTACATGAGAAAACCTGTCTTCTGGGCTTCAGACCATGTCAGACTCAAACCAACCTGCTCAGCAAAAGAGACTACTAGCTAGAATGCTGAAAGTTGTGTTATTACCAACAGTAATGTTAAGACTAACTTGCTATTCTAAGTCATTTGGTGACTAATCCGAGACTTTTTAATAATTTCTGATTTGGCAGTATTAATGCTAAAGAAAAAAAATAGCAGCCAGAGAAAGTTCTGGATATCCTTGATGAATCCGGGATATTTCGCCACAGGTACAGTTTGCCCCCTAGTCGTTTCGTCCCAGGTGTTTCGCCACAGGTCCAGTTCGCCCCCTAGATGTTTCGTCCCAGGTCGTTTTAACCCTGGTTGATTCGCCTCTTAAAGTTTGGCAAGTCTCCATCTACATCCATACTTTGTGTGTGCGAGCGACATAGGCCATGGAGAGTAAAATTTGCTTGTCATCAGTATCTACACTGCCTGTCATGATATACGTGAAATAACTGAATTATCTTAAATCTAATTGGCACTATTCTAACCATTATCGGTCGTGCACTACTGATGACTATTGCATATTGCGTCAGGTGATAAATATCTACACTGGTTTTCATGATATACATGTACTTGAAAATACAAAACTATTTGAAATCAATTACGCTATTCTAACCATTATTGGTCGTATTACAGTGTTAGAAATAAGCCAGAGAACTCAACTTGTCCGGCGGGCAACCTGAAGACAAATGCAACTTGTCCCCCACAATTTAAACTTGCCCTGCACAATTCATTCATAAAATTCCTAAAAATGCTGATACGTGAAATATTTGTATGTTTGAGGCTTTACATCACAGTCAACAATTTTTCAATAATTTTAGGATGGCTTCCTGGGTTTAACCTGAGTACTATGCAACTGGGATGAAGTGCCTTGCTCAAGGACACAAACCATGCCCCAGGTGAGGATCAAACCCACAACCTTGTGATTAAGAGTCTGTCACTTTCTCAACTGAGCTATCGGATGGGAAAAATTGCTTTAATCAGACAATATAGTTTTGAGTTTAACATGTACAGATATGGCTCAAAATATGCAGACACAATGGCAAACAGTGAAGGCCCTTATTAAACAGCCCCTCTAGTCTAATCTGGGTTAGCACTGTTTGCCGAAGAAGTCGGATATGGCCATCATATGGGGGTAACCTTCTGAGCCTTTCAGCTTGCCTCCTGCAAATTCAACCCGTGACGGGCAAGAGGGCAGTTGCTTATTTCTACCTTGCGCAATTGTGTTAGTGCAAATACAGGTTACATATCGCACATTGTCACATTCTTCAATCATCAGTATCTACATTGTCTGTCATGTTGCAGATATATATAAACTTACTAAATTATTTTTAAACTAACCAATATGAATCATGTTAAACAATGTATTGTAGATACCGATGACATACATAGGTTTAGGTAAACAAAATTTTTGAACTTTTAAATTTTAACTATTTTCTTACCCATCAGTTTTAACATATGTTTTGGGTGCACAAAAGAACAACCGTATCAAAGAGACGGTTCTTTTGAGTAACCACAACATATGTTTTGGTTGAGAAATAAGAAAGTTAGTTTTTTGGTACGCACTCTTAACTAAGTAAGAGGCCCGACATGTAAGATTTTGAAGGGATTTTGTATCTGCCGGATACTCCAAACACCTCTAGAAGAGTATTACTGGATTACATATAAGTAGGGCGAAACGACCATGGTTTATAGGCGAAATGATCTGGGTGTAGGGTGAAACATCTAGTTGAAACCACTATGGGCAAACTGGTCATGGGGAGAAACATCTTGTTACCATCCTTCCAAGTCATTTGGTACAGAAAGGCCTCCAGTTGAATCCCAAACTGTTGCTGAAAACTGGCTGGGTAGTCGCTGGTTTACTGGTCGCTTTCTATTCTGTTTGTTTTTAGGGGTTGTTACCATATTGGAAATCAAAACGATCGAAATTGCATGGACTACAAATGATTAAATAGCCCGTACAGCAAAAGTAAGCAGGCCCTGGGGTTTGGGGGCTGCAGAAACAGAATGTTTAGCTTCAGCCTCACTGATTTCGCCCGGTAAACCAGAGGTGCGCCAACTGACTTCCACAGTAAAACAGTTAGAAAGCTGATGTAGTGTGTAATGACTGAAGTATTTGTTGCACAAGTTACAAGTTATGGGGGGAAAGTCGAGAAAATAGATTACACTGACGTCTACTTTCACTTTGGATCCCGAGTTCTGATAAGCGTATCCCACGCTAATGCATCATCACATCATTTAACTTGAACAATTATCAATTTAAGCCTTCGGCATCCAATAAAAACATTGCCAACGTCTCGGCCAACGTCCGCTTTCTGTTATTAATGGAAGTATCGATCACTGTCGATTGTTTCACAAAATGGCGGGTCATTTCGAAGCTTTTGACAGTTGCTAAGGGTTGGTACCCGCATTTGTCTGTCCTCAAGGATCTATAAGCTGGCGAAAAAAAATATGATGGAACCTGTGGAATAATTAGTTTCCGTGACCTCGGGCAGTTTCGCTATTTTTTACAAATGCCAACTATTTCCATTCTACACAGATATATTCGAATATAATGACTTTTCTGTGTACATATTATTATAATTAATTGTTTAAAACACCTTCGGTGTTAAGTTACAGACGCATGGGACTTTTGCTTTATGTCGTATATCTTCGACATCGGGCGGAAACTGCCGAAGGTATTACGGAAACAGAAAGTGTTTACAATCTAAAGACACCTCGACCACCCCCTTCGGGGGTTGTCGAAGCCGCCTTCGGCGGCTGGTGTCTTTAGAAAAAGACACCTCGACCACCCCCTTCGGGGGTTGTCGAAGCCGCCTTCGGCGGCTGGTGTCTTTAGAAAAAGTGCGCACCCAAAAACTTCAATTCATTCAGCCTCAAAAAGAGCACCACTGAATTTGAATGTGATCTTCGTTACTGTGATGAAGTATACTTGTACATACCAACTTTCTTAAAAGACTGAAATATTTAAGAGCTTTAATAGCATGCACGTCTACTTAGATCTCTTGTTGATCAAATAAGCCTATTATGTAGAATTTATATATCATGTTTTTGCTTCTCAGCATGGTCTGAGCAGGTTTGTTATGAATTGACAGTGGAATTCAACTGCAATTCTTTGAGTACAATTATTGTTTTAATTGTATCCATCAAATTTGAAGAGTTGACCAGAAAAAAAATCATTGGTTTTGAAACAGTAGATGAATAATATTTAAAATTACATTCTTCTTTGGTATTGGAAATAATAGATTGTATTCTTGTATAAAGAAAACTGTGCCAATAGGTCGGTAACGTAATTCATATACCTTACACCCTGGCCTCATTGCCTGCGTAGAAACATATATTTTTCTGCAAAATATAAGGTTCTTGTGTGTTGCTTTACACTTTTAACAACATCCTTTGCACAATGGAAGTAAGCTGTTCCATCTAGTTTCATTGGTTTTGTTGGAATAACACTTTAAAATATGATTATAGAATAATGATTTTAAATATTCCATATATTTGAAAACTTGTTGTGGCTCACTACAAACTAAGACAATGCAGAATAAATAATTTAACTTCAATAAAAGCCTTTTCATGTACATATATTACAAAAAAGCAAGGTTTGCATCATTCACAAAGATACGCCCTTCTCAGAAAAATGGCAAAATGTTCATGGTAACGTTATTCACATAGCCAATTAGCTCATTCAATTGAAGATGATAAGTTATAATTTCAAGTTAACTATTTTATCTATCATATAAACCATAGAAGTTATCAACATAGTAAGTCATGAGAACATTTGAGGTCACTGTGATCAACTGGAATGGACCAGGATGCAAAAGCGAGAGTGCCAATTTCAAAGTGTACACATAAACTCACCAATAAACCTCCAGTGGTAGCAGCAACGAGATAAAAACGGTTTGAAAAGAGAAAATAACAATTGAACAACAAATCAGAAATTTAAAATCACTGTCGATTTGTTGCCTTGGCCATTTGATTGGACTAACCTGTTGTTTGTTTGTTTTTGTAGAATATGAATTACGTTACCTACCTGTGAATTACATTACCTATGTTTAATCCAGTTCGTTTCAAAAACCATAAGAAAAATCATTTAGAGATTTACACTATTCAATTTTGTTTTTCAAACAGATTACTTTGCATATGTTGTGTTGATATAATGAGTATCTTTGTAAGTTACATGAATAGGGGAGTTGCAGTACCCAGAGCATATAGGTAAATCCTTGTTAAAATAAAATGACAACTGTAATATGGTTTAAATTGATCTTTAGTAACTGGGACAGATTTGTTTTGATTAAAAAAACAAACATTTATTTTAGCTAGTGTATGCATTTAGAGAGGTATTCTGATTTTAGTAAAATTGTAGTAACTTTATTCACAGTAACGTAATTCACAAATTTAGTTGCAGCGTTTCTTTGCTAACATCAGTCTTATTTTTTCAAACAGCACTTGTTTCCACTAATTTTTTTCTATGCAAACAACTTCTTGTAAAGTTCTTGTATGGTTTGATATATAGTTAGGTTATAGTTCTTACATTGGCTTTAATTGCAATATTTGTACCTCTTCTTATACAAATAATACACATAGTTCACAAAACTGCAGATTTTTAGACAACCTCAAATATCTTTTCATCTGCGAAAAATAAACAAATATTTCCCCAAATTTGTTTCTTTTGTCCATGTACATACTAATCCTCTTGGCATAGCGATGTTTTATGTGAGCTTACCATGCATGGTTTGTAATTTGTGAGATGGTTAAATTGGAAACGTTGTTCACACTAGATTGTGGGACATAAATTATCAATACAACTAAAAATTGTTTTTCACTTTTCAATCAAATGAGGGACATTAAATGAAAGGTATATATGTGTGTCAATAAAATAAATCTGAGAACTGTTTATAAAAACAACCATTTGAGCATAATACAGTCTTAAACTTACATACTATAAGGATGGGGCAGCATTTTATGGCAATCTATTGGGGCACTTGCTGTTGATAAACGTCGTAAGGAATGCCTATTGACCATTTCCATTGCTTTTCTTTTACTTGATTGATGAAGTTCGTCTGCTATCAAGTATCGATTTTTTTCAAAAAATTTGTTTCCACCAAATCCAAGTGCTACCTAAATGATTCACTACTTTCTGTTTTGCTTTATTTCAGAAAAATGGGGTTTCCACTTCTGGCTCTGGGGGCAGGGTTGATTGGTGGACTGTTTGGCTTCAGGAAAACCCAAAGTAAAATCGAGGGTGCAGCTGATGGTATTCAAACATCTATAGATACAACACTGAAGAACGTACATCAGGAGATGGTGATGTTTAGAGAAAAACTTGAAACTGATTTTATACCTGAAGCTAAGGAGACTATGTTCGTTGCGAGAGAATCAATGACTAGCCTAGTCCATACAGTCTATAACACCAGTGTCGTTGCTCAGGAATCAATGAGAGGCTTGGTTGAAATATCACGCGCATTCATGAATAGAGCATTCATAACAATGGGTAGAGTTGACGATGTCCTGATTCAAATGAAGTTTGGTGTTGAAATTGGACTGATAATGTTATTTGTGGTCATTGTTATTCTCTGTGGACACGAACTTCGCCGCACAGAAAATGTCCTTCGACCAAGCGCCTACATGCTATTTGAGAGAGATCTGATGCGCATGTTGAGAATATCATGTATTATGTCTTGTTTAGCATTGGCTGGGAAACTGTTTTATGCCCTTATACTAAGCAAGTCTCAAGCCGAACCAGATGATATTATAAGATGGGCTTTATTGCCGATTGTTGTTATAATCGTCCTCAACCTCTGCCGACTTCTCAAGCCCGTGTTTTCATCATACATTCTCCCTATAGTCGGCTTTATTCTCTGGATCCCGGTCAACCTGCTGTTCTATCCTTTGATCATCTTGTTATACTCAGTCTGTCTTCAGCCGACGGTGTGGCTTGGTCGGGTATACAAGAATAGGCACCAGTTAAGGAATCATTTTTGCATTTACGTGATTCGTTTTCTCCCCATAATCATCCCAGTTCTTCTCATTCTGATTTTTGAGTTGATAACCACCTATATGTTTACAACCATGAATCTTGAAACAGGACTATTGTTGGCTATGACAGTTGTTTACGTGTTGTATTATATCACAGCTTACTTTATTATGATAAACTGTACCATACAAACTGTGCGGCAAAATGTGCGGAAGGTTTATGTTTTAAAGTACAGACAGTGAGAAACGACATAAACAATTTATTCGAATTTTAATAAAATACTCTGAACAAGCGGTAGGTCAGATATATCCCATTGAATTTCAGTTAAATAAGGCGAATTCATCTGATACTGAAGCCTCATTTTTGGACTTGGACTTGTCCATATCGAATGGCATTGTTTCGTCTAAGATTTATGATGATAAATGGTATGATCTTAATTTTTGAAATAGTAAATTTCCCATTTTTTAGGATAAATTTTATTTAAATGCAATAGGTCCTTATAGCCCTTGTGCAGCAGTGTTTACATTGTAAACATGTACATAAAATTTGACAGACAGCGTGATTGTTATAGTAACATACAATGACTATATCAAATTGTTAATATAGTTTTCAAGACAACACAATATAGCAATGTTCATCCAGAAATTGGAACAGCGTAAAACACTATTTTGATATCTGCAATCTAAACTTTGGTTATCCCTTATAGATTTAACGATTTAATGTGGTGTAACACACACACACGCACGCACGCACGCACACGTACGCACGCACGCATGCTCGCACGCACACACACACACACACACGCACACGGACACACTTTTAGTTTTCAGCAACCTCGAGACCCTGGACTGAAAGGCAGACTATATGGAAAGTATGTAAGGGTGCAAAGATCAGGAGTCGATACAATCAAGTACCACACCTGACCCAGAATACCAATGGGAAAGTGACAAACTCACAGTAAGACACCACAAACAAGAGCCAACTGGTCAGCCCTTTCCCAGCAGGTGACCCCAAGACTCATATAAACAGACGCGCACAAAGGCATAGCAAACACAAGACAAAGAAAAAACCCATAAGATATCCACAAAATAAGTACCGCCTTGGAACGGTCAGTAAAATATTTTACTGGAGGGCTTAAACCGTTTTAACGGCGCCAACCTCACCCTTAATTCAGATGTGGATCAAGAAACAAAGATATTTGGTTTGCATGAAAGATCCCTAACTTATCAATGCATCATCTCCTAGAACATATAAATCAAGATATAACAAGAAGATAAAGCAAAAGTAAGGACTCAACAGTAAATAAAAACTGAATACCGGAGCAAAAGAAACCCAACAGGTAAACCCAAGTGGGTCGGACAAACAGCCAAAGCATCAGGCCCCTACCATCTCATCAACAGATGTTTACCTGCGTCGCTTTAGCGAAAGCAGGTCTAGTAGTGAGTCCACTCCGTCCGTCCGTCTGTACGTCCGTCCGTCCGCAACACTTTAGGGTGCCAAGTTTGTGTAATCTGTAACTCGGAAAGTTTTCATTCTTTTTTATTCAAACTTTGCCTAATGATTGTACACATATTGAGGATGTACATCTTCTATTTTGTGCACGTTTCATGTTTTTTTTACATTTTTGACGGGTGTTGAACTTAAACATTTTTTCCATCCGCAATGCTAAGGGGGTGCCTAATTTGTGTAATCTGTAACTCCAACAGTATTCATTCCTTTATATTCAAACTTTGCACAATGATTGTTCATATTTTTTTCTTATTTTTGAAGGGTGTTGAATTTAGACATTTTTTCCATCCGCAATGATTAGGGGGTGCCTAGCTTGTGTAATCTGTAACTCAAACAGTATTCATTCTTTTATATTCAAACTTTACACAATAATTGTCCACACATTGAAGATGTGCACCTCTTATTTTGTGCACATTTCATAATTTTTTTCTCAATTTTGACAGGTGTTGAACTTAGACATTTTTTTCCATCTGAAATGCCTAGGGGGTGCCTAGTTTGTGTTATCTGTAACTTCAACAATATTCATACCTTTATATTCAAACTTTGCATAATGATTGTACACACATTGAAAATGTGCACATTTTATTTTGTGAAATTGTTTCCCTTTTTTTTCTCTTTTTTGATGGGTGTTGAACTTAGACATTTTTCCCATCTGTCCGTCTGTCTGAAACATCATCAAGTTAGGGGTGCTAATTTTGTGTAATCTGTAACTCCAAAAGTTTCATTCCTTTTTATTCAAACTTTGTCAAATGATTGTTCACAGATTGAAGATGTGCACCTCCTATATTGTTCACTTTTCATAACTTTTTTTTCTCATTTTTGACGGGTGTTGAACTTTGACATTGTTTCCATCTGAAATGCTTACTGTATATTACATTGTGAAATTTGGGTGTAATCTGATTTCATTCCTGTTTATTTGAACTTTGCATATCGACTGTAAACACATTGACGATGTGCACCCGCGACGCAGGTCCAGACCAGAGTTTGGTCTTGTTTAAGTAGGAAACATCATAGAGTATGAAGTCCAACCCACTGGCTTGCAATTAAAGAGGAAAGCAAAGCCACCAACTGTGAATGGTTTGACCACAAAGCATGTCTTCTGTTGCAATACATTAACGTAAAGCCAATCTTTCTATAATGGGAAATTATTGTAATGAAACACCAAACATACATGCCTTTAAGCCCAAATTCTCCCCTTATCATATCTTAAACCAATTATTTATGTATTTTTTTATTTATCTAATGAATTTAGAAAATCCATGACTGGAGAGACAGCCATATTTATTTGAGAAGTAGATCAAAATAATATTTAATTCTGGATATAAAGCAAAATGTTTATCATGTCTTGCTAAAACGTAAATACAGATATTCATTCCTTGCAATAAACGCCTTAAAAATGAAAGTTGCAAGGTTCTTAACCTGACTCTTACGTTTGGACGAGACTAATTTAATAAATTTAAACATGGTTGGCCTTCTAAAGTATTAATGACCAATATATTGTTTCCTAATATCATCATAAAGGGGACATTCTAACACAAAATGAAATTCATTCTCTAAATTGTTACTTAACTTGCATTTTCAATCATCATACACAATTCTTTCATGTCTCGCCCATCTGCCCATTTCTATTTCAAGTTTATGTGAAAACACACGATGTTTGGTCAAAGTTGTTCGAAACTTTGTAATGTTTACTATCTCTAAATACTCACTCAACTGAAAGCTTGCACTTTGTCTGTAAAAAACAGCTCTAGAGGATTCATTTAATTCTGCATTCAAATTTTGGATAAAATTTTCTTGCAATCTTTCTTTGACCACTGATAAGAACACTTTTCATAAACTCCTAAATTCCAAAATAATCTTTTAACTAAAAGTACCCAATTTATTTTTCTATACTGAAGACTTTAGAAACGCACCAAATATATTTTCACTGTCTTATACATGGTTGATTTTTTATCACTTGTTATCGGCTTACACAATGGACCAAAATTTGCCATAGTTTTGATTTACTCATGCGGTTCATTCTGACGAAACACTCGTTTTAGTGTTTTTCAACGATTGTCGTCTGACAACTGTGGGATTAGTTACATTTAAAAGCAAACACTTTGAGCTGGTAGGTGTCTTAACCAACGGAAACACAAGAAAAGTTTCGAAAATAATCAGAAATAATCGTTTAATTACACTCCTAGTTGCAGCGTTTCTTTGCTAACGTCAGTCTTAATTTTTCAAACAGCAATAACAGGTGGATGACGTTTGCGTATGTCGCGATACTTTTGTCTTCTACGCAACGGGTTGTGGAGTATCTTGTGGCACTAAAAAAAATGATTATTCCTGTTCCTTAGGATATAAACAGCCAATAACATAAAAAAATAATGATGTCACCTAGACGAAAGGATTTTTACCAGAGGCCTAAAGCTTCATGAGTTGATTTTGTTTTTTCCTTGTGCTTTTGTGAACAAACATCGGTCCGAAAAACTTTTTTGTGCGCATTATGGAAGGTATTGATACTCTGTGACTTTTTCAATTTGGGATGTCTCAAAATAATCGCGACGTAACGGCAACCTTACGCCACAGCGTTTCGATTTTCTTATTGAATGCAAGGTAAATGAAGGGAATTGTCAATTTCATTTTTTACATAATTATAAAATCATAATTTGACAATAAATTAGTATTTTGGCAGGTGGTGCGTTTCTAAAGTCCTTCAGTATATATCCGCTAACATAGTATTGCAAATATATGCAATATACTTTCTCTTTGCAGATTAACATTTTTTAACCAGTATTTTATAATAATAAAGTACGCTTTGTTTGATAGTCTGTTCTTCCAAATCCCCATAAATAAATATTTGTGTTGTCTTTTTACCCCCAATTGTCTCTTGTAGAACTGTAAATGCACCGTTTCGATTTGTGTTGTTTAAAAAAATTCCCAGACGTCGGCTGCATAATTTAAACTAGGAGATACGAGATTGTCAAAGAGGCCAAGAGTATGTTTTTGAATCAGTAAAACTTAAATAGATAACAATTTAGTTTAGTTTAGATAATATCCTTCTGAGCTTGTCTTGCTATTGTTTTTCTGTCAATGAAAATGACCCACCCGATGTAAAAACTATAACTAGATAGGAAAATGAACTTACAATCTCTAACTCTGTGTCATTATAGAAGAAACTTAGAATTCTTGGCAAAATCACCCCTTTTCTAAATACACTAACCTTTGTTTTAACAGTATTGACAGAAAATCTCCACTTTTGACAATAATTGTACAAAACATTAAGTCCACTCTGTAAGCCATCAACTGTCTCAGAAAATAGTATGATATCATCAGCATAGAGCAGAAAGAACAGTTTTATCAGGTTAATATTTATCCCTTCAATCCCATGTAAACTAGAACAAATTCGATGGCGCGCCATCGTAAATCCCAACGCTCTGCAAGAAATCTATTTGTAATTGACCCTTTGACCCCATCCAAAGGTCACCAGTTTGATCGCAAGATAAAATTTTTCAGTGTATACTAGTCGACTGCTCATGCCCTTTAATTTAATATGCCACATAACCATGTTCAGAAAATTAAATTTTTGACCCCTCCCCAAAGCCCCGGGGGGTGGGAACCCAAAAACTGGAGCCGGTGCATGTGCCATGCATGTGAGTAACTCACACACCAAATTTGGTTGAATTTTGGAGAAATTTTCTTTTTGGCCCCCAACTGTACCCCCAAGTCCCACCCCTGGCCATGACACAGGTGGCCGAATAAAAAATCTGTCTGATATGATATATATCTTTCATTTTTGAGAAGATACACAAACTTTGATTTAAAAATCTTTGAAATTGACTTTGTAATTCAGATTTAATGATATTTGACCTTTTGGTCTTTCCCCAAGGCCTCGGGGGGGGGGGGGGGGGGGGGGGGGGGGGGGGGGGGCGGGACCCACAAAATGGCGGCGGTGCATGTGCCATTCATGTAAGTAACTCATACACCAAATCTGGTTGAATTTCGGAGAAAAAAATTTGACTTCCCCAACCCCCCACATTATCTCCAAGTCCCACCCCTGGGGCATGACCCAGGTGGCCAAATGAAAATCCGGTCTGATATGTTTTATATCTTTCATGTGTGAGAAGACACACAAAGTTTGGTTAAAAATCTTTGAAATTGACTTTGTAATTGAAATTTAATGATATTTATTGTATTTGACCTTTTGCCCCCTCCCCAGAGCTTCAGGGGGCGGGGCCAAAAATGTGCCGTTGCACGCCCTATTCATGTGAGCAACTAACACACCAAATTTGGTTGGATTTCGTCCAATGGTTTAGTAGGAGATAGCGTGACAGACGGACGGACAGACATAGGGCGATTGCAATCCCCGACGCTTTTTTTAAAAAAGCGTGAGGATAATAAAATTTATCCTTAATATTATTTAAATACATTGTAAATAGAAATGGTGATAAACTCTCCCCTTGTCTGGCACCTAAATAACATTCAAACCAGACACTAAACTGATTCTGATATTTAACTTTTGATTTAACAGTTACATACATGCTCTTAATTACGTTTAAAATTCTACATTTCACCCCTAGCTTTATAGGTTTGTGCCAAGAATATCCCTGTTATGTAATCAAATGCCTAACTCAGATCAACAAATGCACAATATAATTTTTTCCCTGATTTATGATATGTGTCATAAGGCCATGCAATGTAAATATATTGTCAGTAGTGTCCATGTTTGCCCTTAACCCTGCCTGTGCCTCTATGTAAACTTGATAATTCACTGCCCAAGTTTTCCCAGTGTGCTTTTCTTCCTTTCTTTATAAACTGCAACACACCCTCGCGAGGATTACGTGCAGGTGGATTGCATATTAAAGTCACCATACAAAAAGTGTTCGGAAAAAGAACTGAATAAAAGATGAAAGTGTTAAAAAGAATTTACAGGAGACTAAAAGCAAGTTAAAACAGATCTTTGTTTGGTTAGAACATGGGGTGGTCAAGTGACCGCACTGTCACGCTGAATGTATCCAACGGTGCCACGGGGTTGTCTGCAGTTTGTGATTGTGGTATTTCCTGATCATACTCATTTACTATTTTTGGCAGTGTTACAACAGAACATGGCAGTCTATTCAGATATACAAGTATAGTTGATTTTGCATTTGGGTAACGCTAGCATATGAAGACTATGAGTTTTGTGTCCACCTTATTGCCCGTCGTTGAACCATTTCAATTGTGTATATATATTTTTTTGTATGTGGGCTCAAAACAGTGCCAGCACACTCTACCTGAGGGCAGACAATGTTCTTATAAGCTGCCTCTCTTATAGCGGGAATTTTGGTTAAAATATTGCGTTTTAGACAGCCGAGACTTTTAGTTGCATTTGCGGTAGTGCAATTGATGTGTTGAGTGAAGCTCAGGTCTGATGTAATGTCCACACCCAATTATCGGGGGCTGTCCACAGAATCAAGGACCTGGCTATGCATGGAACATGTTGTATTGATAGGTCGTCTGAGCCTGTGATGTGCACAACCTGACACTTAGACGGATTTAACTCCATATCCCACTCCCGCTCCCATTCCTGGGTCATTTTGGAGCTTTTGATTATCATCTTGTCCATTAACTGTCAAGTACACTGCAGTATCATCTGCAAAGAGACGAACTTGGGACTGCAAGCTGTCTGGTAAGCCATCAATATAGAGCAGGAATAGGATGGGACCCAGGACTGACCCCTGGGGGACCCCTGATAAAACTTGCAGCTCATCCGAGCTATTCCCATTTAGGACAACAGTCTGACTTCTCCAAATAAGGAACGACTCAATTCCACCCAAGTGTCTTGCCCTGCACACCATGTATCTGTAATTTATAAAGAAGTTTGAGATGGTTGACCTTGTCAAAGGCTTTACTTAAATCTAATAGTATGAGGTCTGTCCGCTTACCTGTTTTCATATTTCGTGCAAGATCCTCTACAAGCTGTATTAACTGAGTTTCGCATGATCTACGCTCACGGAAACCATGCTGGAGATCATATAGGATATTGTGCTGATTAAAATGCTTAGTCAGGTTGGAGGCTACAATGTACTCCATGGTTTTACAGAGTATACAGGTGGGTGAGATAGGCTGGTAATTTGCAGGGTCAGTTTTATTGCCTTTCTTAAAAAGAGGACATACTTAAGCCTTCTTCCAATCAGTTGGTACTATACCACTATCGAAAGAAGTTTGAAAGATCAGAGTTACGATGGGTGTAATTTCCTGGCACAATTCCTTTAAAACAATGGGTCGGATAGCATCAGGACCAGCTGCCTTAGAAACATTAAGGCCAGAAAGGAGCTTGTTTACCCCTGCTGTGGAGATTTTAATGTCTTGCATAATGGGGAATTTGCATTGTAGAGGTTCAGGCAGAAGATTTACAAGGGAAGTTGCACCATTCAACATTGTTGTATGGTAGAGCTTTATTAGGTTTAGAGGTGATCGTATGGAGAAAACTGATTGGAATTGAGCATTTAGGAGGTTTGCCTGATCAACATCATTGGTACATACCTTATCACCCTTTTTAAATAGTGCAATACCTTGAGCATCGTTCTTTGAGCTTTTTAGGAAGCTAAAGAGTTTCTTCCTAGAAAAGGCCTGATTTTCCACACCTGACTCCTCATCCAAGCCAAGGATATCTAGGAGGTACTTATCATAAGCAATCTTGATCTTCCTTTTAACTCCATGCTTACTGTTTAAGAAGGCTTTTCTGTCGTTATTATCTTTTGATTTCGTAAACTTTTTGTAAAGGCGGTCACGTTTTCTTATTTGCTTAGCAACGTTATACCCCTATAATTTTCTACAGAACCAATAGAGCCTTTTTTGTGTACGGGTACAATGTGCCCTTCTGTCCATTATGTTGGGAAATATCCATTTTTAAATATAATATAACAATATAATTGTTTTAAGTATTTTGGCAATGAAGCAACCCCATGAATAAAAAAGGATTCAGTAGTCGATCTGGTACGCCACTTCTCCCTGAATTTAACGTTTTTATGGTCTTAACTATTTCTTCTTCAGAACTCTACAACATGATTTGTATTTCTGATTTGAAGAAACGATCATTAAATGTAACATGTCTTCATCTGCTTGGTAAAAAAAACTCAGTTGGGATTATTTATGGACTTGAAATAATTGTGAAATTTACTTGCGGAGAGTAATGTTGAACTATCAGTGTTGTGAATCCTTTAATAACTTCCAATAATCTTTTGCATTTTTTTTATTTCAAATCTAATAAACGTTTGGGGTTTTTTTTGTTTTTACACTCATACCGAAAATGCGTAACCGACTTTTTAAATACTGTACGAGCCTCTACAATTTCAATCCTATTTCCGAGGGTCTGGATGGGGTGTAATGGTTAGTAAATAATGGCCTTTTTATAATGAATAGAGAATAATGAGCCCAAAAATAATGAATAATGAATAATGAGGACCTAAAAAATAATGAATAATGATTGTTGCTTTAGGATGATACGTTGCAATGGTTAGCAAGCCTCTATGCGATCTAAATTTTCTCTTTTTGTTAAATATTTGCGTCCCTCCAATTATTATAGACAGTTAATTTTAACATAAATACTGTTGTTTTTAATACTGATAATTTGTTAAGATTTACGAAATCGGTAAAATGTATACCTAAATTATAGTTTTTTACTGTGTTTTTGAAAACTAGAAACATTAGTTCTAAAATTAAAAGATCAAAAGTTACAGACTATGCAGCTTTAATCATTTATTACATTATATGCACTTTTGGATTCCACGTACATTTAGCTTTGTATAGTCCATTTTCCATATTGAGCAGTCAGAGGTTATAATCTTCAAATAGAATTGTATTTTTTTCTCTACAAATCTGTTTTGCCTTAGCAGCAAACATTGTAGACCCTGATGGAATGCCGAGTTATGCGGCATTTCATCTGGGTCTTCACTGTTACCCAAAGTACATATTTAGGAGCCAATCGAATTAAAAGGGTAAATGTGTGTTTGGTCGTAGATTTAAAGCTGCATAGTCTGTAACTTTTGATCTTTTAATTTTAGAACTAGTGTTTCTATTTTTCAAGAACACAGTAAAATAACTAAAATTCAGGTAAACATTTTACCAATTTCGTAAAACTTAAATAATTATCAGTATCAAATTAACAGCATTTATGTTAAAATTAACTGTCAATAATTATTGGAGGGACGCAAATAATTACCAACAAGAGAAAAACACACCTGTTTTATAAGATAATTCACTCTTCCGTGCAGTGTTCAGCTATAGTGAACAGATTTAATTCTACTTTTACAAATGATTTAAAAAGAAAATAAAAATTTTCGAAAAATATCAAACGTTACAGACTAGTATGCAGCTTTAATATTGGTGGGTAAAGAAAGATAGTATGCTCCAAATAGAAACACCACAGAGCTTTATGAACGAGGGGAACCAATCTATTACAAAACATACCAATTAGCTAAAGAATATCGGTTATCAACAACAACAAAACAGTACTTGGGTGAGGAAATCATTTTGAAAGTGCTGAAATTGACTATAAAAACCTCGCAGAAAAAGAGGATGTATCATGTATGATACATCCTCTTTTTTCTGCGAGGTTTTAACCCTTAAATGTGTACACGAATAAATGGACGAAATATGACACCTGTGCAATTTTGCACAGGTTCATTTAAGAAATGAATTCGATTTTTGGAAGGTTCCTGGAATCACGAATACTTCGGGTCTCTTGCAAAGTAAGTGAAGCCCGAAGGCTTTACGTTAACTTTGCAAGAGAACCGAAGTATTCATGATTCCATGAACCTTCCAAAATTAAATTTATTGCTTATATTTACATTTATTATAAATAACTAATATATAGAAATTATCTATAATTTGGGAGATAAATCAATTTTGTATTTTGTATTAAATCGTATTTACGGTTTTGTTGGAGTGCAAAACTGAAAAAGCGGAACAGCCAGTGTGAACACGGACAGCGAATGGAGCAAACAAGATGCTTATTTTGCACGTGCAACTCACATCTGGCGAATGAATTCGATGTTCGAAGCTAATTTCACGGGCAAGTGAGCTTGGCAGCTGTCAATCAAATTTTGTGCCGTTCATGAGACTATGAACGGTTGCAAAATTCTAAGGATTCATTAAAGGCTTGCTCTGAAAATGTAAATATATTCTGTACAACAAATTTAAGTGTAACAGCTTAATTGATTTATTGTTTGTCAAAATTGACCCGAGACATATGCATATTCAATGACCTTTTACTCAGTCTTCGTGAATCTTCGTAAAAAGTGCGTTTTAGATTGTTGTACAACTACTAATCTGATTGAAATTAATCACAATTCCCCGATAGCCTAGTGGGTAGTCTAGTGTTTTTAGCACTCAAAAGATGTGGGTTCGAGTCCAGTAGCATTTAATTTTTTTTTTCATTTTCATTTTCGATTGCTAGTTTCTTTGTCTTTATTCTTGATTTTGTGCACAACTTGATACATTTTTTTGAATTTGGCATGCGTTTATGTAACAAAAACAGCACTGTGAACAATTTCAATAAGCCTACATGTGATTAACTCTTTGCACGCTGAATCATTTTTGAGACTTTTGTTATCATCTGCTGACTTTTAATCCAAATTAACGTTTTCAAAAATTCTATCGGAGCACTATCAGAGTGTCAAATGGTCTGTATCCAGATCAGAACTGAAGTTCTGTTGGTACTGAACTGGGTCCAAACTATTTGCAAATAATAGCAGCTGACAAGGAAAGAGTGGGGAACTTAGGGAATAATGATTGCAAAAGCGGCTAAATACAAATGAAAGATATAAAGCTCATCACAAGACGATGTAAAATATACGAGCAATATTAACTTAAAAAAGAAAACAATTTGACAATTATATAAAAAAAGGATTCCAAGTTTCGATCCAGGTATTGTCGTATTTTTTTGACCCTGAAGTTCAAAAGGCGTGGCATATGCTAATTTTATCTCCGATCTGTTATCGGTAGTTTTCGCCGAATTACGGAACTAATTAGGTTATTTGAAAAAGAATGTCTGCTATAAGTAACATTAAGGTAAAACGTCCGCTGTGGTGTAGTGGTTAGGCGCAGGACTCCTAGCTACTTTTTGGTCACTTTTTAGCAGGCACGTTCGAATCTCACGAGAAGCGTTTCTTTTATTTGTTTTTATTTCCCTGTAAGCTCGGACCCTGTGTTTATTGGGTCCGAGCTGTAAGGAACGGTATTTGCTAAAAACAGGAAAGCGAGAAAATGACGACGTTATGCGCTAAAAACAGGAAAGCAAAAAAAAGTGTTTTTTTTGTTATGTATACAGGATAACACTGCAGTTGCTAGTAAATCAAGAATGTCGGACAACTAATCTTCGGTCTTAGGCGAAACAATCTCGATTTACTGGCGGCTACACGTGTAACCACGTGCACACATACACAATTGCACAAAAATTTAGCATTTTCACGCTTTTCTAGAGTTTTCCGTCATGTCGGTACATAGAAACTTACTTACTTAAAAAAAGAAAGAAAACTCCTTGCAAGATTCGAACTTGCCTTCTCTATAATAAGAGTCCTAGCCTTTGGCCACTACACCACAGCGGACGATATAGGCATATGACTACCGTTATGATACTTTGAATTTCAAAAAACCTAATTTATTCCCGTATATTTGGCGAAAACTATCGATAACAGGTCCGAGATAAAATTAGCATAGGTCACTACCTTTGAACTTCAGGGTCAAAAAAATACGACAATATGCTTGATGTAATCAACTAACCACTTGGCTATCAGACCATTTGCATTAACGAATTGACATTATCTTCAAATTCTCTGTAAAAGCGTGACCAAGATCGGAGTACTCCACGAAAACGCACGAATATCACGAAGATTTTGACGAAAATTAATCAGTCTAAGGTCAATTTTGGCATTTTATATCACAGTTTATTTTGTAAACACGTAATCACCTAATCATTGAAGGTATTGATAAAGTACATCGGGGTTTTCCATGTGTGTGCGTGCGGGCGAGCGTATCTCTTCATTACGGACCTTTGGAGTTAGGTTTCCTTTTAAAAATAAATTAGCTAAATTTATATCTTTAGTGTGTTTTTTTTTCTTTTCTTCATTCTTTTGTGGGGCGTTACTAATCGTCTAAATCATTGCTCAGTATGAGCCTCATTGAAAACCCAGTATAGCTTTGGTGTTTTTCGAGAATGTAGAATGACCGAAGCCGCTACTCAGAGTTTTGGTCCATTAGACTTATCAAGGATTTTGATTTTTGCATAAACCATGATAATCCATTTTCGGATCAATTCTAAAGATGTGATGCAAAATTTCAAAAGATTAAAAGTAAATCGATAAAAGATGATCTAGTATGTACATTTGGGCCTCGACGCGAGAAAACCAATCTACATGTATGTGGTTTACGAACATGTATGGCTCATGGTTTGAGCATGCGCGGATCCTGAGGGGGGACAGGTGGTCCGGACCCCCCCCCCCCCCCCACCCTGAAAAATCACAAAAATATAGGGCTTCTTAGCAATACTGGTCCGGATCCCCTGAAAACCACAAAGCTACCAAGCCAGCGTTCAATGTTGGGCCATCATTGGCACGCCAGCGAAACGCCATTTAAATGGCGTTTCGCTGGAAGGCCGATGATGGCCCGATGATAGTGGTATTTGGATCCACTCATCAACTAAAAAAATATGCGTTGTCAAAGTTGGACCCTCTCTGAAAAAAAAACTATCTGAATCCGCGCATGAACCAGTCTGCTCAGATACAGAGACTAGATAGAATATTCATACTTCATATGTAGCCAGTGTGAGTGCGCATGCTGGCATGTGCATTTGTTGTTCTTATGCAACATACATAGATTTTCTTCCTTAAATGCCTTCTACACTGTAAAAACAGATAAATCAGTTTGAAAGGTTACACCATTATCATTGGCAGCTAAAGCTAAAGCTGCCACTGTTAATGGTGTAACCATTCAACTGCTTTAAAAGCTATGCTCTGTTCGATAGTATTGTTCCGGTGAATAGCTACAACAATCACAAGTAGAAATGTTCAAAATTTGCCACTGGAGAAATGTTGGCCTAAAGTAGAAACGTAAGTGTAAGTTTACACCAAAAGAGTGGCAGCTCCTTTTTTGGGTTAGCTTACCTTTATTTTTACAGCGTACACTTATGAGTATAGGCTGTCACCGAGTACCTTTGTCAATCTGGAACTCCGTCCAGTCGGATAGTGTACTAATGTACGTGTACCCTATGGGACGTTCTTGATTTGTGTGTTTAACAGCCATGTGCAGTGAATATTCTGACAGGACTGTTAAAAATTGGGCGAGAATACGAGATTTTGGTACTTATCGTACTCGTCGAGCAGCGAAGGCATTGACGAGTCGATTGCTTCTCGAACACTTACACACAAAGTATAGAAGTAGAAAAGCCTAACTAAAATTAGACCTCTAACTCCGTTGGATTTTACAGCATGGGCGTTTTACGTTATAACAGGCCTCGCGGTTATAATTTTTTTTTCATGCACAACTGGGCACAAAATTTATCCTGCCCATAAATGTTAAAATGCCAACACTTGTTGGCATTTTTAAGTGTTGGCATTTTAACCTTTATAAGCAGGATAGATGCAGCATCTTGAGAGTTTAAAGCAAGAAAAATATTTATTTTTCACCATTTTACATTTTATAAGCAATTGAAACAATTTTCCATGGTCAACTAAAGGTGGCACGAAATTTATCCTGCTCATAAATGTTAAAATTCCAACGATTGTTGGCATTTTAACATTTATAAGCAGGATAAATACAGCATCTGAGAGTTTTAAATCAAGAATAATCTTTATTTTTCATCATTTTACCTTTATGAGCAAATGAAATTTCATGCTCAGTTGAGTTGAGCACGAGTTTGTTGTAACCTCGGGACCAGACGATCAGTACCAAAATCTCGTGTGTGCAGGGGTCGTTGACAGGTTTTACCTTTTTCTTGTGGTGTGAGCAATACATGTATCTCTTTCAATAAAATCGCAGAGTAAATAATAATATTTACATCAATTTAAATGCGACACAAAATGGACAGGGTATATTTGGGAATATTTTGCTTGTCTCTAATTAAACAAGGTTCGTAGACTGTAGTTTTTCTTTAGTGCTGTAATACACACATATATGCCTACGAAAACCAGTTACATGTAATTGCTGTTGTGATTGTCTTACAACAATATTTCAGTCATATCATATCCACCCGGGGTTACCCGTTGCAGCAAACTCTGAGGTTCGTCGAAATCTGAGGTAAACAAACCAAGACGAACAAAACTAGGATCATAATTATTTTATTTTAATACGATGTAAAGGTGACATCAGTAAAGAATGGTCTTTTGGTCATTATGCACTATAATAGGGAAGATGCTCAAGGGCAGATAACTCCGTAGTCAGTGATGAGATCTGACCAAAATTCAAACTCATCCATACTTTAATGGATGTCCTGGTAGCCTACAAGAATGAAGAAGATCAAATGAAAAATGAAAGCAATAGAATGGTCAAGACATTATAGAGCTATATTTTAGACACTCAGGAGCAGCTAACTCTATAGTTGATGGTCAAGTGTGGATGAAAATTAAACTCATTAAAGCTTTAATAGTTGTCCTTGATACCTGCAAGAATGATGAAGATCCATCTAAAAATGAAAGCACTAGTGTGCTCACAACATAACTCCCGTTATAAGTATATGGAGAATTGTTCAAGCGTTCAAGGGCAGCTAACTCCATAGACCCATTTTCGATCTTGCTGAATTTAAAACCCATCCAAGATCTTATAGCTGTCCTTGTTACATGCACGAATGAATAAGATCAAATCAAAAATGAAGGTGCTAGAGTGCTCACACCATTATACATTCATTTTTCAAACGCTCAAGGGCAGCTAACTCAGTAGCTGGTGATGGGATCTAACAGAAATTCAAACTCATTCAAGCGTATATAGTTTTCCTTGTTACTTGTCAGAATGATGAAGATTCGCCCAAAAATTAGAGCACTAGACTGCTCACAACATTTCTCCCATTATAAGCCTATAGAGATTTTTTCAGACGTTCAAGGACAGCTTACTCCGTAAACCCTGGTCCAATCTTGCTGAATTTCGAACCCATCCAAGCTTTTATAACTCTCCTTGTTACATGCAAGAATAAATAAGATCCAAACAATAATGAAGGTGCTAGAGTGCTCACAACATTATACATCTATTTTTCAAACGTTCAAGGGCAGCTAACTCAGTAGTTGGTAATGGGATCTGGCAGAAATTCAAACTCATTCAAGCTTTTATGTTTGTCCTTGTTACCTGCAAGAATGCTGAAGATCCATTTAAAAAGAAAGCACCAGAGTGCCAACAACATTTCTCCCATAATAAGTCTATGGAGATTTTCTCAGATGTTCAAGGGCAGCTAACTCCGTAGACCCAGGTCAGATTTTGCCAAATTTCAAACCCATTCAAGCTTTTATAGCTGTACTTGTTACATGCAAGAATGAATAAGATTCAATCAAAAATGAAGGTGCTAGAGTGCTCACAACATAATACATTCATTTTTTCAAACGCTCAAGGGCAGCTAACTCAGTAGTTGATGATGGGATCTGGCAGAAATTCAAACTCATTCAAGCTTTTATGGTTGTCTTTGGTACCTGAAAGAATGATGAAGATTGACCCAAAACTGAAAGCACAAGAGTGCTCACAACATTTCTCCCACTATATGTCTATGGAGATTTTTCAGAAATTCAAGGGTAGCTAACTCCGCAGACCCTGGTCCAATCTTGCTGAATTTCGAACCCATTCAAGCTTTTATAACTGTCCTTTTTACCTGAAAGAATGAAGAAGATCCAATGAAAAATGGAAGAGCTAGAGTGCTCACAAGATTTTCCCCATCATAACCCTATGGGAGCTATCTGTTGCCATGGAAACCAGAGTTCTCATCTGATCTAGCCCAAAAACTAATACAGCCAATCCCCCACCCCAATGATGCTTTAGATAAACTTTGATTATTATCGGCCAGCTGGTCTCAGAGATATTCATGTCTGAAAGTGTGAACAGACGCACGGACCCACGGACGCCGGCTCGACTCCCATCCAATAAGCTCACCGAGAGCCTTCGGCTTAGGTGAGCTAAAAATGTTTTATCCCTTCGAACACATATTTAGTCTTCGTGTTGGAAGATAATACCTACCCAAAACTAAGTAAATATTGGACGAATGTAACATTTTCGCAAAAAAACTTGCAGCGTGAAATCAAATTTTACACCATAAGGATAAACCCAACCTGCATAAAACATTCACGTCCTATCGCAAAAAATTATACGGGTAATCTCTGAGTTCTTTTTAAATAAACTATTAAGAAATCTATAGACATAGACGGTTTTGGCGACCTAGAGGTGTCTTAACATGTTCGAGTTGATTATTTCTGAACTGTTTATATGAGGGGATAAAACTAGCCGAGATATGATTAGAACACCTCTATTTTCAAATTATTAACAGTCAGGTATCATTACACTGTTAAGCTCTCAAGCTGTTCGCAAATACTTGGTGTATGCAGACTTTCATCAGTTACTACCTTCTTGATTCAGTCCAAGAAAGTAATCAAGGCCTTAATGAAAGTATGTGGTTGGATTGGGTTTTGAACTCTTGACCCTCTGTTGCGATCCACAGTTGTATATCCAAATCTATACCAACTTCGGTCCACGGACCGACCAAAACAATAGAATATAACCAAGACATTTCATTTTTCTGATGGAACTGAACCAATGTCGACCATGCCCTCTCAAAAAGCGACATTAGCCCAACAATGTGGCTGTGCATAGCAAGAATAATACGATCAGCCTAGGCAACAGCTCAGTCTTATCAAAGCCTTCGCAGTCCGCACGAAAATGGCTTGGAATCATAGCTATACACTGAGCGCACAGCGAATACTCTAATTACACTTGGCGGAAGCCCAGGATTATCTGAGTTTTCGCTTTGTTCAAACTCATTGCGTTGGGTTTCTCATGTCATGGCTCAATTTACACTGTTTATGAGGAAATGTTCATTAAAAATGAATGCATCATTAATTTTCATATTCATGAGTAAATGAAGTTATCTACCAAATTAGACAATCGGATAATCTCGGCCCAACTCTAGAATCAAGCCTCGAATGTATGTAAGGCTTAATACAATGTATAAAAAGCTGCATTTTGTTAGTCGGAACTGACGAAAGGAAAAATATTTCTGTAGCATGTGGGTTCAGCTCTATTAAAACCCATTATTCTGTCAACAGAATAAATGAAGTTTAGGTTTTTGCTATAATAGCGATATTTTATTGAAAAAAAAAACTATAAACTTCATTTTATTGTTGTAACCGTGTTTCGCTGCAATCAAACTGGTCATTGATGAATTGCAGCTACTCAAGGGCCATAACTATTTAATGCCGCTAAATCCCGCTCAAAGAAAAGAGAACCATTTTTTGTTGATAAAAAACAACTCATGAACAGAATTTTAAGTTCAGAAATTTCCTTTGCGAAATGGTAAAATCACAAATGTAAATTCGGAAACTTTCGAGAGGACTTTATTTTCGCGAAACTTAGCTTATGCGAAGTTTCTTGAAATAAAACCCTCGCGAAATTGCAAAATCACTCTCGTTTATTGATATAGGTCAATCTACACTTAGTCGCGAATTTTCACATCACTAATATGTCTTTTAATACTATTCGCGAAAATAAAATTCTCGCGAAAATTTCCGAATCTACAGTACCATTTACTGATGTAGGTAAATCATGCTTCAGTCCCGATTTATACATGGCAAATGTGTCTCGAAAATAAAATTCTCGCGAAAATTTTCGAATTTACAGTGTGGAATATCAACCTTTTTCAGTAAACTGTGAGTGGTGTTTCAGCGGATCAAGTCGCTTCTACTGTGAGTCGGCATGCTGTGACGGACGGTGTTGTATATTCTCGTAAGTTGCTGGAAATCAGTTTGGGACCTTTTCCCGAGAAATTGCACGACCCATACGTGTCCACTACAATCACTGCGTGAGTCCGCTTGTCTATCTGTCTGTCTGTCCGTTAGTAGTAAATGAAAATGATCATAAGTCTTGAACCGCATGGTATTCTTTGATCAAATTTTGCATACTTATGCATGCAAACATTGTCTAACAACTGGCGTAAAAGCTTTTTAAGATGGACGATGCTTCGCTGCCGGTCGTGGTCAGTTGGTGAAAATGCTCATAACTCTTGAACAACATGGTATAATTCGATCAAGTTTTTCATACCTATTTATTTTAACATTGTCTAGACACTGGTTTGAAAAAAGATATAATAACTTGATCCGCAGATGTGCACTATAATCATTGTGTGAGTATGTGTGTTCACCCGTCCGTTAGCAGTTAGTTAAAATGCTCATTACCATGTTTACTCACCTGTTGAACCACATGGTGTATTTTGCTTGAATTTTACATACGTATGCATATCAACATTTCTAACCACTGGGATGTGTTACAGCTTTTTTATGGATATGGCTTTGCTGAGCATCAGTTAGGCCTGTCGTGGTCTGTTAGTGAAAATGCTCCTAACTCTTAAACAACATGGTATACTTTGATCAAAATGTGCATACTTAGCCTCCATTACTACCGGTATACAAAGCTTGAATAAATTAAAACATAGAAGACTGAAAATCACAAAATCTATGTTAAATTGAAAAATATGCAAATCGAAAATATCAATACATGTAACAACAATACTTTAAAGGCTTGGTATCAACATTTTGCACGACCCGAAGGTATGCACTATAATGCCCGTGTCGTCCAATTCGCTTTCCACATATTTCTTCTGACATAGGATACTGATTAATCTACGCTCACCACGGATCGTTCACATTACAGTCATTTGACCTAGGGTGGTGTTGAAAGCCGAGCCTGAACGGCGAGGGTTTTAACGACCCCGAGGCGATGTTTAAGATATCTATTCGTGTGCGCCTTTAAGGCTGATATGAGTCTGTGCCGAAGCACAGGCTCATGTGGGCCTTACCGCTGAAAGGTGCGCTCAAAGGACAAGTTTTAAAAAACACTGTTCACTGAACCCCCGAACATATTTATGTATCAATGCCTATTTGAACTTTTCTGTTCATTTTCCTTCTCTGTAGCGGAAGCTATAGACACTGAATGAATTATTTATGAAATAAATTCGTGTGGTAGTGATTAGCTGCTGACTTCATAATATGAGTCAGTGCTTGATATTTCCAACAATGTGGTATGTGCGACCATGCAAGGGCTCAGATCAGCCTGCGCGTACGCGCAGTCTGATCAGAGTCTTTGCTGGTCACTTGAATATTCTGTGAGTGTTAAGCTACTGACTGAACATTTTTTGGAGGTTCTAAGCCTAAAGGGAGGCTGTTAATGCTCGTCCGACCATACACTTATCAAAATGCCACATTGTTGGAAATCAAATGTCGCGGCTCAATAATAACAAAGTTAACTAAATTCAGTGTTTGTATACTTTCTATTCCAGTCCATTACAAATTGCAAGTTTAGCGGTTGGTGGTCTTTTCTTTCTCGGTTCATTAGTGTGTTGTGGATTCTTCATCTACTGTATGTGTAAGAAGAAAGGACATCGAGGAACACCTGTCATGCCCTACCACAACTCCAACTCCGTTTTTGGTAAATCATTTAGGGGACAACTGTATTCAAAATTTTCATTTGGGGAGGTATATCGTCGGATATACGGTCGGAAAATTAAGTTTTACGGCGACGCGCGAGCGGAGCCGTAAAATGTGATTTCCGACGTATATCCGACGATATACCTCCCCAAATGAAACATTTGAACATGGTTATCCCCATTCTAACGCACTTAGATGCAATTTGATCTTAAATTAGAGCGTTGCAAGCCGCATAAAGCCGCACTTCATCCAACGAAAGGTGACGTAATTGATGACGTCAAACTATTTCCGACAGTATATCGCAGGATTTTTGACGTTATGCAATCCGACGTCGCGTTACAAACGCAAGTGCATTAGAATACCTCATTCTTTACGAATAAAGACCATCATACGAGAATGTCGTTCCTATTGCATTGGCGAGCATAGAAGTAGGTGGGGCTCAGACCAAAAGTAGGCATCTGGCACCACTAGATGGCTGTTACATGTGCAGATCCAGAGAGGAGCAGGGGGTCCGGTCACCCCCCCTCCCCTGAAAAATCACAAAGATATAGGGTTTCTATGCAATACTGGTCTGGATCCCCTGAAAATCGCAAAGCTACCAAGCAAGCATTCAATGTTGGGCCATCATCGGCACGCAAGCGAAACGCCATTTAAATGGCGTTTCGCTGACGGGCCGATAATTGCCCGCTTTTAGTGGTATTTGGATCCTTCCTCCCCTCACACAAACTAAAAGCAAAAAAAAGTATATATATTAATAATAAAACGGGCTTCGGGCTTCACGTTTACTTTGCAAGGGACCCGAAGTATTCATGATTCCATGAACAGACCAAAAATTGAATTTTTTGCTTACATTTACATTTTATTATAAATATCTAAATTATACAAAATATTTTTAATTTAGGAAACAAAACAGTTTTGTATTTTTTAAAATATGTAATCGTATTAACGGTATTTTGGAGTGTACAACGGAAAAGCGAAACAGCCAGCACGAGCACGGACAGCCAATGGAGTAAACCAGAGGCTTGTTTTGCACGTGCGACTTAGGTGTGGCTCGCTGTCAATCACAACACAAGTGTCACTTCTGGCGAATGAATTCAATATTCGAAGCGTATTGCACGGGCATTAAACTTGGCAGCTGTCAATCAAATTTATGTTTTTCATGAGGCTATGAACGGTTGCAAAAATCTAAAGATTCATTAAAGGTTTGCTTTGAAAATGTTTTTTTAGGAGATGACCTCAATAAGCATCAATGCTTAATTTCATACCCCACTTCTACAATGTACAAAATTATGAAATACCTACTGTTTCACCTTATTCAGAGTTTATGTTATCGGTGAAATGTCATGTGAATGTTTTAAGAATAATACGCCTTGCTAATGTTTTTGTATCTTTCAGTCAACAATGCTCCCCAGAGCCACCCACCGCCGTCCTACAACCAGTATGGTTTCTATCCGTCGTCTTCCACAGCCAGACCCCCACCCTACAGCAATGACCCACCGGGGACAGTCAACAGCGACCCTGCTCCAACGGCATTTAAACTATGAAATCGCCACAGCTATCGTCAGTTTGAATTAGTTTGGCTATATGCTTTACTATATGATTTTGAGAAACATTTGCTTTGCTATTTGCTTTGCTGGTTGCTTTGCTATGTGATTTTGAGAAACATTTTTCATGGCACTGGATACTGACTAATAGACACTACAAGCGCTGGCCATATAGGCAATATTGACTTACGACTGAATCATATCAATTCCAAATGACATGTTAATCAGTCAGCAGATGGATACCATGATTATGACAGCTTTCATGCGTGGCGGGTGCAGAGGGGGGGGGGGGGACAGGGTGTCCGGACCCCCACTGAAAAAAATCACAATATTATATGGCCCGCTTTAAGTGGTATTTGGATCCCCTCTCCCCTCATCAACTAAAAACTTGTTGGACCCCATCTGACAAAATTTTCTGTATCCGCGCATAATTATTACTATTGCATTGGACTCTTGGTAACTCAAAATCTACGAGTGCCGGGCCACGGCTTCATTGAAGTTATAGTTGGGCCTCGACGCGACAAAACTTATCTTCGGGATTTTGGACAAAGTGAATTTCAAACCAGCCTCCTCAGTTACAGAAATACATAGAAAATTGAAATTTCGCTTGTAGCAAGTTTAGATATGATACCTTCAAAAATGCGAATAAAAGGCGCTGATCAGTCGGCGCGCGGCAAGCCTCGCATTTTATCTCTTTTCCCCAACTCGTTTAATAAATTTAATAAAACATGGGCACGACTGTAAGATCCTCTTTGTTTACTGTAAATTCAGACATTTTTGCGAGGGCTTTATTTTCGTTTCACGAATAAAGCAATCCTCGTGAAATGGCCAAATCATTCTGTCGTTTACTGATGTAGGTAAATCATGCTCCAGTCACGATTTTTTTACATCACAATATGTCTTTTAACGTTATCCGCGAAAATAAATTTCTTTTTTGAATTTACAACCTCAAAATACTATGAAGTATTTTCTGATACAATGTTCATTAGTTATGCACAGAAAACTGAAAACTGCATTTACCACAATGTGCTATTTGAAGTCAACAAATGCCTTATAACCCGTACACTTAGTCATATATATACTGGGAGGAACTAGAAACTTAAGTTTTTTTACATGGAAAAGTAGAATTTTTGGAAACTTTAACACCGTGTATTTGACCCCTCTTACAAGGTACGTATCACTGACGTTAACGTTCAGGCTATTGATGCTATCATCAATCCCGTGAATTAAATGTGTTTAATGAATGTTGAGGATATCAGATTTCATCAAAAATAAAGAATTTGAATTATTATTTTCCATCCAGACATATAAGAAAAACGTTCTAGTTCCTCTTAGTATACTATGATCGATGTACATGTTAGCACGATTACTTTCCATAAAATGATGAGCATGAAACAAAAACAGCTATGCGGCTGGTAAATTCATTAGTAAAACGTCCAAAGTGACACGATGCACTCACAAGAAAGATGCTACGCTTATAATATGTGCCATTGGTATTCAGTTCAAAAGCTCATTGATTGGTCATATCCTGTAAAATAAACTTAAGTTTATACAAAAGGGATGGCAGTTGAGCTGCCACCTCTTTCGCTGTAAACTTACACTTACTTTCCTACTAAAATAGCTTGAGGCAAGCATTTTCCAGTGACAAATGTTAAACATTCTACCTTTTAAGTTGTTATCATTTTGGGATCAATACAATATGGTAGAGCAAAAAACTGGCAAAAAGTCGCTTATTTAATGCAGAACCCCTCCCCATCTGTAAAATGGAAAACGATTGCATGAATGATATGGCAAGATGTTGAAGTTTCTTGGATCGCCGGGATTACTTTTTCAAAGAGGGGCAGTGGTGTTAAAATTTTGCAAAAACTTCATTTTTAGAAGTGAAATTGCGAATTTCTGAAATCCATTTGCAGCAACAGATACACGAAACGAGCAAAGAAAGACTGGAAAATGGTCACTGAGTTTTATATAATCCTGACCTGACTTTATTATGAAGTCAAAGTCAGAAATGAAATGTCTTTATTTTTGGGTTAAAATCAGTTTTTTTATAAAAAAAATAATCCGATTTTTTGTAATCGGACAGGTAAAGTTTTTAAAATCTATAGTTTTTATTTATCTTGTTTTAAATTTGATGCTGCATTATTCACCTTACATATATCTTGTCGTGTTTACTTATAAAACCTGTCCAAATATTTTCTTTTTTTGCCTCGAAAACTGTCATATGTTTTTATATTCAGGTATATTTTGGGAAATGCACGTTTTGCTATTTCATAGATATCATGGCATTGTCATATCATGAAAATGACGAACATATAGTAAACATATCAAATGGAAACAGCATAAATCATGTTCTGTGATATCATATCAAGTATTGACACACACTAGAAGAGGGCCAAGGACCCTGGATCGCTCACCTGAGTTTTTGTTTAAAACCTCTAATCTATATGTATCTATTAAAAGTGACCATGCTGGTGGACCCTTGGTGGGGCCATTATTGTCCCCAGAGCTCTATTTGGTGCAAATTTAAATATGGTCCACTGGGTGATATCAGGGATCTAGACCTAGTGGTTTCATAAGTCAATGTAAACTCTGTGACATCCAGGATGAGGCCATTTTGACCACATAACCACAATTTGAGCAAAGTCGGTAGAGTACCACTAGGTGATGTTACATACCAAATATAAAAACTTTGGGGCATTTTGTTTTCTGGCAAAAGTATTTTTAATGTTTTATTTTTTTTCTAAATAACTTATTGATCGAGGAAAAATCTGGCAAATTATAAGTCGCTCAGTTGAAGTGGAACCTCTCCCTACTTGTAAAATAGGATTGTGATACATCAATGGAAGTTTTATAACTGTATATTGTGAAACCACTGGAATTACTTTTCAAAACAGGGGTAGTGACTCTTTATTAGGCTTCCCAGGGATGTTGCCATGTGAACACTAAGATCACAACACCTACAAGTGGGTCATTTTGAATGCATATAATACGACCTAGAAGATATAAATTAACTTACTTCATCTGCATTTTCATTATCACATGTATAAGACATGAGAAAACTTTATATATGCTACATTCTAATGCTGAGCATGCAATAATCAACAAATGAATATAGACCAACGCTCTTACATTATCATAGGGTTAACGCCATTATTGACGTCACATTTCGAACCCGATTACATATGTTGTTTCTAACATCCATATAATCATCAGTTTCGAAGATAATCACTTCAAATTTCAGGAAATGCTCTAAACATGTAGTATTTTGCAGATGTAACATTAGCCTGCTTTTGATTATCGCGACCAAAGGTACCTTTCATCATATCCTGGCCCAAGAATGGAAGTACCGGATTGATCATTTTGACATCATTATTTAGTACAATGATTGCATTTATTTTAATCTATTGTCATCATTTTACACATATTGTCAGTGCGTACGATTTGAACGCATTTCAAATGAAGTATGGTCTTTTATCCATCAGCTAATTAAAACTATAGTAGGTTTTGCCTTTTGGTATTAGTAGCAGCATGGAGTTTGTGCATCACCAGTTGTCCTCCTAAATTTGTTTTAAAGAGTAACTTTGTTAGTGCAATAACAATAATTTGCCATTTAACTTTATGCCTCGATGTTCATATTTGCTTATGGTGTGTATTTCAAAGTATCAATATAATCTTTGAGTTAAAGGTCAAGGTCAAATTAAGACAAAACCTGTAATACGACTCATAACATGAACACCTCTTTCATTTCTACGACCGAGGGTGTTCATATATTACACACTGTTTTTCTTTGGGGTGTAGATTACAATATTTGTTTCTTATCACCGTTTTGCCATTGGTGTCAAAAGACAAGGTCAAATATACTTACAATCAGTTTATGGCTTGTTACGCGAATTCTCCATTTTTTGACCAAGGGTGTTCACACTTAGCACAATTATTGCTTATGGTGTGTAAATTACAAATTACTTATCACCTCTATGGCCCGGGAGTCAAAGGTTCATCAGATTCTGTCTTACAGTGGTATGTTTTTGACAGAGGTGCTTCATATTTTGTAGAATAATTGCCAGTATGACATTGAGCCTGAATTTTCAAAATAAGTCGAAGCTGGCTGCATGGATTGTAAAGCAATATCTCTACCATGTTTTGTTGTAGATGGTTCATATTTTGCACACTGGTTGTCTAAGGTGTTCTTTTGTCAATAACAGCTTCTGACTGCTGATATGACCTTTGTATCCAAGTTCAAGGTCGAACTGCTTCAAAACCTACATTTTAAACCCTCAAAGTGGTACTAATCATTAATGTGTTTATAACTCGCCTAGGTTCTATGCGAGGCAGACCAAATAGTTGATTACGAATTCCCTGCATGGGGTAATAAAGAGGTCCTTAAAAGGTTTAGGTATTTTCTGATAAAATATTTATATTTATCTTAGTGGACCTATGTAGGCGGTTAGTCCCCTCTTGGAGCCCCCTTAGTCTGCTGAGATATTAAAATACACTTAGACATGAAATAATCTTTCCCTTAGCAGTTTATCTGCTGATGACTACTCATAAACCAAAATATAGACCTTTTAAACTCTGCATATACGGCATGTAACGCATTCTGTTTTGGAAGAGATGTATAAATGACTGTATTTGGGACACTGGCTGTCTATGGTTTTATGATGGCACAATCTCCTCCTTAACTACTAGCTAGATTTTAAGCAAACTTAGCACGAATGATTCTAATATGACCCTCTTAATTAATTGTTCAAATAGCTCAGTCCATTGCATATCTAGGTCATATGGGCTAAAATAGATTTTCAAAATGAAAATCTTCTTGTTTGAAACCACAATGCCTAGAGTCTTAATATTTGGTATATAGCATAAACTAGTAGACCTCCACCAAGTTTGTTCAAATTAAAGCCCTGTGGTTTAAATGGCACATTCCTGGAGGTGATATTTTTTACATAGGCATGTGATCACCTGCTGGGAAGGGGCTGATCTCTTGGCTCCCTTGTGTGTGGTGTTTTCTTGTGATATGTCACTTTCCCATATGGTGTCTCGGGTTAGTTGTGGTACTTGGTTGTATCGATTTCTGAGTTTTGCCCTCTGCTTTACTTTTATATTGAAAAATTCCCATAAAACAAATCTTCTTGTCTGAAAAGACAACGCCTTGATAATTGGTATGCAACATCACCTAGTACGCCTCTACCAAAATTATTCAATATGGGACACAGGGACTATTCAGTGGACCTGCCTGCGAGCTCACACGTTCACTATGTATGTCTGACACCACAAGGCAGAGAGCATCAATATGTGTTATGTGACATCACCTAGTATACCTCTACTAAGTTTGTTCACATTATGGCCCTTGTGTCAAAACTGATCTCACCCTGGGGTCACATTTTACATAGGCTTATCTATGGAACACTTAAAAAGTCTAGTCTGAAACCACAGAACCTAGAGTCTATATTTCGCATGTAGCATCATCTACTAGACTGACTAAGTTTGCTGAAAACTATGGCCCTGGGGCTGAAAATGAGGCCCTCTCGGGGATCAATGTTTTATAAGAGCATATCAAAACACATACTTGTCAGATACTAAAAGGCTTGATATTTGATATGTAGCATCATCAAGTGGTACTCTACCAAGTTTGTTAAAATTATGGTTCCATGGTCAAAATGGCATCGTGCTGGAGGTCACAGAGTTTATGAGGCTGTTATTGTTCTTTGACTCTTTCTCACGGTGCCATGGGTTTGTATGCAGTGTGTGAGTGTGGCATCTCCTTGTCATACCTTCTTTTTTACATTGACTTACATGTAGTGAAAACATAAAAAAATCTTCTTGTCTGAAACCACCAGGCCTAGAGCCCTGATATTTGGTATGCAGCATCAGCTGGTAAATAACATTTAAATATGTTCCAATTATGACTCTGGGGCCGAACATGGACCACAAGGCAGGTCATCAGGAGCGTGGCCAGTTTTCAATATACACCTATAGTTAAGACGTTTAAAACAAAACCCAGGTGAGCGATCCATGGTCACTTGGTCCTCTTTTTATTATGCCATTACTTGAAATGATATCATATTACACGATAAATGCTGTTTTCATTTGAAATGTTTACTATTTGTACGTCATTTTCTTAATATGGCAATATCCAGATATACAAGTTATAGCAATACATGCATTTCACAAAATATACCTGAATATCAAAATGCCGGATTTTGAGGTAAAAACGAAAATATTTTGGTGTTTTTTTTTTAAGAATACACGACAGAGATATATGTGAGTTGAATAATTCAGCATCAAATTTGAAACATGTTAAATGACAACTCTAAATTTTAAAACTTTATCAGCCTGATTACAAAAAGTCGTGTTTAAATCTATAAAAACACAGATTTTCACCTAAAAATCAAGACATTAAAATTCCGGTTTTGACACCATAATAAAATCAGAATGAACTTATATAAGACTCAATAATCATTTTTCAGTCTTTCTATGCTCGTGCCATGTATCTGTTGCTGCAAATGTAGTTCAGAAATTCGCAATTTCACTTCTAAAAACGAAGTTTTGGTCAAATTTTAACACCACTGCCCCTCTTTGAAAAAGTAATTCCGGCGATCCAAGAAACTTCAACATTTTGTCACATCATTCATACAATCATTTTCCATTTTACTGGTGGGGAGGGGTTATCGGTCAATTTTCGCTAGTTTTTGCTCTACCAATAGAACAGCTTTTAAAATACATGAACGGCTGCACCATGATCAGTGGCAGTTAAGCTGCCCTGGTGTAAAGCTACACTTATTTGAGCCGTGACATGTGATTTCCAACAATGTTGTATTTTGACAAGTGTAGACTCAGACACGCCTGTGCAGCCTCCTTTTAAGCTTAGAAACTCCAAATGATGCTCAACAGTCATAGAATATTTAAGCGACTAGCAAAGGCTCTGATCAGTCTGCGCGTATGCGCAGGCTGGTCTGAGCCTTTGCTGGTCGCACATACCACATTGTTGGAAATTTCATGCCACGGCTCATTTGTCTTGTGTATGAAGTGTGTTTTGTCTCATTAGTCATTATAAAAATCTGGAGATAAAATCGGATTTTGTATGACTTTCCGTAAATGAATCCAATGTTTTAAATGGCTTTTTGTTTCAAAGAAAAAAGAAAAAAAATAGGATTGTAAATGTCTGAAATAGAGTTTCAAACCAAATAATGCAACAATGATTGGTGCGAGATTACAGATATATGCGTTCTTTCATCACAGAAATAGCTCCAAACTTTTGCAGAACAATAAAAACAATTATTCACGGCATCAGATTTCAATCGTCTCATTTGATATTGATGACCAAATGTGTTATTTTGAAAGATTCTCTTAACCCTATACATCATAGAGAATCCTTTTAACGCTCTTGCAAACAGAGCAGACCAAGATTAGGCAGCTCTTGTAAGAGCTGTCTGATCTGAATTTACTCTATTTGCTTATGGGAATATGATATAATCTGATTTTACACACGTGGACATAATAATTAATTACGTTACCCTATGTACCAAAATGAATGTTTATTTATATAATTATTCATAGTGGGTGGAGCCTAGCGTGAATATTCATGAAGGAAAGGGTTAAGCAGGGGTTACAACGTACATGTATGTTGAAGGTTTGCTCTATTTTAACATACATGGTGCTGTTGTTGGTGATTAAAGTACAGCGTTTGCATTAACGCATGGAATACCTTCATTGTAACGTGAAAACGATATAAAGTTTTTTAAAAAAAAGAACACCCAATAAATACTGACGTCAAGAAAAACGCCCCATCTAAAAGTAAAGGTGAATACATGTATCTCTTAGACTGATCAGACTGAATATAAATTTTAGCGCATTACAACATCTTATCAGTCAAGCGTATCTCATGAAAACAAAATTGCTGAAAGAATATTTGAGGCTGCGAAAACGACTTCGGTTTGAGACAGGGGTCACCAGTTTCGTGTGACACAAGATTTTAGCCATTTTTGCATTGTTTCCAGACTCAATCCATCGACAAGAAGAAAGTGTTTTACCATAGTAAAACAGTCTCTATTTTACCCAAAAATGCGTTTATAATGTCCAGACAATGTTTGTATGCGTCTACTGAACGAAACAACTTACCCCACCCATCTTTTCGTCAGGCATTTTAGTAAAACTTAAGCGTCATGACTTTGCAAAGTGGGTGAAAATATTGTTACAAATCATTTGCAAAAATCTTTAGTCTTTGACCAGCGACGGTTGCTGAGGAAACGCAACCTAGCACATCTTCCAGACGGCCGTTTTGGATGACGTTAACGTAGCCCAACGACTGGCCATTGGGCGTTAAGCTATTCTTAACTAACGTAATTTTATGTAGGTATATTCTGTATACATTACCTAATGTACCTCCGTATCATTTTTTCCCATTTCTTAAAGCAAGACGAGAATGTTGGCAAGTTTCGTAAAAGGACCTTACAGTTTGCCAGAGTCTTTAATATGACGTCATAATTTCATGAAGTTATTACTCGCAAGCACAACTGTTTGAAAAAAATGATCCAAAATTTGTTCATTGTTTCGCAAAACATTAACGGCACAAACTGGGTAAATCATAAGCGATTGATGCATAATGCCGTCATGTGTACGTTGAGCCTGTATGACGTCATCGGAATAACACGTCACCTGCATATCAAATTAAAGTCATTTTCCATCATCGCCCAACCTCTACATAAGACGTAGTGCGTGGCTGTTCATTTTTGTATATCTTCGCCAAGAAATCAGTGATAATGAGTGAGGCGCTTTTAGTTGACGTCAGTATAGATTCTTGGCTTTATTATAAAACCACTTACATGTACTTGATATTTTTCACCTTTAATGAGAAGAAGATCATGATTTACCTTTGACCTTTCACCAAAGGTAGCTTTTATTGGATTGAAGACATATTATTTCAGAAATCAAATGGTCAGTTGAAGTCAAATTTCATAAAGAGCATGCTTGGATTAGAAAATTTGAATATGAGCCCCAGGACTTTAGTTAAGAGTGCGTAACGAAAATTTAATTTTCTTATTTCTCAACCAAAACGTATGTTGTAGGTACTCAAAAGAACCATATGGAGCGCAGTGGCTCAGTGGTACAGTGCTTGACTCGAGACCGAGGGGCCGCGGGTTCTAGCCTCACCAGCGTCACTGTGTTGTGTCCTTGAGCAAGAACATTTATCCTAGCTTAGTACTGGTTTAACCCAGGAAGACCCGTCCCTTTATAACTGAAAGATTGTTGATGGGACGTAAATAATCAAATAAAACAGAACAAACAAAAGGAACCATCTGAATGAGACGGTTCTTTTGAGCACCCAAAACATATATTATAATTGATGGGTAAGAAAATATTTACAATTTTACGCTGAAAATAGTTTTGTTTATCTATGACTATATTTATTGTCCATATCGCACGACCAAAATGTCTTCCATACCATTTTAGGTAAAAATTATGATCTTCGTTTCTGATAAAACTAAATTCTTGTGACTTAGTGTCAGGTGAGTGCCTCAGGACCTAAGGACCTCTTGTTTTGTCTACAGATGTCCTTTGGAAAACGTTTGGACTCAGATTGGTCAAACATAATGTCGCTCCTGATCAGAATCCAAACTGTTCAAGACATTTTGATGGCATTCCTTCGTAAAAACGTTTATAAATTAAAATACAACAGCCGACAAAAGAAATGCACAAGTACCCGGCTATAGGCGTATGCAAGAAGTACTATTTTATTACGAGTTTGGCCTTACATACGAGGGATGTTCCAAAAATAATGTCACTTGCATCGGTGCTCGCTTCTTGCTCATTTTAACTTGCTCTGCCCTTCAAAATACTCTCCGCCAGTCAGGACATACCATTTTAGCCGGTCAATCCATTTTTTATACTCTTCAATGGGGACACCCACCAGACACTGATAAACAACAGATCCACGGGAATTTCTGGAATTGTATCTGGAAAGAGAAAATAGTCGCAGGGGGGAAGGGGGGCAAGTCTGGCGAATACGGAGGGTGCGGAAGGACGGTAACCTTCTCTGACACCAAAAATCAGTCACAATACGTGCCTTGTGAGCGGGTGCATTATCATGCAAAAGTCGGATATACTTAAGTTCTGTTTTGGGGCCGCGACTTTTGTGGTAGTTCTTCAATTTTCTCAGAACAACGTTTTTATAGAACTTGCCTGTGACCATTCTGCCTTTTGGCACCGGGATTTGAATAGCTGGACCCTTATTAGTGGAAAAATAGCATACAAAACCTTCTTTACCGTTCGTATTCGTTTGGCAATATTTGGGCGTCTCGCGTTTTTAGTGGCCCATATTCGGTTGGCAACCTTCCGCTTTGGTTCAATTTAAAACACAAGGGTCTCATCACCAGTGAATATATTATCAAAAGCCTTTTTACTATATTTTGGGTACATTTTGAAAAGTTTTTTACCATTGTTACACGCGTCTTCCTCTGCTCATCCGTTAACAAATGTTGTATCCATCTTGCATTTACCTTTCTAACTTTTAGGTGTTTCTTCAAAATTGCATGAACTCTTGCTAACGACAAGTTTGTCATTCGAACCAATTGTCTTCGGGTGAATCGAGCATCAGTTTTGAGGATATTTCGTATTTTTTCTATGTTACCTTTGGTCGTAGATGTTTCAGGACCTGGGCGAGCATCATCTTTCAATTGCTGCTGCCCAGCACTAAATTTAGCTATCCACCAACAAACAGTCCTGTGAGACATTCCGCCCTCCCCATAAATGTCACACACCTCGCGGTGAATATCTACAGCCTTTATTCCGAGTAATGACCTACCTTTTATATAAGCCATAATGTCAAAAACATTTTCAGCTCGTTTTCCTGTCATTTTGTGTATAGTCTAACGAATAGGCTATGAAACGATGTGATGTACACTGTTACGAGGCCAGTGAACATGTGGACAAGATATTTACCTGTGTCACGAGCCAGTGATCACTCAATTGCCACGAGGTGGTTTTGTGCATAAATTGCACGATTTCGCGAAATAAAGCAGAGATTACATTATTTTAGAACACCCCTCGTATTTCACAGCGAGTTAATCTGCGTTTACACGTAGCACGTGCGACACGGCTTAACATTTCGTTAGTAGCATTTTGCGTTTCACGTGACTTTAAGACACAAACAGACCAGCGACACGTGTATAACGATGACTGACCTAGATGCAAATGTTGACTCTTTTTCTATGCTAGTAAAATAGAGGAGACTATTTGGATATTATGCCAGAATTAGTAAGAAAGATACCTCATATAATAGTTTGGCCTCGACGCGAGATAACCTGTCTCCGGGGGATGCGAACAACACAGGCTCAGACCAGCCTGCGCATCCGCACAGTCTGATCAGCGCCTTTGTTAATCGTTTTTGAAAATTGCCATATGTAAACTTTCTGCAGGTTCAATATATAAATGATCAATTATTTCTAGAAACTTTATTAATGATGATAAGGGGTAATACAATAAAATACAGTTCTGAGAAGAAAACGAAAAGAGAAAAGGAAGAAAAAGCATTGGAAGAAGGCATTAAACGCCTGGAGAATGAAATACGTTTAAATGGTATAAATGTTATTAATCAAACTGTTGTCAATATAGTGCAAAAACAAAATGAATTGGTTAATCTGAGAAATGAAAAAATAGAAGGTGTCATGCTAAGATCCAAATATAGATATATAGACCTAGGGGAAAAACCTACAAATTATTTTTTTAGTTTGGAAATTAGAAATTATACAAGTAAAGTTATCAGTAAATTATTAGATGAGGATATTGAGTATGCAAAAACGAAAGATGTATTAAACTGCCAAAAACGATTTTATGAAAAACTGTATGACAATGTGAACGAAATCAATGATGATACACCTATTGAAAATATCATTGGTGAAAACGAAACTAAACTTTCAGATGCAGAGGCAGAAACAATTGAAGGGGAAAAAACATATGCTGAATTAGCAAAGGCACTAAAAATATGAAAAATGAAAAGAGTCCAGGTCTGGACGGCTATACTGTTGAATTTTTCAAATTCTTTTGGATTGACATTGGGGTGTTTGTTCTTAGGTCTATAAACTATGGCTATAGAACAGGTCTTTTATCAGTAACTCAGAAGCAAGGTATAATAACATGTTTACCCAAACCAAATAAATGTAGATATAATTTAAAAAACTGGAAACCAATTTCTTTGTTAAACGTTGTATACAAAATGGCCTCAGCTGCTATAGCAAACAGATTTAAATTGACTTTAGACAACCTTATTCACGAAAATCAAAAAGGTTTTATCTCAGGGAGATTTATAGGAGAAAATATACGATTAATATATGATGTTCTATTTGAAACAAAAAATCGGAACCTTCAAGGCCTTATTTTATCAACTGACTTTGAAAAAGCTTTTGACACTGTCTCCTGGACTTTATAGTTAAATCATTAAAGTATTATAATTTTGGACCATCTATTGTTATATGGAATAGTTTCTTTCAAAAAGGAGCAGAATCATGCATCATTCAGAATGGATTTATATCGGATTTTTCTATTTAAAGCGGGGATGTCGACAAGGTGACCCTATATCTCCGTATATATTTATTTTATGTGCTGAAATCTTAGGAAAATGATAAGAAATAATAATAATATACACGGAATAATAATAGATAATAAGGAATACAAAATAAGTCAATATGCAGATGATACGCAATTGTTCTTAAATGGAAGTGAAACTCTCTCAGAGAAACACTAGACATCTTACAAAAATTTTATACAATGTCGGGGCTAAGGATGAATGCTTAAAAAACCAAAGCAATATGGATAGGTTCATTAAGTAACTCTACAACACGAATGTGCCATAAATTTAGATTAGATTGGAGACAGGGACCTTTTAAAATTTTAGGTGTTACAGTTTCAACAGAAATATATAATATTTGGGACTTGAACTACAATGAAATAATCAAAAAGGTTGAAGGTGTTTGCAAACAATGGTCAAAAAGAAAACTAACTCTCATGGGTAGAATAACTATAATAAAATCATTAGCACTTGCGAAGTTTATTCACCTGTTACTTGCACTTCCAAATCCACCCGACAATTTGTTGAAAAACATAGAAAAAATGTTTTATAAATTTTTATGGAATGGGGGTCCAGATAGAATTAAGCGAAGCATCACTGTTAAAAAATTTAAAGCAGGGGGACTCAGAATGATAAACCTTCCAGAATTTATCAAAGCACTCAAAATATCTTGGTTTCGGAGAGTGATTCAGAACTCTGAAAACATAAAATGGTATTCTTTGTCAAAAATTGATTTTGATAAATTCTTTAGCTGCGGACCTGGATACTCTGTAGAGCTTAGTAAAAACTTACACAACCCGTTTCGGAAAGATCGTCTTAACTCGTGGTCAAAATTTTGTAATGTCTGTAAAGTAGAATCAGTAAATCACATTCTCTGTTCACCTATCTGGTTCAACAATAATTTAAACAGAGGGCAAATTTATATATTAACAATTGGTTCAAAAAGGGAATTAAACAAGTATCAGACTTATAAGATATAGAAGGCAATTTGTATCAGTTTGGTGCTTTAAAAGAAACCAACGGTATTAATGGCACTTTTTTGGATTACCAATCATTAATTCGTAAAATTCCCAATAATTGGAAAAACATAATCATAAATAACAGGCAGGTATGTATCCAGACTAAATATAATGTTACATGTAATATCTATGTTAAATACTTGCTTAAAGATAAACGGGCTGTAGAACATTTTATGACCAGTTGATACAAGTAGACCAAATTATTAGGCAGGAAAATGGAAGAACGAGGTGGGGTACATAAACGATCAGGAATTGAATACGTATAATTCAGTTATAAAAGATTTTAACGAGGTAGTTCTTAAAGATTTTCAATACAAATTAACGAATAAAATTTTGGTTACAAAATCCTTCTTACATAGAATAAGAAAAATTGAAGATAATCTGTGTTCTTACTGTAAGCAGGAACCAGAAACAATTTTACATTTATTTGTCGATTGTGATAAAGTTAAAGAATTTTGGCAATCTCTACAAATGTGGCTGTTACAAAATATAAATATAAGGATAAAAATAGATACAAAATGTATTTTATTTTCATATCATGGGAAAAGTAAATTAGAAACTTACCTACTTGCAGTTGCAAAACACTATATTTACAAAAATAAATTCTCTGACAAACAATTAAACATCAATTCATTTATTTCCTTGCTCAAAGTCAAATTTCAATGTGAAAGGTTTATTGCAAACATCAACAATAAAATGTCAAAGTTTCTATCAAAATGGACCCCATTCTATAATTACTTTAACAATAACCAAGAGCAGACAAATAATAATAATAATAATAATAATAATAATAATAATAATAATAATACTCCTGGAAATAATTGAAAACACAAACATTAAATGTTACATAACACCTTTACCGTTTACGTTTAGATAGGTAAGAATATTTCTTGTACCTTAAGTTGATTTTAGGAGGAGGCTCATAGGAGAGCAAATACTTTTTACAACACTATTTAAGGTATACCAAAAACATGTTAACTTTTATGTATAACAAGGTAGCGGTTATAATGTCGCGTAGTTTAAAAAATATAATGATGAATGAAACAATTGCGCAAGTCATACATATATGTACAAATTCTAGTTCCAACAATTAAGCGAGAAGTAAGAAATGTCACAAAAACAGATGTAGATTTACACCAGACCAAATAAGTCACCCAGACAAAGCTGATAGTTGAATAAATGCAAAGTAATGAGAAACGAAAAGCATCGAATAAAACCTCTCTCTCTCTCTCTCTCTCTCTCTCTCTCTCTCTCTCTCTCAAAATATATAATAAATGTATGTAATATGTATTGTTTAGAGATGTATAGATGAGGATATTTTGAAATAAAATCGTTAAAAAAAACTTTCTGCAGGTGAACTTTCAATTTTCCAGCTAGCCTTTTTTAGCTGTGGAGACTAGTGTGAGCCTCGCTTTGTCGGAGACTCTGAAAACAGGTCTTGTCTCGCCGAGGCCCATATATAAGATAAGCAAAATGCTTAAGCGTGAAATTCCGGTTCTTGGCATTAATAATCTGAATGATTCTTATCTTACATGTAGGCCTTGAGCTGGCTATATACACTCCTCACCCATGGGGAATTTTGCACACTATGATTTTCTGAAACTACATTATATAAGACGTAAAACAAAAGCTGTCAGCCCTCTGAGAGTGGCAGCGTTAACGCAAACATCACGTTATATACGTTACCCCCGAAATAACATTAAACGTCCCTGATAATGTCTGAACCATGACATGTTCGTACATATTTGCATGCTGACAGACATTTATGAACTACTAATAACACAGTTACATTTTTTAGTATTAATTTTATAAATGTCTTGAGTTAATACCGTTGTATACGTTACTTAGTGTTTCCTGCTTTTTTCCTGGTATAAGTATGGTATTTATTGACTATATGTGTTTTACATCTGTCAAAAATATAGTGAAACTATAAGGCTGCTACTTAAATGATTTAAAGTTCTTTAGTATGCTCGCTTACACTTTTTATTAGGCCCATGTTACGTATGAACCCTCAAAATAGCATTAAACATTCAAATGGATGTCTCTAACCAGTCCTGTATATATTTATTTGCATGCTGACACAGGTTTATGTACTTCTTTTAACAAGGTCTACCTTTTTTAAGTAATATATTAATAAATACTTTGAGCTATAACTGTTATGTGCGTTACCAAATGATACATAAGCTATTCTGGGCATCTGCACAGCAGTTGTTGACTATACATTTATAAAGTCTGTCAGAGAATTAAGAAAAGGGGTACGTGCATTAAGGGGCTATTTTGGCCCCCTATAGAGCCAAAAACTGAAAGTTGCTTTTCACCAATTTCATCTTATCGGTTTATTAGAAGAATAGCCCAAGTGTAAAATTCTGGCATTTATTTTACTTTTAGCGGTTGCTATGGTAACCAAAATGGCCGACAAAATAGGCTTAAAATAGAGAAATTGCCATATTAGGCCAAATTTGAGGCTTTTCGAGACCGATATTTTAAGAATTAGATATCAGCACAAGCAAATACCAAAAAACCTTTTAATATATTGTGTGCAGTGATAATTCTCGTCAGCTGTTAAAATATCTTTTTGGTATTTGCTTGTGCTCTATATTAATTCCTCTGTTACATGTCTCAAATTTGGTCTAAAATGGCCATTTTCCTATTTTCTGCCTATTTTGGCGGCCATGTTTGTTACCATAGCAACGGTTAAAGTCAAATCAATGCCAGACTTTTACACTTTGGCTATTGTTCTAATAAACTAATACGAAGAACCTTGTGAAGACCAACTTTTATTTTTTGACCTCATAGGGGGGCCAGAATAGCCTCTTAATGCACGTACACCTTTGTAAGGCTGAAATAAAATTGAAGTTCTAATTAATTGATGGTTATTTAAACTATTATCATAATGAGATCTATAAAACTTTCGCTGTTTGCTCACATAAACAGTAGATACCATGCATCAAATCGGAAGTTCTGAAAGACAGTCACTGTTAAACAGCTCAGTTCTGGGCAAAGTATATGGATATAATTCAGATGGTGTTGACACTGATTAGGGCTACATGGAAAACAACTTTGAATTGCATGTCAGCTCTATCTGTATGCCCTTGGTCCCAATGTTCATTGTACACGATCACAACAACTACGCACAATATGTACCTGTGTAACTGATTACACTCATAAATTTGTCTGATACACATCGCAGATGCAAATAACTTCTCGAACAAAATGGGTTTAGTGTGTAACAATCATTGGTTCTTTGCTTGATAAATGCTTTTGACATAACTATCAGTCAAACAATAAACCGGGTGCCAAGTCAAAGGAGGTAATATAGGCTTCAGCAGCTAGAACGACGCTTCGTTCTACAGATGGAATGGTGTATTACTCATCACATCAGAGCTCAATATATTGAAACAACTCTTCAATGCCTGAAATGAAATATTCAATCTACTCAGATGCAAAGTAGAACGAGTACTAGAGGCAGTTTCTGGCTTCACCAATCCTTTTAGTTCTAGTTTTTTTTATGATATGAACTGCTCTTTTTTGTCTTTCGGTGTGCCTGCTAAGCCTGGCGTTGCTAAGGATCTTATTGAGGCTGATGACATTGGCAGGAAGGCTGTTGCAGACTTCATTGACTCACTTTTAGCTGAAACTCTGTCTTTCACAACCCCATAAAATGCTACAAGCTAATAAAGTTTTGTGGCTTGCGAGGTCAAGAAGAAATTGTCCAATTTACAAAACATAATCAGCCAGATGAGTGCTTAAAGAGGCGGCTTTGGTCAGCATGACCTCCTTTCTAATGGACATAATGTTGACCTTGAGTTGATACTGCCGTTCCTTCTGCGACCTGTACCATGGTTACTGTCAACTCCTGATAGAATTTCCACCAAAACTGACAAGTCCAAACTTCTGCATGACTTGCAATCACACATTGCACCAACATTAGATTGGCCATGCAGTGCTGTACATAAATTTGATGGTAATACCCTACTACAGAGCATAATAGCTTTTCCTGTCACCTTCAAGGATCTGATGGAACCAGTATTCAACCTGGCACTAAAGGTAGGATGTTGTTTTTGTCACTGATACATATATACAATATATAAGCAGCAGTCTATAAAGTCTTACAAACATCCTCGCAGAGGATAACCTGTATGTTTTCTTCACCACTGGTGTATGCAACAAAAGGTGCTCTTTCTGAATGTCAACAACATTGGCCGAAATATGGGGGAAGAGATCTACAGTCATACACTGTTTAACAGTTTTGTGACAATACCAATGTGCCAATGTGTTAGTACCACGGAAAAATTGTTTCTATCGAACTGATAGAGAACCCCTCCCCACTAGTACATCTTCATTCTAAGCAAGGTAGGAAAACAAACAAAGAATTGCTCTAGGCGCTCATCAGTGATATGAAGCCCTAACATGTGCTATTTATGTAAATGCGAACAAGCTACAGTAAGACATGTTTCTGAAAAACAAGTACCAAAGTCATACACATATTTAACTGACTATTTCAAATGGCATGAACACGAACTTACTTCCACCCTGTTTTTCTGTCCTTAAGATGTACATACAAACATTGAACTATCAAGTCTTTCCCATGGAAGCAAGTGAGGCTTCCCAAGTATGGACAAAATGTGTGGAAAATAAATGGGAAGGAAATCGAGTACCTCTGGGTGAACGAAAACTTGTTTTACCCTAACAAAAGAGCCAAAGATTTATATTTCACATTTTGTGTGATATGGGGTTACCATGTTCAAAACTCAACAGCTCAAACCTTATAAATGACAGAAACATAATATTTGCAGTTTCCAAAAGGTACATTAACATTCTTTTATACAAAATGAATAAGTAAGCACATTCACATTTAAAAATATATCAAACTATATTAGTTTCATAAATCATTTATATAGGAATAATGAAAAAATGTAACATACGTAACACTTTGGGATGCATATTTGTTTTTAAAGGTCCATATATGTGATGCAAAAATAGCTTAGTTGGATGATATAGCGAACTTGAAAATTTTACCTTATGGTTTGCACTTTTCAGAATCAGGTCATTTACTTAAATTGTCAAAGATGTTGATGGGTAAGATATGTAATTGGCTGTTACAAGGTAATGGTGACATTACCAGAGTGCTAGCATATTGCAAAATCCTTGCAAGATGAATCTGATAGAGGATAAATAAGCTGTATTAGAAATCCTTTAAACCCTTTGATAATATACGAAGAGTTGCTAGCTTGGCAAGAAACAGCTCTATAACTTCAATCTGATGGGTTTTCTTTGATCTTTTTAGTTGTTACTCACATATTGCACTGTATGTTACAAACTTTCCATGAGTATTATGTTAACTTTATTTGTCTCTTAAAAAGAAAGAGGGTTTATGGTGGTTTATTTTTTAGTAACTTCCTCAGCAAATGAGCCAGAGTAAAAAGAAGTACATAGACCTTTCCAGCATGCAAATTAGTACAAGCATGTCGTGTTGGAGGCCTTATCTTGCACGTTTAATGGTATTTGGAGAGTAACGTATGTAACCTGGGCTGTATAAATAGTGTAAGACATCAAATTAGGAATTTAATTTGAATAGCAGCCTTATATATTTGCTATATTCATTGACGGATGTAATACATTTATAGTCAATACCTGCCATACTGATACTTGGAAATAACATATGAAGCACAAAATAACGTATACAGCGGCAAAAAACTCAAAACATTTATAAAATGAATGCTAAAAATATGTAACTGTGTTATAAGTAGTTCTCAAACATGTGCTAGACTTCATAAACGTGTGAATATGTCATGTTGGAGACATTATCAGGGACATTTAATGTTATTTTGCGGGTAACGTACGTAACGTGATGTTACAAGCTAACGCTGTCACAACTTCAATCTGATGGGTTTTCTTTGATCTTTTTAGTTGTTACGCACATATTGCACTGTATGTTACAAACTTTCCATGAGTATTATGTTAGCTTTATTTGTCTCTTTAAAAGAAAAGAGGGTTTATGGTGGTTTATTTTTTGAGTAACTTCCTCAGCAAAAAGAAGTACATAGACCTTTCCAGCATGCAAATTAGTACAAGCATGTCGTGTTGGAGGCCTTATCTTGCACGTTTAATGGTATTTGGAGAGTAACGTATGTAACCTGGGCTGTATAAATAGTATAAGACATCATATTAAGAATTTAATTTGAATAGCAGCCTTATATATTTGCTATATTCATTGACGGATGTAATACATGTATAGTCAATACCTGCCATACTGATACTTGGAAATAACATATGAAACACCAAGTAACGTATACAATGGCACAAAACTCAAGACATTTATAAAATGAATGCTAAAAATATGTAACTGTGTTATAAGTAGTTCTCAAACCTGTGCTAGACTTCATAAACGTGTGAATATGTCATGTTGGAGACATTATCAGGGACATTTAATGTTATTTTGCGGGTAACGTACGTAACATGATGTTACAAGCTAACGCTGTCACTCTCAAAAGACTAACATATTTTATTTTGTGGCTTATATAATGTAGTATATGAAAACCATAGTGTACGAAATTCCCCCTGTGGGAAGGGGGGTCTATAGCCAGTGTAAGGCCTAGAAAATTACATTTGGCATTTTTATGTGATATGGGGCTACCATGTTCAACATCTAATAGCTCAAAAGGTATATAAGATAGAAACGTAATGCTTGCAGTTTTGCAAAGGTAAATAAAAATTCTTTAATATATTATACCAAATTAATGAACATAAACTGGTTTCAATAAAATTTAAGACAAACTATATTAGATTCATTTATCATTTAAAAGGGGGCTCAATGAAAAAAATGTAACATACACTACATCGGTGGTGACTATATTTGTTTTTTAATATCAATATCTGTGGCCCAGTAATAGCTAACTTAGAAGGTATTTAGTTATCAAATATTGTGTAGGGTAACGTATGTAACAGGCTGTTACAGCTTAACACTGCCATTGTCAGAGGGCTAACATGTTGCAAAGTCCTAGCAAGACATTGGGCTTTAAGAAAACTATGGTCTGCAAAATCCCCCCTGGGGGAGGTAAACCATATCTAGCCAGTGGTCTAATGATCCAAAGCAGCGTGAGTTGACTAGTAAATGCTGTGGCGCATATGCAGTCTCACAGGAGCAATCATTGCATACAGGCGTTGTTCGTGTAGAATTAAGACATATGGTGATGCAGATAACCTTCACTCAGTCACTCTGTTTCCATCTTTACGCAACTAGCCCGTTTGGTGCAGTGGTTGATGCAACCAATCAAGCGGGCCCACAATCAAGCAGACCCAGCTTTCCATGGATAGAACTCTTTTTTCATATCTAATGCTTGTGTATCAGCGATTTTTCGAACCGAATCAGTTTTAGATATCGGACAGACTGACTAACCGAATTAAGGTTAACACCCGAAATTCGTTTTGGACTATACTAGGGTGTGTATACGGGCTCTCTTCGCTCAGTGTGGACTAGATCAATAGTCAATACTTTAAAGGTAAAGATGCAACATTTAAAAAGATTGAACATTAATCAATACTTTATAATATCGTCGTCACATGTAAATTCAAATATGCATAATAATTATGCATACGAGACATGCCGTAAGAAAACCGTTTATTATTTATGTGACCTATCAGGCTACACGGTAGTGCTGGCTGACGCAGATCAGCCAGCACTACCGTGTAGTCTGATAGGTAAAATGTTTGCTTACCATTAAAGTATAAATGTGTTAAGTTTATAGGATACTAACAAGTCCCTATAGCTGGAGAGAAAGGTTAAGGTATACCTTTGGATTACAGCCAGAAGATAATATGTAACGGGTAAGTGCACCTCAATGGCCTTATCTGCGTGTGTGTTAGACTGCTGCCTGGTTCGACAGGCCACCCCTGTCACAGGATCAACAAAATGATACATTGTAAATGTATCGGCTTCAGAACATCCCAAGCCGCCCCTCGACTTTTTTCTCTTTCGAGGCGTGTCTCGTATGTATCTTGTCGCGCGAAAAGCTATCTCCTGGGCTCAATACACCCAGCTTAGCTACACAGTCTAACTAGAATATTAAAACATTGCATGAAGCAAGTTAACATGGGAGATAATTACAAATGCATTGATGAGTATCCGCGAATGCGCTAGCTAGTCTGCGCCTTTGTTGTTCACTTACAGCAAAATGCGGTCTTCTCGCGCGGAGAGATGATGCACAGTTTCGGAAAGAGGTCACTTTTGAAAATCTATAAACTGCAATACGCGTATGATTTCGTGTACGATTTACAGGTCCGACGGACTTTCGGCACTGCATTCATGCTTAACTCGTGCCCTGATTATCACTGGACGGATGTACAGGCTGATGTGCTTCTGAATTCCTTTGGATATATGAGGCGGAAACTTTATATGTGCGGTTTCAATGTTCTACAAATTGTAAACCAAAATGGATTTGTTGTATTTTTGGATAGTTCTTCTTTCTGTCTTAAAGTTAGGTTTGTAGCTTCTAGAACAGTAGAACTAAGGTGTATAGTTCAGGGCCCAAAAAATAAGGCAGAACTCAGTTAAGTATTGGAATTTCAACAAGGTATTTTAAGAGTTAATGAATTGCCTGGATTGGTGCAATACATATGGTCAAATTAGACTAATCGATGGGGCTTCAAAAATAGGCTAACCTTGAACTAATTGCAACAGAAATACCATTTGTTTAATTTGCTGCATTAATATGTCTTTGATCACATACTAAAAGTTGCAAGTCCTATCTTGTGGGGAAATGCTCATATTTTCTACTTAAAAATGATCACTTTTATGCTTAAAGTGGTAATTGAAGATTATTTTTATTCAATGGGACACTTCTTCTGATGTTGTTTTAAGTCCTTAAGACATTGATTATAACATTTGTTTTGATTATATGAGTATAACACATGATGAAACTCATATGAAATCACATAAATGAGCCCAAATGTTAACATTCAGGGGTTGAATTACCCCACCCACCAATATATAAGAATTAGAAACACAATAGTTCTGTTTACATTTCTATTACAATACATTAGTATTATTCTAACATTCATAACACACTGATAACCCTATATAGTGACTCTCACAATAAATATACCAGTTGTTGTTGTTGTAGTTGTTGTTGTTGTTGTGATTGGACGATGTTGCTTTCAACCGTTTTGTTTTGTTTTCAATCATACCATGATGGCCAGTTATCATTGCTCCGTTCCATAAGTGGTTAACCCGTTCTCAGTGAACATCACGTATTGTCATCAGTAACTGAAAATCAGTGACAGGGAGAGAATAATCTTTATAAAAGTATGTATTCTTATTAAAATTAAAGCTCACACCCATTCTATTAGTGTCCAAATATTTAAAAGTCAGATTATCAATCAGACTCACTACTAGTCAAGAAGCTAAATATTTGAAAAATCGATTGGCACAATTTTCCTGCCAGAAAAGGTTTGACTTTATGAGTTAGGACTAACCTGCTTCAACATTTCTAGACACACTGTGCGATCAAATTGTGTTAGCAGTTTTTCAGGAGGATGCTTTATATGCACATACCCCATTGTTTTTACTTTTAAAACAAAATTGCGACATTTGAAAAAGAAATGGTATCCATGTGGTATCAGCTGATGTATACAGTTGTTCTTTACTGCCAACAGCTTGTTTTGGGGGCTAAACAAGTATCAAAATAAATTGTTTGCTTCCAGAAACACACCTTTATGTTATTTATGACATTTACGTTACATTTCCAACAACACCTGATGAAATGATTAAAAATTTGTTCAATAGTTTTATATGATAGGCTTTATAATCAGTATTTAAGTTTTAACTAACCTCATTCCTAAATGACTATAAGCTGACTATTTCAAAACTGCAAACAGTTTGTTTCTATCACAAACACTTTAAGAATTATAAGCTGTTGAATATGATTATCCGGAATAAATTGTTAAATATGATAAGAACCTTTTCACTTTGAAAGTTATCATGTTATGCTGTCTTTTAAATTTTTAAAACCCATCTGTGAGCATTTAATGGATAAACAAGAGTGAAAAGCTATACATAATATCGTTTCTTTCTGATGTAAAGTATCATTTTGTTGCTTGTACGGCAATATGTAACGCACATTACAAACTTAAAGACTTCCTACATATATTACTAAATACCTTATCATATGGTATTTAATTTCAAAACTGTTTTTGTGTTAAATTTATAACAAGATATCAGTTTGCCCTTAAATAATTATCAGTTCTTATCAAGAAACTATATCTATTCACTAAATTTGATATATTTTATTTGTGAAATAGTAAATATTTGATCGTTTTTATCTACAAAATATTTATTTTGATTTGTCTAAAGATAAAGACTTTAAAACTCATAACAAAGAAAAAGATAGCTTTTTAGTAACAGTAGAATAATACATTCCCATTTCATGTCAAATATATCAAAGTAACATATATAACCGTATAAAATATATCATAATAGCCTACCTTTGTCCAAAATGTTAAAGATCGTATACAATTGGGCCTGAAAAGCTAATATATGGTGGATGTAGATTTTTGTAATATTAATCTGAAAAAAGCAACAACAAAAACTCAGTTTAATTGAAGAAAATCTTATCAATTATTTAAAAATATTTTGTGTGTACCCAGTTTACTGTTGTTCACATTATACATAGTTAGTAACATGATACAGGCTAGTTCCTTGGATATCTAGGTCAATTTACGAAAAAAGCTGCTCATTACTAAATGTTTTTATGGAGATGGTAGCATTCAATTTTTCTTTGCTAACATTCCAGATAGAATCAGTCATCTAAGAGTTGATAGAATAAAATTTGATATATGTTACATTAGATAGTATGCATTATATGTGTCTGTAATCAGTTATTTTAAAAAGACTGTCACAAAATCAAATTGTATACTGCCGATAGTGACACATTACTTGTTTTCAGCATAACTATTATTGTTTAATTAATGAAACTGCATATCACACAAACTTAGTACTTCTGATCATTTGCTTAATTAATAACACTGTATAATGAGATGTTTTATTTAGAAGAAAACATTTCCCAAAAAATTGGGAAAATCAGGTATAATGGTGGGTTTTCTTACTTTACTTAATGGAAATGGTCTTATGTGATATTATCATATCCAAGGAAACAAGTTGATTGTTATTTACGAAGCGAATTTAAACCTATAAGACTTAACAGTCAGAATTGTCAGGCTGAATTAGATCTGATGAAATTCAAGTAGTTAATGTCAAATCGATGTTACAATATTCTTTCAGAAAGCTAAATGGAAAAGTTAAATGTTTAAACAAACGTAAGATAAATTGTATTCTTTCTTCACCGAACTGGATATGCTTCTAACGGATATAAAGCGACTATAACCATATAAATGGGTATGCGTGTGTAGGGTAGTAGCCATTACAATAAAAAACATTTGTTCAATATGATAAGGATTAATGTCTGCTTTAATGCTCCATTTCTCGATTATGACCTTTGTTTGAAATGACAAAGGTAATTTTAGGACTTTTGAGTTAGCGTTTGTCCCCAAATGTTATCAATATAGTTGTTGTAGTCAATAGCTGATTAGCTATGATTATATGTGTTTTGGCGGCTTACATAGTAACTACAATTGCTTTATATCAATGTTTCATCTAACTTAAGCTGTAGACAGTGAAAAATGTCTTGTATATATCATTTAATATATATAAAGAAGGAAACACAAATGTTACAGAGAGATAAAAGAAAGATACCATATATAAGCATTTAAGAAACATAATTTGATCATAAATATAAGTAGTTTCTAAAAGTGTTGTTTATAATTTTGATAAAACACTTTGACTTGAAATGGTGTTTTTATGTGATTTAGGTTCAAGTTTCTTCCTTTTAATCGGTAGTTTTTTGTTGGGGTTCATTCTTTATACTTGTTTTGTCAAATTATATAGTATTCATCATTCCACTAAATACTGGGCACTCCAATGACAGTTATTTGCATACATTAGTAGTGTAGACTTATATTGTGCTGTTATTGCATTAAAAATATCGTATTTGATAGAAAGTAACATGTATAACTGTAATAGCAGGTGCCTAAACTAGTTAAATAATGTTGCTAGTCATTTGCTTTCAATTAAAAGATAATATTGATATGTAAGAATAAGGAAGAATTTGATATAATAACACTATAGGACTTCCTATTATTTTAGGGTAACGACGTGAATGTTGCTATTGCAGGGTAACGCTTCGACCAATAAAAAGCTAACATACTTTAATGTGTGACTAGTATAATTTGGTTTTAGAAAATCGCAGTCTACAAACCTCATTCCTTAGAGGTCTTTTGACAGCCTATGTCTTATGATCAATTTGCATTAAATAGTAATACATTTTATAGTAAGTAACGTATATAACTGTAATACTATATGGTATTTTGTTAAGTCATTAAGTCAAATCACAAAAACGTCAACACTGTTAAAATAATATGTATATGTTGTAATAGAAAAGTGAACAGAACTATTGTGTTTCTAATCTTTATATGATTGTCATACGGTGGGTGGGGTAATTCAGCCCCTGATTTTTAACTTTTTGGCTCATTTGATATAAATTGATATGGTTTTTATCATGTGTAATACCCACGTAGTAAAAAAAGTCTATAATCAAAGCATAAAGGACTTAAAACAACAGCAGAAAAAGTGTCCCAATGAATAAACAATAATCTTCAATGGCCACTTTAAGCATAAAAGTAATCATTTTTAAGTCAAAAAAATATATACTTCTCCACAAGATAGGACTTGCAACTTTTAAAATGTTGCTTAAGATAACCCAAACAGTCGCAGGATTGCTGAAAAAATTCTGTTGCAATTAGTTCAACCTTATCTGTTATATTGATTAGACTAAATATGCAATGTGAACTCCAGAATACATGAAATGATTTTGATTTTAATAAGTTTGAAATGTTATTTTTCGTGTCCTGAAAAATCAATACTTAACTTAAGTCGTTCTTAACTTTAGGGAGGCATTGCAATTTTGGGCCCAGGCTGGGTGGTAAGAATGTCTTAAAATAAAATACATTTGTTGAATCAGTTCATGAAATTTTGGTACTTATCGCATATGTGGACCAGAGCATTTGCTGCTCGCATACACATATTAGGGCTGTGGGCGGAGACTCCGGTAATTTTAGGCCTCTAACCCCACTACATAGTTTTTGCATGTACACTATTAAAATACATGTAAGGTAACACTAAAAGAAGTGGCTACTTAGCTGACACCCCTTTTGGTGTAAACTTACATTTATTTCTCTACTTTAACAGGTCTCCAGTGATATATGTTAAATACTCCTGATGAAGTTTTTCTCTGGATCAATACAATCAAACAAAACATCATTTAGTGTTAATTTACACCTACGTTTTACAGTGTACAGATTCAGTATTTTAGTTAAAGTGAGAGGACATGCTCAGTATATATGTAATAGACACATGTAATAATAATAAAAAACAAAAACATTTCTTTCATCACTGGCCAGGCTGAGACGTTTCTTCTAAGAACCAACATCAAATATATTGATAGTGTATTTCTTTAAAACACACACAACGTGTCTCTTTAGAAAAATAGCCTGGGTTGCAGTCTGACCATATTTTCCTTTTTATATTTTTTCCGTTTCTTGGCCAAAAATGACAAGGGAAACTCTTACAAAACAGGGGGTAGGGGTTCAAGTAGTCGACAGTTCATGGTGTTTGTTAAAAAGGTAGTTAACGTAATTAGGGCCTCGTTATACCTTGTATCTAATAATGCATTTATTACAGGGAGCTGTAAATGGTGTCACGGTGGATCCAAGCATCTGTTCTGTGAAACTGGCTGCTGCAATGGACAATGTTGCGTGTTTTCGTAAGTTAATTCTATTTCGTCTATTTATTTTAGAGACTTTAGAGACCTGCTTTGAACAGTAAGCTAATTTGTATCAGATACCAGAAGATAATGTGTCAGTGGTGTATCCAGAGGGGGTTCAGGGGGTTCGCTCGACGCCCCCCCCCCTCCCCGCCGCCCGTTTTTAATATCCCATGAAAATGAAGTAATTTGGTCTCACTGAGACCAAATTATTTCATTTTCTTAGGATATTTAAGAAAGGTGAGATAGAATCAGCAAAGCGAACCCCCACACTTTTATACATAAGAACCCCTTTTCCTGAAATCCTGGATCCACCATTGAGTATGGACACAAGGAAATGGCCAACTTCAGCGGGGGTTAGACGATCATGTGCTCTGCATATTGACTATCATGAGTGATGCGATATTGGTTTTGTTTGTCTTGGAATTAACATCCCGGCGTGATCCAAAGCAACTAGAATTGTCTTTTCTCAGTTTACTATTTCATGTATTTGAGTCACATTCCTTTGACGAAATGCACCGATATTGAGTGAAAACAAACTGTTCGTGACGAGAATGCTCCGCTAGTCAGATATGGATTTATACTTAAAGCCAAAAGTAACTTTACACTTTTAACTACCGAATATATCTTTACTGTTTTTTTTTTATTATTTTAACCAAATAAATATTGCGATGAGCTCCTGGTACCCGCCCTAACATAATTCAAAAAAACTTAGGAAAACTAATCTCCTTTGGTTTCAATATTTCTTAATTGAACAATTAACACACACATGTGTTCTCATGCAAAGATAAACAAACATATAATATGGGATTTGAACTATCTCGGAGTTCAATTAACAAACGTAATAATTCAGAGTTACATAAGTGTATAGAATGAGAGATTAAGTGAAATGTTTTTGAGAAAAACAAGTAGGAGGGAAACACATAAGTAAGAATATTTGTAATCAAAGAACTCAAAAGAGATGTTACGTAAAAGAAACAGAATAGGACGGTGTCAGACATAAATGGTCAAATAAGGTATACGTACCATCTGACCGATCTTGAAATTGTTTGTTGTTTTTGGCTCCTTTATTTGGCTGCTTATTCGTCAGTCAGAACCTTTAATAATTAAATCGTCTACTTTTTACTATGAAATTGTACACTGCTAAGAAAATCTTTACATTTAATATCATAGCGATCGCATACATAGAATAGTGATAAGCATTCTCGACAATACCACAGGTACAGGTGGGCGACTCAGTCATACATTTAAGAGACAAATCACTGTTCATGCTCTTGCAATTGGTACGCAATCCTGTATGTAAAATATGAAGCTTTATTTTGCCAATAAGATTATATTTCAGGACCCTTTTCATCACTATTTAAAAAAAACTTTGAAACTAAGTAAGGATCCTATATGTTTGGCTTCATCTTGCTAATTGTTCCATTCACGGACAACAGATGGAATAAAAGTTGAATAATATTATTGTGTTCTACAAAGAACTGCAGTGTAATCGTTTGCGTTTCGTAGAATATATCTTGAAAGTTCACTAACAGATTGGGGAACAAGGGATGATAAGAAACCTGGAACAAGATCATTTTGCATTTACAAAAACAGGTTTAGATTGTGCTTAGTGCGCCTGCCTTGCTATTATTCCCAACAAACATCATTATACAAAATGTAAAGATACTAATGCTGTCGCACCAGATACTATGCGAGCAGCCTCATTTTGTATCTTGTCCAGTCCACGTTTTTCATATGGAGTACAGCTATCCCAAATTGTGTCTCCATATTCTAAATAACATATAAATATTAATCTTCTTGTTTAGAACACAAAATCAGCATTTCCTAACTAAATCCTAGGTAAATCTAGGGTTCGAACACGCTATTTAAGGGTCATCCATTGTCCATAAAAAATCTGCCAGAAAGGTTGTCTTTGACGTATGGTTAGTTTTGGCAGCATCTTACTTTATTTCATATTGAAATTATCTCCGTTTGAATTGCAGCAATAGTAAACTTTAGTCCTTGCTAAAAGCTTTATCTCTGATGACATTTTAATTTTTTAATCAGTGATTTGTTTGAACCTCTGCCAAAAGTATGTGATAAGATAATCTGATAAAAATTCCAATCGGTTTAGAAGTAAATGGCAAACAATTTGTAATGGGAAAATCCATTGAAAGCACTGTAAAGTTCACAAAAACGAATGTGGCCGTAAAAAACACCACGCTTATTTGTGTTACTCTTAGGGTGATCCGGGCTAATTTGAACTTTAAACAATTCAATAGCATGTCTTTCAGACTGGGCCTTCAAAGTTTGAAATTGTCCAATCTCAAAGCTACAGTAACACATCAAAAATAATGCGTTTTGGAAAAGTTTATTTTCCCCCTTGTCTGTCCCATTAGGACCTTGTAGTTGCATTTATTACAACAAAAACACGACGTTCAACTGTCATATAAATAATTGATTGGACTTAAATATGAATTAAACACATTTGATAATCACTCACCAATACCCAGAAAGTGTATATACATTAACAGTGTAAAGTTACTTTTTGCTTGAAGTATATTTTGTTTGCAGACGATTTTGCTGTCTAGGTAATTAAAACTGTTAGTATCATCATGCATTCTTTAAACACTGACCTATCGGATTTGAGCACTATGACCATATGTCATACTTGTTTAATAAATACGTCACGAAGTCATGTGATTCTTTCGATTGGTTAATTCGATTTTGTATCAGTTTGCTTTATCACGTGTCACTGGAACACTTCTTTGGCCTGACTGTGTTAAAAAAATCAAAAATGTTTGTAAATGTAGAAATGTTATCGTGCTACCACTAAATTCTGTAATGCACTTTATCAGTTACCTGTCATATTAACTGCATTGTTAAACGTTGCCTGATAAACGTTGTCTATCTCACGACGTGTGCCTTTATCAGGTCATGATGACGTTACACTTTTAAATGATGTCGCTAATGACGCTGAAATTAACACAAAAATCGAAAAATACGTCATAATCTCTATAGAATACCAGGTTCGCGTCTTTTGATATAAAGTTTACCAGGCTCGGCTTTGAGAACGCATGTTGAATCGCTCGGCAACCCTCGCGATGTCAACAAGCGTTCTCAAAGCCTTGCCAGGTAAACTTGATATCAAAAGACACTTACCTAGTATTCTCTACATATTTTTATTGTGTGGCTATAATTTCAGGCTTGATATCTCTCCACAAACGGGTTATTTATAGCCACTTTACTGCGACAGAGTGTTGAGTAATGCATAACGCGTATTAACACAAGTCCATTTTCGGCCTGTGATACGCCTAGCGGACAGGTATATTTTCAGAGAGCATGATATGCGCAAACAATGCTCTTAACCAATTTAAGCCAATGTAATTTCCGTTCTCAGTGTCTAATCTGAGGCTGGACTGTTTGTCTTTGTTGCTGGCTTATATGGGTTAATGTCAAGTTTCACATTTTCAGGACCACGTATATAGTGGGCGGAGTTCTGGGCGGTCTTATCCTGGTCGCTCTGATAGCTGCATGTCTCATCTTTATCTGCTGTGTCTGTAAAAGGAAGGGGAATAGAGGAGCCTCTGTTCAAGCATACCGAAACACTAGCGCCATTGTTGGTGAGTAAACATTCGCCATCTTTCCGTTAAAGTTCATGGGCGATAAAAGTACAGTTACGAAGCAGATTTACCGTTAGAAATATGAAAGAAATACATGCATTTGTCCAATCAAGTGAATGCAATAGCAAAACGTGACCAGCTACGTAACTTTACTCTGGTTGTGTGCCAGTATAATGAGCAGCAATAAACAATGAATCAACAACTACAGAGCTCCCACCTTAGAACGGATAGCAGCCTATATTTACCAGGGGTTTAAATGCATTTTACTGGAAGCAAATCTTTGTCCTAGATTTTCTAATTGTTAAAACAAAAACAAAAAATTAGCTCGCACGGAGGCCTCCAAATTAATGTAATGTTTCATTAAAGAAAACCTCAGGGCCTAGCCAACGACAAGCATCAGGCACCAACCAATAGATGAAAGCATTACGTCAGAGCCATCACTGTGGCTGAGGCCTGACGAACCGTGATTTGGGTTTATAACCAGGCACGCAAACTGCAAAATATGATGTTGTTTCTGAAATAAAATTGATAACAAAAAAACTGTCATAACTATAATAGTGAACATAATCATTTCTCTTTAAACACGCCTTTCAAACTATCTAATGTCCAACCGCTGGTTAATATCGAAAATCGGAGAATGTCAAACATTAGCCTATGGATTTCTACGATTGTGGTGAGACAGGTTTCCCATTCCGTCAGCTTTACTTTTCAGGAAATAAACATGTACCAGAATCCGACAGGAACTAGTCTATCGTGCAAAATGTAATTGTGACATAATTAGAATACTTTCCGAGTTCGTATGCTACAAACGTAGGAATACATAGGCTATTGCATGACATGCCCCTGGTTTTCGATTCTCTTCATGTTTTGGTTTTTTTTTAATTTCACTGATGTTGAGTATTTGATCATTTGTTAGGCGTGTTTAAATGTAATTGTTGTTAATTGTTTCCTAATGTGTAATTGATCTTATTTCAGTATACACTACCAGCGGTCACCCAGCTCCAGCATTTAACCAGTATGGCTACAATCCAACAATCTTCTCAGCTAAACCGTCATCATATAGTGACCCTCCATATCCTCCAGATGTCGCCACTAGCTTAAGACCTCCAGTTACCGCTACCAACAATACTCCTCAAGGCAAAACGTACAACTACTACAATCCCTCAGGCTCTGCTGCCAGCTTCAACCCACCTCCTGCCTACCATTCTTGAAACCCAAAGCATGTACTAGGAAATGTAATAATGAGTATATGAAGTTGTGTATAGCATGCCCAGTGGCGTAACTAGAACGCTGTAAAAGTTAGGCACATCAAAGGGTGGCTACTGGAACAAGCAGTGATTCTCTTCAATTGCATTCCTTTTCAAAATGGGAACTTCACTTAAAGGAAAGAATTTGCTCCCAAAGGGAGCGAATTTTTTCTTTAAGAGCAGTTCCTTATGGTATGGAAAATCACTTACCACATTAGGTGACCTCCCTTGAATGTGTACTATTTTCAATACGCACGTGCGTAACTACATAATGGAAGCTACGAAAATGATGCCATTTAAAGAATAACCAAATGTAGAGTTACTAGAGTCTTCACTATTTACCTGCTAGTGATAAGTTTTGTTGTCTGTTGGTGATTACCTTTGTCAACCGTTGAAACCAGTTAAGAACCCACAAAATGCTGGTCCTGATCTGGATTTAGACTGTTTGACACCCTGATGATATTCCAAAGATATTGTTTTTAATTGAAAAATCCCCAGACAACAAAAGGCATATTCTTTTGGTGCTATTTTAAATAAATGAATGGAGTTTAACCGTACTCCCATTATCGGGAGTATGAAAAGTGGTGATCATATATTGGCGACGTTTGCATAGTTTTTATTGTAATGACCCAGTTTCCTGCAGCTCAATTTTCACTTTCATTTTCGTTTGTTTACATCAGCTGATTTCAAGTTTTTCCTTGTTTATCGATCACACCGACTCATTCTGCAGATTGCATTCATGCCACTAAGCAGATGCTTACCGACGATGTTATCGTAATTTAATCCTTGTTCTTTTACTCCACAAAAATATTGCAGATCGCAGCATGTTCATGATTGAAGTTCACCACATTGGATATGTGTTCTGGGTGTGATGGGAAGCAGTTTAAGCGCGGTCAAGTGTAACTGTCATAACAAATCAGTTGTCAAAGCCTGACTGCTTGCATTCATCCAGAGTTTATAAGATATTGGTACGAAAGATTCTTAGCCCTTTATGTCAGTCATTTAGAGCATTCAATTTAGGTCATTTTTCTAGTAAAACAAGGGTGGATTTCACTTATACTTATTGAGTCTTAGCTGTTTTTGAGGTGAGTGACTCTAGACATTTTTTCGGTAAAATCGAAGATGGCGGACTTTGAACTTTCTTATATGATCGTGTTCCTGCAATTCTTATGTTGCGGGGTCACATGACCCCACTGCAGAGTTCTTGCTGGCTGTGGGAAACCCGCATCATTTAACCTGTGGGTTTTGGGAAGTGGGCGAATTGGACTATATAAGGCAGCGTCTGAAACCCACAAGGACTTAAGATTTTGCTTTCGTTGAGTTCAGACTGGACTGTAGAGCGTGCATTCATTTCAGTTGTCAGCTTATATTCCGCATAGAATAATCAAATGCCCAGCTGCATGGTTTATTTGGCTGTAATAATTCATTTATATTTTTCAAGAGAAATCTTTCTTAAGTTGCATGTATTTGTTTTCAAAGAGTAACTTGATGAAAAATTGCTGCTTTAAAGACTGCATAGTGATTTTTACCATTTAAATTATTTTATTAATGCATTTTGCTAAATTTCCATTTATTCACAGAAAGCTGACAAGGGTTTAAGATAGAATCATCAGATATTCATGTTTTTTCATTTTAATATTAGACATTTGACCGGGCTTGTGAGCGATCACTTTCGGTGCGTGAAAGCGTAATTTGGTTTATTCCAACAAAAAATTGTCATACGTCCATTTTCTTGAAAAAGTTTTTTTTAATGGTTGCTCACCATAATTACTTGCTCTGTTGCATGTTTCCAGAGTCTATTTACATATTAAAAGGTTGAAATGTTCACTTTAAATCAGTCTTTAGTCTCATTTACTGTCTTTCACTTAGGTTGTTATAACAGCCTTTTATAAATGCTTAGTTAAAATATCCAGCCTTTTTCATACACAAGCCCTAGACAAAAGTTTTTGCACTTACACTGTTAGCCTAAGTTTGCTTGAGTCCACAGGTATAACCAGAAAGTGGGAGATTACGTTCGCTGTTCAACCCTCGAAACGTAACATTATGTTATATTACATTTTGCATGACTATCATATTTCGTACTTTTCCCGTGAATTAAATAACATAAAATAACAATTACATATTTTTTTGTTTGAAATGTTGTTAGACGTTCTTAAAGGTATAGGTAAAGTGAATCCTGGTTTGAGGGGGAGTGCGGTCCAACTTGTAAGCTCTGTAACAATTTGAAACTTTACACAATGAGCACATTGTAAAATAAAAGCGTATGTTAAGCGTATGCTCAGCTGCCACCTCTTTTGGTGTTAACGTTTACGCACTATCGTAGTTTAACAACCTGAGGTCAAGTGATAAAAGTTTAAGCATTTCTACCTTTTCATGTTTAGTTAATCTCTGGATCCCTGCAATCAAAGAGAACCTAGTTTCTAAAGCAGATCAAAGGTTTCATCAAATCAGTGACAGGCCAAATTTGGTGCAAAAGCTAAACTTATTTTTACAGTGGCATGTCTTCATAAACAGTTAACCCTTAAAGCGCAAACCACGATTGCTGCAAACGACAAGTTTTGCGACACCTTTCCCAATTTTCGACAAAATTAAGGTATGATATTACATGAGAATCGTCTGCCAGCAGACGATTTTCATGAATATCATGCCTTATTTGTTATTTTTGAAAAAGCGGCAAAATTTGCAATCGTCGTCTGCTGCAAATTACAGGTGGCTCTTTAAGGGTTAACTTGGTTAACGCCGTTCTAATAAACGTTTAACTCCAGTTCTGTGAGAGTAACGATGCTATCACAATGTACATGTACATCTTTAATAATTCTTGTGTGACCAGGTTCATTCGTAAAATGCACCGTTCAGCATTTACATTTACTGCCCTGCCAGCCAAGAGTGACAGTGACGCCATGTTTTGTTTACAAAGCTATCAGGGACTTAGAATCGATAGATCACTTGTGTATTAATCGTATCGGCAGGATAGGATTAATACACAAGTGATCTGTCGATTTGCGTTAGCTCAAGTGAAGTATACACGCTTGTATTTAACCTAGCAATTTTAAACAAAGTATTACAGTACGACAGTAACTCAAATTAAGTATTTAGTATACAAATGGGACTTCCGGGTCAGTATTTAAAAGTAAATTGCGACCAGTCGTTAGTTTTCCTTTCATACTGGAAACCATTTATTAATTTATTAAGATATAGAAAAGCAATATATATCCAATTTTGTAATATTATGGATTAATTATCTAAAAGGTTCAAGCTTAGAAATAGTCATTTCAAAGTGGTTTGATTGCAATATTATTTTGATTAATGTTACAGTGCAAAAGCATGGAAAGTTGATTGTCATTTTCTCATTTATTGCTCATATATGTCAAAGTTAAGTGTACGAGGGTCATCCAATATGTTCTGACAATGACCCCATAAAACAAAACCTTTTTCTCTAGGATGTATTTCAATACTCTTCACATGTTATTTAAAATATAGGGAATTGGATCACAGGCTCAAACATTTTCCATGCTGCCATCGCGATGGTTGCTAGGCAACCAAAGAACACAAGGTAAAGGGCCATGGACGGGACACCATATGCAATATACATGCCCGAATTTCTAAGAAGTTACAAACTCCTTTGTAAAATTTTTATATTGATAAATAAAGACATTATGTATGTTGATTTTGAACGACTGAGATAGTGGTTTAGGTTGCGATTGTGGTGTTGGCAGGGGTTTGGTTATGATATATCAAAGATTTTACAAGAATTATTTTCCTTGAAAATGGGTTGTACTAAAAGTGTATTATCTTTGGTATCAAGCATTTATTGAAACTTATTATTTTTTATCTGTTAAGAAGACTATAGAACAGATTTATCAAAATATGTGACTATTGATATGCAAGTTGATCGCAACGGCTTATATAAGTGTTCAAAATAAACTATTTTCTAATTAACGCATACAGTGCGGCAAAGATTTAATTTTCTGTTGTTGCCTAGCAACCAAGGACGTTTAAAGCAATTACGTTAATGTTATTGTGGTATTTGTGTTTATGGGTCAAATATGTATTCAGACAACATCACCAACCACTAATAAAACTTTCCAAAGAAACATACTGCATATTTAACTAACTCTACCCCCAGCAAAACATAGCGAAAAACTTGAATTTTCGCGGCCATGGGCAATCACAGTGTTGTTTACAAATTTGTATAGCATCGGATCAGGTTATGATAAAAACTCCATATTTCAAACATGAGTAGGCAACATACATGGCCACATGTAATGGGTAGTATATATCATTGTATATGTACATCTTTAATAATTCTTGTGTGACCCGGTTCATTTGTAAAATACACACTTCAGCATTTATTGTCCTGCCAGCCAAGAGTGACAGTGACGTCATGTTTGTTTCAAAGTTATCAGGGACTTAGAATCGATAGATCACTTGTGTATTAATCCTATCCGCAGGATAGGATTAATACAGAAGTGACCTATCGATTTTGCGTTAACTCAAGTGAAGTGTACATGTTTGTATTTAACCTAGCAATTTTAAACAAAGTATTACGTCGCTGTCACTCTTGGTTGGCACGACAGTAACTCAAATTAAGTATTTAGTATACAAATGGGACTTCCGGGTCAGTATTTAAAAGTAAATTGCGACCAGTCGATATTTTTCCTTTTATACTGGAAACCATTTATTTGATTATACAATGCTTTCTTCTAGTATCATGGATATATCGCCAGTGGTTAAGATATAGAAAAGCAATAAAAATCCATTTTTGTAATATTATGGATTAATTAACTTAAAGGTTCAAGCTTAGAAATAGTCATTTCAAAGTGGTTTGACTGCAATATTATTTTGATTAATGTCACAGTGCAAAAGCATGGAAAATTGATTGCCATTTTCTCATTTACTGCTCATATATGTCATAGTTAAGTGTATATCAGTGCATGTGTTTTACTGCCAAGAGCAGACCCAGGAGGCTTGAACTATGGATGCATTTATTTGCCCCTCTACACTATGGAAAACCAGATAAACTCGTACATGTAATTCTAAGAGTCAGCTGACAACATGTTTGAAAATCTGTTTCTCAGATAAAATGTGCCCAGGTGTCAGTAGTAAACATCCTAGCAGACACACAGCCTTTAAACAACATCGCATCGACGTCAATGGCGCGATGAGGTCGCATTGACGTCGATACGACATTTAGCCAGTAGACGAGATTTCAGTACTTAATGCATTAAATACACGTCCAACGAATCTAAATTAGGGTTCGCACAGGCTTGAAAAGTACTTGAGTATAGGAGGCTTACTTAAAAAGTCCTTGAAAATTAAATATGCCTTGAAAAGTATTGGAAAATCACACGTAGGCCTTGAAAAGTCCTTGAATTCTTCTATTTTTTGAAGGAATTAATACTGTTGATAGAGATCTATATCAGAATAAAACTATTGTGCCTTTATTTGGTGCAGCAAATGCTGCATATAATAAAGGCACAGCAATTTTATACTACTTTTCTAGTACTAATTTCTCCATTATCTCAGTCTAGCTTTTCTGAAGTAGAATTATTACATTTAAATCAGGGTTTTTCATACATTTTAGTCCTTGAATACTGAAGGATAATCTTTAAAAGTCCTTGGAAAGTCCTTGAATTTACTCAAACTTGCCTGTATGAACCCTGTAGATGTCTAAATTATGTTGGGGCCTTCATCAATATCCTTAGTTTATGTATGCCAGCAGCGAATTCTCAGGCGAATTTGTGCAGACTCGCCTGAGCCTTCGATACTTACTGATGCGATAAGTACTGAAATCTCCTGTATTGGCCAATTTCCTGACTATTTGTTCAGCCAGTGAGGGGGGATTAAAGCTACAAGTATCATGATTTCTAAATTTCTAAAAGCAACAATGAAATTTGAAAATGCTGCCCCTTTATGGTAAATCATGCTATCAGGAACTGGAATAAATCTTTATATCAAAAGTCGATATAAACTGGCTTCATCGCATCAAAATCAGATAAAAGAATACATTAGCAAGCAATGGGTTAGCCCATAAAACGCCGCATATAATATGCAGCACACACTTTCACATTTTGTTTCTTTTACTAATAGAGCGAAAATAAGTTTTGATAATTCAATACCTTATTATTGCTTGTATCATGACTTTGTATCATGAAAATCAGGAATGGTGTAGCATAAATTGTCGTCTGATGCAGTCATGAATGATGCTTGAAGGGTTAAGACTAATTTTACATGGCACAACCAAGCAATTTAGATTCAGATTCAGTCGTGATATGGCGCAATTAATCTGAATCTGGAGCTAAGGTCAGGTTTCTTAGAGATAATTCCTTGACAACGTAAACTGACGTCTCTTCGAGCACATAATTGAGCCGCGAAATGTGATTTCCAACAATGTGACATTTTGACAAGTGTAGACTCAGTCGAGCCTGTGCAGCCTCCGTTTAAGCTTATATGATGTTCAATCAGTAGTTTAATAGTCATAGAATATTCAAGCGACTAGCAAAGGCTCTGATCAGACTGCGCGTATGCGCAGGCTGATCTGAGGCTTTGTTGGTCGCACATACCACATTGTTGTAAATCTCATGTCCCAGCTGAAATGGATAATGAAGAATGAAAACAAACCTGTGCGACATTGCATGCTGTATAATTGTGAGGCTTTTCTGTTGTCTTTAGAAACTCTTTATTTTTAACTTTTTTATGTTATAATTATCTTTCATTAATACATGTACCATCAACGTGAAAAACAGTTTAAATGCAGTTCTAAAGGGCCCCTGATAGATCAGGGCCGCAGGCTCCTGTGACAAAGCAATCCAGGCGGTGGCCCTTTGGTGTGGCCATCTTGGCACTGAAGCAATCGAGGATTTTTTAGCTTTAATCCGTTATTGACAAAGCTGGCATTTAGTGCCAAACTGCTCAGGCAAGGAAAGGCAATTTGTAAAAGTACCGATGATAATCCTACACTAATACAGAGCCAGATTGGCTCTGAAAGGCCCCTGACAGATCAGTGTCATAGTCCCCTGTGACAAAGCTATCTAGGCGGTGGCCCTTTGGTGTAGCCATATTGATGGTGGCTCAATGGAGGTTTTTATTTTAGTTTTAATCCGTTATTGACGAAGCTGGTGTTTTCGAGGCAAACTGATCAGACAAACACCGGTAACATGTAAAAGTACCGATGATAATCCTACAATAATGCAGAGCCAGATGCGACCCGAAGGGCCCCTGATAGATCTGGGCCGCAGGTCCTTGTGACAATCCAGGCGGTGACCATTTGGTATGGCCATCTTGGCAGTGGCGCAATTGAGGATTTTATATCTTAAATCCGTTATTGACCAGGCTGGTGTTGTAGTGCCAAACTGCTCAGGCAAAGATAGGTAACTTGTAAAAGTACTGTTGATAATCCCACACTAACGCGGAGACAGATGAGGCCCGAAGTGCCCCTAATAGATCAGGGCCGCAGGTTCCTGTGACAAAGATATCGAGATGGTGGCCCTTTGGTGTGGCCATCTTAGCGGTGTCGCAATAGAGGAGTTTTTGAAGTTTTAATCTGTTATTGACAAAGCTGGTGTTTTCGTGGCAAACTGATCAGACAAAGACAGGTAACTTGTAAAAGTTCCGATGATAATCCTACAATATTGCGGAGCCAGAGGGGGGGCCAAATGGCTCCTGATACATGTAGATCAGGGTCTCAGGCCTCTGTGACAAAGCAATCTAGGCTGTTGCCCTTTGGTGCGGCCATCTTGGCAGTGGCGCAATGGATTAGTCCGTTATTGACAAGGCTAGTGTTGTAGTGACAAACTGTTCAGACAATATTACAATAATGCAGAGCCTTACACATTAGGGTCACAGACCTCTGTGACAAAGCTTTCTAGGCGGTGGCGCTTTGGAGTAGCCACATTGGCGGTGGTGCAATGGATGATTTTAGGCTTTCATTCGTTATTGACAAAGCTGGTACTTTGTAAACATACCGATGATAATCCTACACTAATGTGTCAGAGGTATGCGAAGTTTCGCTTCTTCAACTCCATTCAGAAGGAATGCCTCGCGAAGTTCCACTTCCGCAATCACAATGTTGAGGGGTGAGTCTCCACGAAGTTCCATTTCCACAACTCCACTCTGGGGGGTGGGGGGGGGGGGGTAATGTCATGACAAATTCCACTTCATTCAGAAGGTATTGTCTTGACGAAGTTTCGCAATTCCGCTGTTGAGAGGAATGTCTTCATGGAGTGCCGCTTCCACAGCTCCTCTCTAAAGATAATGCTGCATTTCACCAGAGTCTGCACTGTTTGCTTAAAGAAATGCAATCGCCAGGGACTGATGTACATAATTATTTGAAGTTACTACATGTGACCCCTTAAAATATATAATGTACAATCCAATCTTTATTCTATTAACAGTAAAACCTGTCTTGAGCGGTCACTTAAAATAGACAAAACAAAGGTATAAATGGAAAACCGTAGCTTAATGAAGGTCGAAAGTATTGCAGAATGCAATACTTTTGACCTGCATTAAGCGTTAATCGGTATTGAAAACTAATTTTGGTGTTCTTTTTAAGTGGCCGAGACAGGTTTTACTGTATCTGTATGGGAAAATTCATCAGAATACAAAAGGTTTATTACAGTGTGCATTTGGTAAATAGGGCATTGCCAACAAACGGGTCAAGTAGGAAATTATTTACAAATGTGACGCTCCAGACTTTCTGCTGACTACAATTTCTAAGTGTGCTTATATCTTATATGTAAATATTTGGAATGTTCTATCATTTATTTGCACATCCTACCCACTGATATGCAACGTATTTTATGTAATCAGTATTTGGGGGGGGGGGGGGGGGGTAAAAAGCCAGCATACGACAGCAAAAGTGTGATACATTTCGCAGCATGCAAAGTGTTGACACCATTTAATGCTAGACACTTGTGTCTATATTTATTCTTGTTAAGTGCGACTACAGATTCTTATGGCTTTCCCCAATAGGAGACAGGATACGAGCCAGAATTGCTACGGTTTATTTGTAACATCAATCAGATCTAATTCTAGATTGAAAATGAATAGGTTATTCGTTCACAAATCGATTTAAACTTTGAAACAGTCAGCCAAACCTGCCATCCGGCATTTTAGCTTTAATACCTTTTATACCTTTATAACATTGGGGACCCAGATCAGACTGCTCTTAAGGGAGCAGTCTGATCTAGGTCCACACTGTTATGCGGCTAATGTCTCTAACATGTATATGAAGGATGTTAAGAAAGTTCGTTTCGCACTTCATCATAAAATTTCAAAACTTTAATATGATGTCGTCACAAAGTTTCAAACGTTCTGGAAAATCCAATATTTGCCTGTATTATTTCAATTTTATTATTATGGATGGTTGTTTTTAGCCTTTACAGATTAGGATATATCCCAGTTGTTTGTATAACATAGTGGATTTTGTAACCAAATTATGAAATAGTCTGGTCACTAATGCCATTGGCATGGCAATATTTGTTAGTTTTATACCCACATTTTGCTCCTCGAGCCCAAAAATTGCAATAAGGTACTGTTTTTGCAGACTATGTTTTTATGATACTTCATAATATCACATTGTTTATTTCTTTTCAAGCATGTCCACTATAAAGAATTTCAGTGTCATTTATGTATGTTAACTAACAAATATTAAACTAAAAGGAAAACATATTTACATCGGAACAAACTTTTTAACATCCTATACAACAAAGAACAACAAAGCGGATACTTTAAATACCATATCTGCTAAATGAATTGAAGGTGCAGTTGTCCACTATATGTGTATCTTTTTACAATGTTAACAAACAAACAACTACATGTTTGGCTTTCTTAATCACTTGTGCATGTGTATTTAAAAAGATCCATTGCACTTATATACCGAACTGAAAAAATGAATGCAACTATTTTAAGAAGCTACAGTTTCTTAGATTCCATTGAATTCTTACGTTAAATTCCTAAAACTATTCCTAACAGCGTGGGTCAGAAAACAACAAAAACGGTCTGTACTATTTTCAGTCAAATCTAGAACATTTACGCACCATTTAACATATTAGTGAGATATGACGTTTTCAGGCATCGAACTATTGTTTTAATGATTCACAGAAACTTAAATTTAAAAAGCAAACAGAGCCTTGCAAATACGCTTTTTATGGATTTCTTAAAATATGCTGCTTTTTGAAGCGTTCTGTTTTCAGGTTTCTTAGGATGTGACTTTATAAGCAGGCGTTTACCCACTAATTCCAAAACTCTAACCAATGGTTAGCCACATAATGATTGATCCTTAGTTTAACTTTATTTCTATGAATGTTTGTGGAAAAATCTGTAGATTCTGAAGTTTATGTGTAAATTGATTTTAATCTTAAGTTGCATTACTTTATCAGTTAAGTATTTATTTTTGGTCAACCATATTAAGTATAATGGTCTTAAACATATTCAGTAAATGAACATTTCGCAACTTAGTTTTTATGCATGTGGTGTTCAAACAATATTATCTGAAGTTGTGTGATATTATATTCAGGTTTAAAAATAAAGCTCTCTCGACGCAATAACAAGATTGTAATATACTGTTGAAATACTCAAACTCAACAGAGCTATAATTTTTGCAAGAATGTGCCCAACTAAAGTAATTACCTGAGAATTTGAGAACTTATCAGAATCAGAATAGAACATTCCTAGTTGGGCAGGTGTGCGTACTATCATGCAATTTTAAACAGAGATGAAAATGACAAATTAAGGGTATAATCCTGTGATTCAAGGACTGCCCACAGACATGAATACTATCTATACAGGTATTAAGATAGAAGACAACCAAACAAGAATGTTAGGACAAAGCACACCAGTGATAACATTTGATCTGCAACTGTATATAATTGCCCAAGAAGTAAGACTTTGGAACTAGGAAGAGCTTAACCATATTGTACTGAGAATGGGAGGCTTCCATATTCTTTTAGTTGTATTTGAAGATTCTTGGTAAACGCTTCTCGTTTAGTGGATTCAAAGACATTCTGAATGAAGCTGAAGTGTTTGGACTTAACGCCATAACCCACAAACGCTGCACTCTTGCACACAAACTTTATGTTTGAAGTTATGTGTAGGCTACAATTTCAAGAATTTCTTACCTGGCTTCAAGATAAAGATGACAGATGTCAACAGTTCATAGCACAGCTTGAAGAAAAGAGTGAGGGTTTGCAACAGTTTCTTAAAATGTCAATGCAGGATAAAGATATGATTGCAGAAAATTGTGCCAATATAGAGAATGGACTCAGAGATCTTCAGCAGATGCTGAAAGAAAAGTAACACGATTTATACAGTTTGTCACTGATAGGAATAAAGCTAGTCAAACATTTCATTTGTGAACCCAGTATATAGAAGATGTTCAGAATGCTCTAGATTATATTGCAGCAGAGAAGATTCCAAGCTGGCACCAGCACCTTCAGTGTTTTGCTGGCATATGTGATTATGCTTCTGCATATGACAGGCAAAACTATGCCTAGCAGGGCCCTGTCTATCTGGCAGAGATGCATCTGCTTCAAGAGACAGCACCAGATATATACACTGAATTTCAAAGAGGGAAACATGTTGTGACAAAATCGTCAAAGGCAAGATTCAATAGTGTATGGTCAGACTTAGGTCTGGAACAATCAGTTGTAAAGGATACCAAATCTAGACAGGGCGGTTTCATTGGATTTAACAGGATTCAAGAGGCCACACTGAAATGGTACCTTACAGTCCATGAGAGTAGTGGCATCTTGAGGAACTTCAAGGCCATGTGTGGTTTATTAGAGGATGAAGATCAGGGCCATAGAGACCTTAAAAGAACTAACACCAAAAATGATGAGATTGAAATTCAGAATATTATGCAGGTTATAACAGATAGATTTGGTAACCCATTTTCTGTTCCTGTGCCATTGCTAGAAGAAGATGATCAAATGCAAGACCCATTAATTAATATAGCAACAGGAGTTGCGGCACCAAATGATATCACAAATGACCTGTTCAAAGCCAAATCTGTTGGACAAAAAGCAATGAACGAATTTGTTGCAAAAAAGATTACACCTCTGTGAAACTGAATTGTCAAAGCCTATCACAAGGTTTAAATTAAGGACATTTGCAAATGTACATCCTACAAAGAGTAAGCAGTCAGTGACACAAGTGAAATCCATTAATGCTGACAGAGAGTTATTTGGGAGATTAGTAGTCATCTCAAAAGATCGTAAAGTAGATCTCGAAAAGTTCTTTAAGTATGAACTATCTGATGTACCTTTGGCACTTGCAAATAATGATGGATCATTAGCAAACACAAATAAGGCTCAGACACTACGAGACCTTGAATCATATGCAACAACAATACAGACAGTACCTGAATGAAACCTTCAAGAGACTGCTTTGTTCATACATTATATAGCTGTAGTACAGATTTTAGGTGTAAAAGGTGGGATAAGAACTTTTTGCCAAGTAGTATGTGAAGTGATCAAATTCATTAAGCTTGGATTTCTAGAGGTTAATTGTGTTCATGTGGTATCTGATTGGTACAACTATGTTAAGCCAATAAAGGCCGGAGAACTTAAAAGGCGAGGAGCAAATATAAATGCACCAGAAATAAAAGTGAAATCAAGAGATCAGGTTTTCCCAAATATTCTAAGAGCTTTTCCCTCAAATTCAAAACATAAAGACAATTTCAATAGCTTTGCTTTCAAAGAAATCTTGACTGTATTTACGGTCGAATTATCAGAAGACCAGCATTTGGTACTTTGTGGAGGATTCAAAGAGCACGAAAGAGTAGTTCACGTTTTCTCTGAAGGTACAGAGGAGCTTATGGATTTGTTCTCAACACATGATGAAGCGGACACCAGACTATGGTTGCATGTTAACTATGCTGCAAAAATGTTCAGTACTAAAGCAGCAATAATCTGGCCCCCTGATACAGATGTTTTGGTGTTAGGCATTCATTTCTTCAGTGTCATTGTAATACAGAACATTTGGTTTAAAACTGGAACAAAAAGAAATATGAGGTATATCCCACTTCATACGATAGTGAAAAATCTTGGACCAAATTTATATCGACTTATCCTGCCATTTCATGCATTCACTGGCTGCGACAGCACCCGTTGTTTCAAATGGAAGGGTAATAAGAAAGGACTTGAACATTAAAAAAAAGATGAGAGTTTTGCACTCTTGGAAGAACTTGGAAACAATGCAGATTTTCCAGACACTTGAACTGAAGTAAGCACATCCTTCGCTCTTCGACTCTATCAATAAAATGGGCAAGAGAGAGATATAGATAAACTTTGGTATAAGATGTTTTGTAAGAAACCCAAGCAGAATGACAGAATCCCTCCTTGTAAAGACAGCACACTACAACACTGTAGTATGTTAACTACCAGAGTTTTATTTAAAAAAAACAGTCTTTGTGCAAAGCCTGAGATTCTAATTACAGATGGAAGAGGGTGGACTGTTACAGATGACAGAGTAGAACCAGTTCTCATGACTCAGGATTCAGCACCTAGGGAGATGGCAGAGATGATCGCTTGTAATTGTAAGTTTTTAAATTGTGCTACGGCGCAGTGTGTATGTAAAAAAGTTTCATTAAGCAGTACCAGTGCGTGTTTGTGTGAAGCTGATGATGATGTATGTGATAATTATAGAAACAAAGACGAATGTGCCAGCTCAACAGATGATTCAGACAGTGAAGAGATGACAGTTTAACGTATACAACCTTACCCTTAATTCAGATGTGGATCAAGACCCATTGATATTTGGTTTGCATGAAATACCCCTAACTTATCAATCTTTGAATACCGATCAAGAAATAGAGCTTTCTACTCATACACTTATTACATAGATATTTTTATTACCTATGCATATTTACAATCATATAACCTAGTCACAAGTTATTGACAACCAGTTTTAAGCAATTCTGGTCATACACATAGGCGAGTCTACACTTCTTTTGAGCAGTTGTGTAATATGTGAAGTCTTTCATCTACAGATATTTTGAAATTCGTTTTGTTTTTTTTTGGTTTGCCATTTAGTAATAGCAACTACTCAGAGATATCTACAAGCTGTTATATGATTCAAATTAATGATGTATATTTTGTGTGCTACTGCACTGTGATAGTCGTTTGTTCTTCATCAGTTAGATAGAGCACAAATATGTGTTTGCATTTATCTTAAACTTTGACTGCTGTGCACCTTAAGATATTAGCACAAATTTTGTCAAGATCGAAAATTACATAGTAATCAGTGATTAATAGTGAAACAGGTTATAGTGGCATTATATTGACTGACATGTAGCTTTAAAAAACATTAAATCTGTCTATCTAATGTGCCATATTAGCATGATTAGTATTACAAAGTCATATTATGTTTTGTCACATTGTCAGCAGCAAAAACATACGTATATTTTTTCTTATTTAAATGCAACTGAAGACTTAGACTACCATAATTATGAATAAGTTTGTTATAAACGTTACCAGTTGCAAGGTACATAATCAAAAGCGTGGGGCGAGGTTTTACAGATTATAAATTGGCCAGTATGTGCAAATATTTTACCAGTATGAATGACTATATGCGGTTTGCATATTTAATGTTCATTATACAAAAATTTGGTATAGTATGTAATGATGCTAACAAGGGAGCAATCTTGTTCAGCATTGTGTTCATCACAGAATAATTGTGATAAAGAGTCACTTAGCCTTCTCAAGTGGTTAATACACTGATAAATTGATAAATGGATGATACAGGGCACTTTTTTCATATATACCAATATAAAACATAGCATACTGCCAACTTACGTATTGAGTTATGAAAAAAGTAACGTAAATTACAATCCAAAATACGAAACTTCTCAAAACTATGTGGATTATATTGAAGTTCAATCACATTCTATTCAAATTTTATTAGAACATTATGTAAGTAAACAGTGGAGACCCTGATCAGGCGCCGCATTCCACGGCGTCTGATCCGGGTCTGCACTGTTTGCCTATGTCCCACAAAAAGGACGCTATGCTTAAATGGCCTAAGTAACCTTTGGTATAATTGTGTTTGGGGATTTAAGTCTTAGGATGGCTTTGATAGCTTGGAGATGTGATGTGTTTTTAAGGGTAAACAAGGCAGGGTTAACAAAGCTTCCTAATGACATAAGTCCATAGGTTATTCTGTGTGCGATATAAGACACATTTGTTAGATCAGGGTCAATAACTCTTAATGTGAAGTAAGGCAAACAGGAAGCACAATATCCAAACGAGGCTAAAGCTATCATCTTTGACGCTTGGACTTCCATCCGTTTATTGCTTGTCGTAAGAGCAACAGGTAAATTATGGCGCCTGTCCTCAACGTGGGAACGAATATAAACCATGACTTTTCCGTAGTAGAGCATTGTAACGCCATATAGCAGCAGAAAATATAACCACTCAATGTATACATAAACTGGAATAGATGTCATAATTATACAAATCCGGAACACTTCACTATACCGGTCATCAGGATTGGAAAACATAATTGGGGTGGCTATAACAATCACCGGAAATATCCATGAGAGACATATATACAGAGCCGTCCTCCTCCAGTTGAACATTTCGTTGTAAACATATCGTTGTTTTGTGACATAGGTATACCGATTGAAGGCAACAATAGGAAACGAGGTGATAGTCTGAAATGTTGATATCTGAACAACTATGGCGGACATTTTGCACAGGAAATCCGGTATCGCTGTTTCTCCGTGTAACATTGTCGCAATATGTAATGGATAAAACACAACACAGAGCACTAACTCGCTAATTGCTATGACAACAATCATCACACCAGGAGGTGTTCGTAATTTTTTGGAACCAAGGATAGCTGAGACTAACAAGATATTAAATATAGATCCTGCGATACTTGCAAAAATAAATAATGCACAAGGAAACACAATCTCAAAGCTTGACATCGCTGCATGGTTTAGCTGACTATCAGTGTCATCTGAGTCGCTGTCATTGTTCCACAGACTTGAATTATTCATTGTATTTTGAAAGCAGATTCACGTTGTACAGATGAATGCATTGCTGTCATACTCGTTGGTTTGCCCGGCTGTGAAATATCTGAAAGAGAACAAAGTTTTTTTTAAATGCTGGGTAATTTTCTAAGCTTTTTTGTCGTCTGCTGACTTTTTTCTAAAAAATATTTAAAAAAATTATTTCAGGAAAACTTTAAGAGAGGCAAAAAGTTTGGACCCAGTTCAGGACCGATATTCTGTTACTAGGCGCCTTGGCTATATTTGTCATGCCCAACTCAGCTGAGCGTGACATTTCGACTGCTCATAGAAAGCATCATACTAAAAAATCCTGCTTAAAACACCAAAATGTTGTATTTATCCCGCTGATAAATATTAAAATGCCAACAATTGTTGACATTTTCTTTTTTATCAGCAGGATAAATGCCATACCAGTTGAGCTGAGCATGGAACAAATTGTATATCCTCGTGACAAGATAATCATACGACTTTGTTTAACAATATTGTAGGTGCCAGACATTCAGTAATACCCTGATAAAAGACTTTTCCTCGAGCTTCTTCACATTGGAATAGCCCTTCTCCAACGTGAAGATCACAAAGAAGTAATAGGTTCTCATTAAGACCCTGGACTCTGATGTATATTAATCTACTTTAAAAATCATTGCCCAAAGCTTTTAGGGTAAATTTGAAAATGAAGCCCTCCTGGCATAATGATCGTGCTTGATTGCAGCCAGTAATAAAGATGCTTTAAGATGAATGAACAACGTCATAATGGTCCGACTGAGTAAGAGACAAATCAGCCTGTGAGACTAGCTAGCATATTGAATTTTGCACAAATCAGGTTTGACCACTATAATCTCCAGATAAAAATGACTAAGGCGCTGATCAGACTCCGCGGATGCGCTTTTGTTGATTGCATATAACAAAGTCAGGTTTTCTTGTGTCGAGGCCCAATTATGTGTACTGGCATGGTAATCAAGCGATCCCGTAAAGAACAAACGCTCAGACAAATGAGCAAATCTCCAGATATAGCGTATGACTAAGACGCTGATCAGACTGCGCGGATGCGCTTTTGCTGGTCGTATACAACAAAGTCAGGCTTTCTTGTGTCGAGGCCCAATCATGTGTATTGGCATGGTAATCAAGCGATCCCGTAAAGAACAAACGCTCAGACAAATGAGCCGCGACATGTGATTCCCAACAATGTGGCATCTTGACAAGTGTAGACTCAGAGGAGCTTGTGCAGCCTCTTTTTAAGCTTTTAAACTCCAAATGATGTTCGGTCAGTAGCTGAACACTCATAAAATATCTAAGCGACTTGCAAAGGCTTTGATCAGACTGCGCGTATGCGCAGGCTGATCTGAGACTTTGCTGGTCGCACATACCACATTTTTGGAAATCTCATGCAAATCTGCTGTATGTAAGGATAAGCATTCCAGTAGCGCATTGGATAGGTTGGAAGTTTTCTGTTAATGATTATTTACATATCCTCCATGCGTAGCTATATCTGGATCTAATTCAAAACACATTTGTTTAAATCACTTCACATGTCATTTGGAATATAAGGTCATCAGTGCGATTATTCCTTTTCAGATTGCACGGGCTGCAATAATGAATGTTTTAATACTTCCACAAATCTTACAGCTCAAGGCCAGATACATTTTTTAAACAATATGTCGTTATAATAGTTCAGGGAGGGAAAAAACATAAAGACGGGCATATGCCAGTGTTGTGTCAGATCGACCTGAACGGGAACCAAGTCAGATCAGAATCTTTGCTGCGCACTCAAAGAGACGATAATCCTGTGCATTGCCTTCGCTGCTCGCTCGTATACACAAAGAAGCGATGTAGACGAAGGCCGCTAACTGCTGGGAGTGGGGATGAGGGTCAATCACTATCGAAATGGTTAGTTGGGTAGGGGCGTGCCAATAGGATCCTTGAATCTCTGTTCTTTTCCAGACATGATTGAGACCCCTTTCTAGACAAAACATACCACCATTGTAATAATAAAACAATATTTGCTTGACTTTTGGCCTGGATACGTCAGCATGGACGTAGATTGGGTGAGGTTATTTGTACACTTTGGTGTAAATGTGTTCCTCATAATTGAGCCGCGACAAGAGATTTCCATCAGTGTTGGATGTGCAACCACTAGAGCCCCAGACCAGCCTGCGCATACGCGCAGTCTGATCAGAGCCTTTGCTAGTCGCTTGAATATTCTATGAGTGTTATGCTACTGACTGAACATCGTTTGGAGTTTCTAAGCTTTAAAGGAGGCTGCAGTTTCTAAGCTTAAGAGGAGGCTGCACAGGCTCGTCTGAGTCTACACTTGAGAAATGCTACATTGTTGGAAACCACATGTCGCGGCTCATAGTCTGTAATAGCCCAGGCCTATATGGCGATAGTGCCAAGTGACCCAATGATGCGTATTTCTGTTTCGTTTCAGTTTATTATCCTATCACCTGTAGCCCATAATGTGCACAATATGTGCGCTTACAGACTTCAAAGGAATGTTGCCTGTATGAACCTGTATAAAGCTAAAACGAATATGATTGGTCAGTAACATAATAGCCAGGAAAAGAGAGGTAAATATTGGTCGATTGTATAACTCAGGTGTGTAAGTTTGGTAGCGACTGTAGTTTACGTGACCAACCGTCAGTTGTAGTAATTGAGCTGAAGCTGACAACACGTGAACCATAGACGCAATTGAAATTCATTGGACTTGGCATATGAATCTATTTGTTGTAAAAAAAGTATTTGACAAGTTTTATACTAGTAAACCCAGGCATAACATTTTGGTAGCGGCTGTGGTTTGAGTGACCAATCATCAGTTGTAGCAATTGGGCTGAAGCTGACGACACATGAACCATAATCGCAATAGTGAAATTCATTGGACCTGACATATGAACCAGTTTGGTGTAAAAAAACTGTCTTTGACAAATTTTATATTAGCTGCTTGTATAGCTCAGGTATGACGTTTTAGTAGCGGCTGTGGTTTGCTTGACCAACCGTCAGTATTAGTAATTGGGTTGAAGCGGGCGACACGTGAACCATAGCCGCAATTGAAATTTCATTAAATTATTTGGTATGTATAAAGTTCAGGAATTTCATTACAGACTATAAAAAAGTGTCAATGTCTTTATTTTGAAAATGAAATTCATTCATGTTATCAAGTAGATTTTTCCTGTTTGATAATACATCATCGGACGCATTATTAGTGCTGTACATATATGTATATATGATGATGTTTTTTTTTGTATCGCTTATGTATTTGTCAAACATTGTATGCTCTTCACTTGTGGAGGAAATAATAATAATAATAATAATAATAATAATAATAATAATAATAATAATAATACGGCTTCGGAGAACTTAAAAAATCTTCAGCTCTGAAATAAGTGATCAGATATCGAAATAACTTGGAAAAATCGTCACTGGGTAATTTAAAAACGGGATTGGGTCCGCTTTAAGATATGGCCACAAAGGTAAGTGGTTACCTCGCTTTATATGGTTATATATTATAGTATTTTAACAACTCTACTCCAAACCAATTGACCCTAAATAAAAACGATTTGGCAGAAATGGTGTGTAGGCAATTTCCCTCCCACATAGCTAAAAGTAATGCAGTCTATCGAATACAGAACAATCTCTGCAAGTTGGTATAAAAAGTGTTTCCTTATACCCTAAAGGTCAGATTCAAAATGGTCACTAGAGGACTCTCTACCAAAATAGCTAGTGAAACAACTCATGGCTACTGGGACCTTGAATAGTTTCTTATATAAGCGTTATCTTGAACAAATAGTCAGATCAATGTTTTTGGCGGGAATGGACGCTAGGTTATCTTCTCAAATAAAAGTATAACACATAATATACATTTGTTTAAAACATACTGGCCGTCTTTGGTGGGTGTGAAAATTGTTTTGTTTTTTCTGGCGAACTTGTTGAAATGTTTCTTGTAAGCCAATGGTCAGCTTTTAAAACAATCTTTACAAGACTTTATTCCAAATTATATAACTTGAGTTTGATCCGTTGAAAAAAAAGTATGTCCACTTGCGTTGATATTTAAGCCTTATCCTGCCAATTACTTTTTGCCCTAAAATGTCGTCAAAAGATTTAATGAGTATTGGTCCATTAACACCAGCAGGCGCTTATTGATTTCCTTACTCGGTAGGGATCAGAAATTGTACTACTCAGAATTTCCTTTGACTCAAACTTTGATATTGCGTTGTGCATGGACATTTCGTATTATCTTAAATGCCATCCAGTGATTCTTCAAGTGTCCGTAAACATTCTTCAAGAGTCTTTTGCTAGAATAGCTTATGATTGTTACAAATTCCAATCAGGCGGATAATGCACATACATGTACCATCTACACCATGAGTGTGTTAGGGTGGCCTTTAATCCGGACGTGGAGTCCTGTAGTGCATAGCAATAGTGTCAACATGCTAGTATACTTAACTGCAGAATTTCATCATTTGACCTTTTCATCCCACACATGGGTCTAATGAATAGAATAGAATAATTTTATTAATCCAATCATGGGCCATTTCTGGCATATTCAACAATATTAATACATAAATACAACAACCAAAATACATTAGACATAAATGAACAATTCATCATTCATACTGTGTTTGTAAGGTCGAAATATTTGCTTGTATACTTTTCTTCTCATTCCCTTCAATTTGATATGCAATATGACCGCTTTCAGAAATAATGTATATTTCTGATCGCTGATCCCCACCTCAGGGATCGAGGTTATGTGTACAGCTGAACTGTTTACTGATCTTTACTTGTAGCTTTAACTAGTTTCATGGTACAAACGTTTAACCTCAACCTTATTTCTGATGTACTCTTTAAGCTCTAGCAAAATACTGCGTATGAAAATCTCATCTGCTAAGGCCGCCTGCTGCATATATTTGCTACCATTATTGACAATTATAAGTAAAGATGCAAACTGTGTGGACCCTCAACACTGTTTGTCAAAGAGGTTTCCGACGACAAAGGCAGGCGACTTTTATTGTGATAGGCGCTTGCTATCAAAGAATGAGAATATCATTACTCAGGTGGGCGATACAGAGTGATATTGGCACTGTTGTCTGTCATTAGAGCTCATGGCATTGACGTGAACTCTAGCTAAGCTAAGCCGTATGAATGATTGGGTTTTTATTCGTTGTCATCAGGGAATACGTTTTATATCATACTGTTTCTGCCACGATAAGACTATAAAATATGGTTATTAACGAGAAAAAAATGGCATTTTTGTGATTTTATCTTTGAAATAACGTGCTGATGATGTCAAGCGTTTTAGCATTTATTGCTAATGAGATTTTTGCAATTATTTGTTTGCAAAAATATAATACGTGAATATATAGACCAGCACATTAGAGTTTGATGCTTATCGTATAGGCACAATCAAAGCACTGAGAGTACTGATGGGGACGGCAACATTTAAGCGTGTAAGTCTTCAAATAGAGAGGTTGTCACTTTTATACTTTAGCTTTTATACAATTTGCGATTCCGTTAACAAGAATTGTAGACTAAAATCCCACAACAAAATGCAAGGACCAAACAAAACAAAAATAGATGAAACAATAAACAGTCAATCAACATCTAAACCACTGCCTTAGAACATCACCTGGAGCCTAATGAAATTGTCAATTTTATACAAAAACAGGCACCAGTTTAAGAAACGGTAAGCATAACGACCAGTCCTACGCATTTTACAGTAAAATGTCCACAAGTCAATATGCCCCCAATTGGAAAAAACCCCAACGGCACCCACATTAGCAAATCCCCACTATATCATATGTATCTAATATGAATTGAGGAACTGCCATATAGCGGACATTGCAAACAGTTTTCGCTATAGACAAGTAGCTCATAAGGGACAGAGCTTAGGAGTAAACTCATAAGTCTTAACGGTCTGAAAAAGCTGGAGAGTTTTCTCCAGGCTATCTTAGAACCATAACTAAACTTATCACAACGGTGTGGTCAGTGAGGAATATTGAAAGTCATTAAATTGAGATAAGCTGGCTGTTTTATTGCAGCGTTAGCTAGCTTCACTGATAATACTCTAAGTCTATCAAACCTTCATGAAGAGTACATGATCTAAAATGGGATTTTAATTATGTCCAGAGAGTTTAGGAAAATGGCTCAATTTCCTTCATGCAGTTTATACAGAGAACTGCTTTGAATGCTTTTTTCTGTTAAATAGGGTTGAACCAGTACTAAGCTAGGATTAATGTGTCTTGCCCAAGGACGCAACGCAGTGACGCGGTGAGGCTCGAACCCGCGGCGACACCTTCACAAGACAAAATAGAGGAAATATTCAGACAATTTTCCTTCCTGTGGCACTTCTATATTGCACACACGCAATGTTGTACAAAGCTTTTTATTACAGAAAGAAGAGCATACTCACAATGGAAAATTTACGTAATATATTATTCAACAACTTGTGTGGTGTAGCGGACTGGCTCATCTTTAGCGGCCTTAATGTCTTTCTGTCATGTACTTCCTCATAGGATTCATATCCAAACTCTGTAGTTGCAAGACAATCCACAAGTTATCAAAATAAGTGCATGTAACTGATAACAACAACTCATATCATGCAGTGTTAAGCTGTTATCTATTCGGTGGTAGCGTTTTGGTGGTACTTTCTTCATCGCTTCCTCACATCTAATTTCATTTAGTGAATTGCATTGCTTTTTACCATACAGTAACTACAACTTTAGTGCAGACAAGTGGCTCACTTAGTTGTTGAAGATTTTGGCATTCTGCACAGCACTTTATGTTCCAACTTATTCTTGTTCCATAAAAGGTATTGCACGTGTCACAGCGAATTAAACGATAGAAACACATCAATATATTCTGGTATACTGTGGTCTTGTGAAAGAGCAACCCATGGCACGACCAGGAAGATCCAAAGAACACAAGCGACACGAAATTCAGAACGTATTAAAGTACCAAGCTCTCTCTTCCCCAGTGAGAAGATTGCAAAACAAGAGATGACAAAAAGCTACTGCAAAACAAAACAAGCATCTAACAATTACCCCCCCAAACAATGGGAGCAACAACAAATAATGAATAAACAAAAGCAGAACAACTGCCTTAAAACAGACTATAGACAAAGCCATTGGGGGGCTTAAAGCTGCATAGCCTGTAACTTTTGATTTTTTTCATTTTAGAAATAATGTTTCTATTTTTCAAGAACACAGTAAAAAATACTAAAATGCAGGTATACATTTTACCTTTTCATAATAATTAACAAATTATAAGAGTCAAAACAACAGCATTTCTGTTGAAATTTAACTGTCTAGAATTATTGGAGGGACGCAAATAATTACAAACAAGAGAAAAAACACCTGTTTTTATAAGATAATTCACTTTTCTATGCAGTTTTCAGCTGTAGAAATTAGATTTATTGTGACAACATAACTGAATTCTACTTTTACAAATGATTTAAAAAGAATTTTTTTTTTTTCGAAAACTGTTCATAGTTACAGACTATGCAGCTTTAAATAAATTTTACTGACCAAATCTTCAATCTTGATGCTGCTGTTTTGAAAACAACAAGTTCGCATAGAGGCTTCCTAACTTATGTAATGTATCACCAAAGGGAAACAACCAAGTCAATTAGCAAACACTGTGTCACCATCTGGACTGTTTACAAAGTAAGTAAGGGTGCAAAGATCAGGAATCGATACAATCAAGTACCACACCTGACCCAGGATATCAATGGGAAAGTGACAAACTCACAGTTGGACACCACAAACGAGAGCCAAGAGGTCAGCCCTTTCCCAGCAGGTGACAATCATTTTACTGGCACCATTTTTGATGCAATCGCTGCATGGAGGATCACTAAATTTGTGTGTTTGATTCTTCCCAGTTTGATTACAGGGGTAGATATTCGGTGTAGATCTTTATAATGGCAAAGGCCGCCAATGAGTTATGCCGTTTCCCTCCATTCAGTACTTCACCAGCATTTTCTATAACATATGTATATATATGTAGTTTGCTACAATTTGCTTTTTTCTTCCCTTGCTTGGATTCTTCATTTTTTAAGTATAGTGATTTCAGCTTCGATGTAAACTTTATGGAATGCATTTGTATCGCAAATTTCTACCTGTCCGAAGTTTGAGGCTGTTCACTTCGTACTTAAAATTTGAGTACAAAATGATGCAGACTGCACTGAAACAATTTTGTTATCCTGTTAACTTTCTAGCTTGCGCAAAGTCGAAGAATGTACATGCAATCATTGGTCAGTCATTCTTGAACATAGTAACAGGAATAGCGCTTGTTCAAAAAGAGTTAAATGCAAAAAGCCTAAAATACATTACTTCTCCATTGAATGTTACACTGTTGAATTGAGTGCCGACTGTCTTTTGCATTTCTGTCATTACTTTAATGTCAGACTTGGGAAGTGGGTCGTAGTACTTAGCCTTTTAGTGGCATGTTGTTTTCTGATTGTATCAAATGCCTCTTTGTGAAGTTTATTAATACTTGACTGCCTTTGTCTAAGGCTTTTGGTAGACATTCCTTTATTGCAGATGTTGTCACTACACAAGATGCGAAGATCAAGAGATGATCAGATGGATTTTCATTGTCGAAGAGATCTATCAATATTCCTTCAAACATAAGAGTCGTTCTTTGCACATCATTATCAAACATCTTCCACATTGCACGTGTATCTGAATGATAAATGCTTGTTCCTTTTTGTGTCTTTTTCTGGCATCTAAACACATTAGAATGAAACGTCAAAGAGAACTTGGCTGTTACAGGTCTTTGAAGAAACCACCTTGCTTGGTCGTTTCCCTTTAGCGCCAGTCCTTTAATTCAATATGTTCTTGTAATTTTGAAATAAACAAACAATTATGTAATCGCTGATTGAAGTCATTTATTGTTTCTTTGTTGCTTCATTTAAGCGGTCAGGCAATATTTTGAAATATTACCAGTTTGTAGCAAACTTCAGCGAGATATTTGTGCAGTTTTAGCAACAAAGCCTAAGCCCGTTTCAAAAGGAGCATAACTAGGGTGAAGAAATCATCCCAACAGCTGGATTGTAGAAGAAGTAGATCTTCTGTCTTGCAATGTCTTGTAACAGAATGTCAGGTTAGTTTAGCATTTTTATCACTCCACCATTTGTACTTGACAAGACATTTCATGCTTTGTCTACAAGATTGAATGCTTGGAACACCCTGTCAGTATTTATCTGCTAGAATATGCTGTGCACTGCTTAGTCTGATATTAATGTTAACATTGTATTTACAGTTATACAAAGCTCTATCAGAATGCTTGTTTCATGCAGATAACCACCATTTCTTGAAGATGGTGAATTTAATTACTGGGTTGTAGATCATTTAATTTGATAATAATTGTTTGTCGACAATTTGAATTATGAAAAACCCTATATTGAAAAAAAAAATATAATCGGTCAGAATAAGTTAATAGCAAAGCAAAATCAATCAAACAATCAATTAAATAACCAATCAATTAACCAATCAGTCAAAAAATCAAGCATGTTTTCCTTCTATAATATTTATTGACCCATTTGCACAAAATCAATGCTATCTTTATGCAAAAGTTACTAAAATCCAGATTAAAATTTGTTGCTTTTCACAACTAAGTTTCCGTATTCTTTTTATTCCCGTGAACTATAACCTGCACTGACGATTATTTACAAGCCATTTGGATTAAATGCTATGTTGAATGGCCAGTTTTTATTTACGACATGTATTAAGGTAAACAAATTAATAGTATCATCAATATTTCACAATGTCATATGTTTTCGTGACTTTTGCACTTGTTGACCTTTTTCTCGACTGTAGACCGGAAACGTTTACGTGGAACTGATGTTTTATTAATTAATATTATCATTTCTGTTTATTGTTGTATCTAACTGTGCATTATCACGAATATACTGCAGCAAATTTTATGCATTTATCAGTAAGGGCTTCAGACTAGGATATTAGGGGTACCCTCGGTTGAAGGGCCGTAAAAAAAATCGCCCTCGGTCCTGACAGTGGAATCATGCAATTATGAACCCCCAACACTCTGAGCTTTAATTTGATATATGTTGCTGCTTGCTACCCTGTGGGGCCGGTATGTGCCACAATACGGTGGGTCTAGTGCAGCACTATTAGCAATTGACCCATAATGTATATTCTTTTTTAATAATGTTAACCTTACTAGTGATGGGTACTTGTATGGAAAAAAACGAAATGGTTTTGTTGTTTTTTATTCTTTGTTTGTTGATGCTCTCATTATTTGTGAGGGTTTCTTGTCTGGTCCTTGTTTTAAAATGCAGCACTTAGTGCCCTTTCTATATAGTTATGCAATCCTCTCTCTGAGGAAGAGAGGGACTTGTTTGCTTTACTTTAACTCATATAAGCATAGCGTCCTTTTTGTGGGACATCGGCAAACAGAGCAAAACCAGACCAGACGCCACAAAACGCGGCGTCTGATCAGGTTCTGCACTGTTTGCTAACAGAAGTTTCTTTTAAATTTGAATACAAATGAAAAATACCACCCAACAACCCTAAGACTGGAAATGGACTCGTCCAATTGATAAGGATGGGAAAATACATTCGGCATAAATGGTTTAACTATGTATTTGCTGTCGTGTGGCTGTAGTTTTTTCCGTGTCTTTCCCTCACGGTGCCGTGGGTTGATCTGTGGCATTTCCTGGTCATACTCACTTACTAGTTTAAGCATCAAACAGCAAATAAAGATTTGAAAATAGAAACCTTACATAATTAACGGTATGACAAGGTATCAAATACGTTTCTATAAAGACTGCGGACTTTCCTCTATACACTAACACGGATTTTTAAATATAATTATGGATATTGCATGCGCGGATCCAGAAAGTGGGACAGGGGTCCAAACTCCACCTGGAATATCATAAAATTATAGGATTCCTTAGCAATACTGGTCCAGATCCCCTGGAAAATCACAAAGATACCAAACCAACATTCAATGTAAATGGCGTTTCGCTGGCGGGTCGATGATGACCCGGTTTTAGTGGTAATTGGGTAGGCTCTCCCTTTATCAACTAAAAAAGAAATAAAATAAAAATAATAAAGAAGATCATTAAAAAACGTTGTAAGAGTTTAGTTTGACCCCTTCTTACAAAACTTTCTAGGTCCGCGCATGCATGAAGTGTAAAACGTCCATTTCAACAGTACTGAGATGAAAGTCACTGTGCAAAGAATCATGGATAGGGCTGATTAAAGTTCTTGGAACGCTTACATGTACAGTAAAATAGTAAGTGGGTATGATCAGGAAATATCACAATCAGAAACTGCAGGCAAGCCCGTGGCACCGTGAGGAAGACCCACATAACAATCACGAGACACCAGGAAGACAAACATGGTAAAGCAACCAGCTCTCTCGCTTCCACATCAAGATGTTTGTAAAACTTTTTTTTAGAATAAACACAAAGTAACGCACAACATAACATTGAAGACTTACAGAATCCCACAATGGGAGTAACAATCAACACCAACCGAACCACCGCCTTAGAACGGACAGCAACCGAAGCCACTGGGGGGGGGGGGGGGGGGGGGGCTTAAATGCGTTGTACTGGTAACAGATCTTCGCTCTAGATTCTGCTGTTGTTGAAGCATAAAAATGTTAAATCTGACCTTTGTGGCCATACAAAAATAGACAAATGGCCATACAAAAATAGACAAATATCTTAAAGACAAATGGTAGCTTAATGAAGGTCGGAAGTATTGTAGAATGCTCTTTTTTTTACTTTTGACCTGCATTAAGCTATAATCGGTCTTGAAAACCATTCTTTTTTGTGTGTGTGTTTCTGCTCAAGACAGGTTTTCCTGTACTCTCTTGGTCAGAAGTTGGAAATTTCAGTAGAGGCAAGCACGGTTCAATCTTTGGACATCAAATTCTTTTTATATATTTTTTTCTTGTGTATGTCCGTTAACCAGTTTTCACGTGTCATTTTCCTTATCGTACTGACCCCGAGGTTATAAAACTTCATGCACAACTCAGCTAATATAAGCACGAAATTTATCCTGCTCACAAATGTTAAAATGCCAACAATTGTAATGCGCCCTAGCACCGGCTTAAGCGGTATTCTGCTTTCCGCCAGAATTCAATATTTCTGAAGGACCAGAATATGAAAAAAATATCAACACTATATCGATGCACGGGGAGAAGTTTTACCAAGTCCACACAGAAACAACGACAGCTGGTGTGACCTCTAAATTATATGAAAAAAAACGGATCCTTCAGAAATAGAGAGAACCTACAATAAAAGAAAACAGCAGACTCGTGATGTTTTAGAAAATAAATAAGTATAAGTTTTCACCACAAGAGGTGGCAGCTCAGCTGCAACCTGGCCCCGAGATTATAAAACTTTTTTCGTGCTCAACTCAACTAAGTACGAAATTTCAACTCCTCATAAAAACTAAAATACCGAAACAGTGAAAAGTTTCTTGTTTTAAGACTCTCAGACGTGTTATTTATCATGCAAATAAATGTTAAAATTGTTGGCATTTCAACATTTATGAGCAGGATAAATTTTGTGCTCAGCTAAGTTGAGCATAAACACAGTTTTATAACCTCGAGGCCTATTTTGGTGTTAACTTGCACACATATATTTTACAGTATGTCCACCAACTTGTTTTAAACTAACTCTTAATGATCCTTTAACATACTACGAGTAAATTCGTTGTTTATGTAACAGTCAAAATTTCAGAATTAACGTACACAAAATCAACCTTTTCAAACCGTTGGATTACCCATACGCAGAAAAGCATTTTATCTGATTTTATAACACAATTACAGTCTGTAGAAAACTGATCCGTATTCATGTAAACGAGGCATTTTTTCGTTTCTGGAAAAACGCAGCAAGCTTACTAGAAATACCTGTTAAATCTAATCCTGACACGCTTTTTGCTGCCGCTACCACAGAGATTCTAAATGACGATGCTCAACTGAAGGTTTTTCATCAAATCCAATACAAGATCCACTTTCATTCATCAGTATTAGCTACGTCACTTCCGATCAATTACTTCTTTATAGATCTCTAGAACGCTTATTATATGTACACAATGTAAATCTCATGCTGTATTACTAGTCCGGTAGAAAAACAGAATGACCTGGAACTTGATTCTAAAGTGTTTTTTTTTTTCTTGTTGATTCTTGTTGTTGAGGCATTGTAATTGATGAATCAGCCTGATGCCACTCTGGCATCATTGAGCGTTTTGAAATATTCAAGATGGCGTCAAGATGGCCGTCAGTTAGGCTCCTAAAATCTATTTGACCAACATACTCGATCAACAGCATTTTAATTTTGACTTTTTATGGATGTTTTAGAGGCTAAATGTTACAACCAATTAAAATGGAACATTGTTTTGATTCAGAAGATTGAAATATTAAAGATGGCGTCCAAGATGGCCGTCAATTAGGCTTCTAAGACCTATATGACCGACATACTTGATAAAACACTTTAATTTTGACTTTTTAGGGATGTTTAGAGGCTAAATGATACAAATGATCAAATTAGAACATGGTTTTGATTCAAACCGTTGAAATTTAAAAATGGTTCCTAAGATCTTACTCACTTAAAAACTCGATATAATGCATTTTAATTTTGACTATTTATCGAGGTTTAGAGGCCTAATAATACAAACGATTAAAATGAAGTATTCACAGGTAAGATTCACAAGGTTGAAATAGTGAAGATGGTGTCCAAGATGGCCGCCATTTAAAGCAAAATTCAACCTGAAATCAAATTCGCAGTTAGTAGCTATTTCTGATAGTTTTCGGCTGTATTCTGGCATGTTATTGTTGTTTTTAAGCGTTGTAAAAATATTTAAGATTGCGTTCAAAATGGCAGCAATAACAGGGTGGGGAATCACATGGTTTTTGCTATGATACACTCTCATTTTTTGTAATGGTAATGGTTTTGTCTTTGTTCTGGGAATCGTATCCATCAATCCATGCAACATGCACTTTCCAGACAACTTTTGGCTGGATCTGATACTACCATAATATCATATTATTCTCATAAAAATTCCCACCTTGGGAAAACATTCCTTCAAAAAATGAAGTGATAAATGGCAGGATATACTGAACAGACGATATCACTGAAAACTTTGTGACAGAGTGTTCAATTAAAGTACAAACCGTTTTTGAATCAATGTGCGGAAAAAAGTCAGTTGAATGGATGGCTAAACTTTACAAAAAATACTTACGGAGTGTAGTGTTACAACACAAAGACACCCCCTGAATAAGGTATCTACATGCTGCAGATGTTCGTTACCATCTTGACTGCTGGTTGGTACAGGCCTGCTTGCCCGGTGCAATTGTAACAACCATTACTACTTTTCTGCACATATTGTTGGATACTGCTATAACAAATATGTAGGCTGGTCCGGTGCAAGTGTATCAGACATGCATGCTTGTAGGCGCAAGGTTACAGAATGATACGAATGCTGGTTAGATGCAATTGTTAAAGACATGGAAAATGGCAGGGTGACATTGTTGCAGACATGGCTGATGGTCAGGTGCAAATGCAATATACATGGATGCTGATAAGATGAAACCGTAACAGACGTGCATGCTGATAGTATGCGCCTTATAAAGACATGGCTGCTAGTCATATGCAACTGTAAAATACATGCATGATGGTCTGGTGCAAGTGTGCTTACCAGCCCATTTGTTGGGTACGAGCATAGCGTCCGAGGCAAGTGTAACATTTATACCTGTTGGTTCAGCCACACAACTACAGATGTGCGTGTTAGTCAGTTGCAACTGATTTAAACATATCTGCTGGTAGATGCAACTCTAACAGACATGCATGCTGGTCCAGTTGAACTGTAGCCGTGGTGCCAGTTGGTCAGGTGCAACTGAAACAAACATGCCTGTTGGTTCAGAGCAACGTTTAAAACATGGGTACAGAAACATGCCTGCTAGTCTCGTGAAGCTGTTACAGACATAACTGCTTGGTTTCAGACATGTATTTTGGTCCAGTGCCACATAATCAAACATGCGCAATGGTAAATACGTCTGCTGACCCTGTGGCAATGATGCCTGGGCTGCTGGTCGGATGAAAATAGAACAGACAGGCACACTGGCCGAATGTAACTTGAACAGACATGCCAACTGATCCATTGCAACAGTATCCAGCATTCATGTTAGTTTGGTGCAATTGTAGCATACATAATTGCAGGTGCGATGTAACTAACACGCATGACTGCTTGCCCAGAGTCTCGTTAAACGGCATATGTGCTGGTTTAGTACAACATTATTAAACACGCGTGATGTTAAGGATGTCGGATATGATGAGCTGGTGGCATTACGTGGCCACGGTTCAGTGATATGCCTGCGGACTTGGTAGTATTCAATCAAACATGCCTCCTGGTCCATTGGAAATCAAAGAGAAAAGCTACTTGCCCCTCCATCAGACATGCCAACTAACAATGTGAAACTTTATCATCCAAGACTGCTACATTGTCAATACAACATGCATGTCACCAGGCCGTGTAGCTAATGTGGCTGGCAACAGATGCGACGCTGACTGCAGATCCAGGGGTCGCGAGTTCGATCCTGCACCGGTCCCATACTTTCGTGGAGATTGATCATGAACAATTTCTACAGTCATTCTCCTCCCTTCCGCTGAATCTTTCATGAAGGATTATTGTCAGTTACAAGCGAAAGTATGTGCACGAAGTACTGGTTAACTGTTTGTTCAAGCTTGCCCAGGAAAAGATGTGGTTAGGTGAACTGACAGTCCCGCCATGACCATAGCTGTTGACTTGGGACGTAAAGCAACAAAATAACCAAACAACATGCATGTCGTGTAGGGAGTTGCTTTAACGCTGCAGCTGCAACATATAGACCTGCTGGCCTAGTGTTGCTGGCACCAACACCGCTGCTGTTCAAACATGCCTATTGGTTGAGTGCTGCTGCAAGACGGATGCCTGCTGGACTGTGGCCATTCAATCAGCATGCCTGCTGACCTATTGTCACTCAATATTGCATGTCTGCTGGCAGTGTGCTTCTCTATCTGCTATACCTGCTGGTATGGTGGCTCACTATCAGCCGTGCCTGTTGGCATGATGTCTTATTAAATGGTCACGCCTTTTGGTTTGACACCTCTCTATAGCACATCCCTGTTTGTGTTGTGTCTCACTATAGGCAATGCCTTCTGGAATGGTGCCTCAATGTAGGTCATGTCTTCTGTTGTGGTGCCTCACTATAGCGCATGCCTTTTGGCGTGGTATCTCACTATAGGCCATGCCTGGTGGTCCGTTTTGGACTTCAACCGACATTTTGACTAGTTGAGTGCAGAGAGAAGAGAGATTGCTACAAGTCTGGTACTACTCTTACAGAGGTGCCATTACGTAAGACATGTCTGCTGATCAGGTGCCACTCTCAGATGTGCCTGCTTGTACAGTGCAACTCTATCAGACATGCATGCTGAGTTCATTTACCAGATACATGTGTTTGTAAAGTGCTTCTCCATCAGGCAAGAAACATGGTATGTTACAAATCCACCAGACATGCCTACATGTAAGTATGACTCCCAAGGGTTTGTTAAACTTATCACTTTAAACTTATCAGCTACCTGCCTGGACTCCATCTTGGATATATCAAGTTCTGAGTGATGCATAAGCTGCATTACTGGGATGTTACACGGATGATGTCTGTAACTCAAGAATCAGTAAAATCAGCATTTTGCATGCAATTCCCTGAAGTTTGCCAGTCTCAGGGAAAATTTTCTTATATTTTTGTAATAAACCGCCATTTTGGCGGCCATTTTGTCTGCATTCTTATTTTATTTTTTATATTTTTGTCAGAAGTTAAGTGTCTCCAACTAGATTCCAACTTCAAAGCTATTACTTTAAGGGAAAAATGGGTTTACGACATTTTTCCATATCACACAATGTTTTCACTAATAATTGGCCTCCATCTTGGACGCCATCTTGGATATATCGAAATGCTCAATGATGCCAGAGTGGCATCACTCGGATTTGTTAAGGACATGACTATTTTTGGGATCACACATATTCTTCATGCGTCAATAGTCAGGAAAACAATCAGAAAAAGTCGTAGTATATCACAGGATTTGGAGCCTGACCAGAAAGGACAGGAACCATCTCGGTTTCAAAAATTAAAACATATAAGTTGGAATTAAAGATATAATTTATATGTGTGTAACTTCAGCAACGAAGAACGAATGTGTTTAAGAGACTGCGCTGATAAAAGCATGGTATATGTCTTTGTTTTTTTTGTGTGTGTTTTTATATACAGTCAAACCTGTGTAAAACGGCCACTTTCAAAAAGACCAAAAATTGTTTTTAAGACTTATCATCGCTTATTGCAGGTCAAAAGTGTTGCAGAATGCTCCATCTGCAATACTTTCGACCTTCATTAAGCTAACATTTGCCATAAATATCTTTGTTTTGTCTATAATGAGGGGTCGTTTTACACAGGTTTTACTGTATGCATGTACCATTAACCTTTTATATACGGCAACTACTACTGTTGAAAACAGTGATGACAGTCATGTCATTCGCCGTTTGTTAAAATAAAAACAAAAGTTTTTTTACAATGATTGAAGTATATCTTTATTTGGAGACTAGATATGAACATTGAAGCACCATGCGTCAATTGTGTCAGACCAGATAGAAGACTCAATTCATTAGTATACAAAGGTTAATATGATCTCTTCTGACATGACTCAAAGCTAGCCTTTCCCGGGAATTAAGGTTTGAAATGAGAGATAATTTCAGTCATAATATCATATTTGCCTGGAGAAACACTAACATTAAAACTGCTGATCTCTAGGTCTCTCTCAGAAGACTATTGTCAGATATTGTAGCCTAGATTATAATTATCATACCTGCGAATGATGTCTATATATATTAACCCTTCAAGCGCCAGCAAAAAATCATCTGAAATTTCGTCTGCTTTTGTCGTCTGATGCAATTTTTTGCTAACATTATTTAACAAAGTTAAGTATAGAGACAAACAGTATGGACCCAGATCAGAATGCTCCTATAGGAGCAGTCTGATCAGGGTCCAGACTGTTTGTTGGAAAGGTTTCTAAAACATTTCAGCAGACGACAAAGCAGACGACTTTTGTTGTGATTGGGTTCGTTTGCTGAAATGGTTAGAAGCATCTTTGATAAACATTGAAGACCCATATCAGACTGCTACTGTATTGGCAGATATTATGGCCTAGATTATATAATCACACCTGCGAATGCTGTCTATATATTAACCATTCAAGCTCAAGTCAAAACAAGTGCCGTCTGTTTTGTCGTTGGCTAAAATAATTTTGAAGCATCTATTATAAACATTGAATAAACAGATCAGACCAGACTGCTCCTGTAGGAGCAGTCTGATCTGTGTTCACATTGTTTGTCTCTATACTTAAATCACGCCAGAGAACCACTTTTTCTCGTGTGTTGGTTGCAGTCGACGAGTGCACATAATAGTGGACCTAGCTGTTAAAAAGGGTAATAATTTGGTCAATATTTTACTTCTGAAACTATTCTTCGCTAATAATTGTCACTTATAGATCCACTGTAATGGCCAAAATGATCAGATATAACAGCATGTGGAAATAAATGCTTATATTTGCAATTGGTTCGATGTGTAATCCTTGTGAACGTTAAGCAAACATATCTTTGCTCACCTCACCTATTGTATGCATAATTTGTATATGTGCAAGTTTACTTATGTATGCAAATCTGGGCATGTGTACGGGGCTTAAGACTTGCAGCCTTGTGACCACCTGCTGGAAAACGGCTGACCTCTTGGCTCTCTTGTGTATTGTGCTTTCTTTTGTTTTTGCCACATTCTCATATGGTGCTCAGGATCAGGTATGGTACTTGATTATATCGATTCCTGATCTTTGCCTTCCTCTATAGCTACTTAACAATAAACACAAAGTGTTTTGTAACGATCCAGTATCAAGCCTTAACTTCTGTGAAAATGAAGAAAGGCTTCATCTAAACTGGCATCTACTGTACTTGTGATTGAAGCTTTAAGGCGTTACTCTTTCATTCTGGATCAAAATTAAATAGGTTCTTTGACAAACAGTGAAGAACTTAATTAAATCCCGCTTAATGTGGCATTTCATCAGTGTTTACACAGCTTGCTAGATAGACAAATCCATGCTACAAGCCAGGTCTCGATCGTACTTGAGATTCGGACCAGATAGGTCTTTTTTCTCAAAACTCATCTAGCATCAAGTATAAACCATGTAAGCCAGTTCCACATATCAGATATCTCTTGCGATATCGTTCCGTCTATGATGCATGGTTGTCTTCTTTTAGCGCAAGCTTAGAGCTGGCAGTTTGGTTGACAACGTTTGACCATTATTATTCAGTTTTCTAGTTTTAGAGGCATATTTAACTGATAACTGGTTTCAGTGGCGGATCCAGAAGGGTTTCAGGGGGTTCGCCCGAACCCCCTCTCTGCCCCCGTTTTTAAATTTCCTATGAAATGAAATAATTTGGTCTTAGTGAGACCAAATTATTTCATTTTCATGGGCTATTTAAAAAAATGAGTAAAATCAGCAAAGCGAACCCCACACCATTACACATATGATCGCCCTTTCCAGAAATCCTGGATACGCGCCTGGGTTTCCAAGCCACATTCCCTTCTTGTCTTTATCTATGCAGGATGTTAGTTTGGGCCAAAAAATTGAATATGGTCTTTTGGCATAACATATTTATTCCTCAAATAGATACATAATGGTCAAATATTAAATTATAAACATTATAAAAAAGCTAATGTTCCGATAGAAATCAGTGTAAAATGCAGATCTGTAGTAAATGTACGGCGATGCCGTTTTGGGCTGATGCAGTAAAACCTGTCTAAAATGGCCACTCTAAAAAAGACCGAAAATTGGGTTTCAAGACCAATCATCGCTTAATGCAGGTCTAAAGTATTCCAAAGGGAGCATTCTGCAATACTTAAGACCTGCATTAAGCTACCGTTTGTCATAAAGAGCTTTGCTTTGTCTATTTTTATTGGCCGCTTAAGACAGGCTTTACTGTACACCATTTATCATGCCCAAACTCGTATATTCATTGGGTTTCATTTCATGCCTTTGCTTCCCAATTTTCTGTTGGTTGCAGAAACAAAAGGACAAACTCGTTCCAGGAAAATTGACATAATTCAGGTGTGGAAAATTGTATCCTCCGTTGCTCAAAAATTAAATCCTGTGGACTTTTTTCCATATGTATATTGACATGGCCTATACAAAGACAATGCTTACACACACACACCGATCAGAGAGAATCACACTTAAAAGCGCTGATGGCGAGAGTTTTGTTTGTTAGGTTTAATGCTTAAAGTCCCAGTTATGTCAGGACGGTCAGTTTATTCCTTGACAAGCTTGACTAAGCGGTTAACCAATACTTCGTGCGCACACTTTCGCTTGTAACTGACAACAACCCTTCTTAAAGTCAGTGGAAGGGAGGAGAATGGCCGTAGAAATTATTTCATGATCAATTTCCACAAAAGTATGTAAAACCTCAAACCAAACAAAAACAAACCTTTCGAAATACCAACCAGTGGGCGTGGATGAGTATATCTTTGAAGTTAAAGTTGACTTGACTGGTCGATATATACTGACGTCAACTAAAAACGCCTCGCTCATTATCACTGATTTCTTAGCGATGATATATAGAAATGAACAGCCACGTACTGCTTCCTTATGTAGAGGTTTGGCGATGTTGGAAAATGACTTTAATTTGATATGCAGGTGACGCGTTATTCCGATGACGTCATACAGGCTCAACGTACACATGACGGCATTGTGCATCGATCGCTTATGATTTCAATTTGAATTTGCACCCAGTTTGTGCCGCAAATGTTTTGCTAATCAATGACCAAATTTAGGATCATTTTGTCAAACAATTGGCATGCGAGTAATAACTTTATAAAATTATGACGTCATATTAAAATATTAAAGACAAAATGTAAGGTCCGTTTACGAAACTTGCCAACATTCTCCTTTTGCTTCAAATAATGGAAAAATGATAAGGGGGTACATTAGGTAATGTACACAGAATATGCCTACATAAAATTACGTTATTTAAGATGAGCTGTAACGCCCAATGGCCAGTCGTCGGTCTACGTTAACGTCACTCAAAACGGCCGTCTGGAACACGTGCCATATTGCGTTTCCTCAGCAATCGTCGCTAGTTAAAGACTAAATACTTTTGCAAATGATTTGTAACAATCTTTTCGCCCACTCTGCAGAGTAATGACATTTAAGTTTTACTGAAATGCATGGCAAAAAGGTGGGTGGGGTAAGTTGTTTAATTCAGAAGACCCATACAAACATTGTCTGAACATTATAAACGTATTTTTGGTAAAATAGAGACTGTTTTACAATGGTAAAACACGTTTTTCCTGTCAACGGATTGTGTCTGGAAACAAAGCAAATGTGGCTAAAATCTTGTGTCGCTCAAAATGGTGACCCTTGTCTCAAACAGAGGTCGTTTTCTCAATCTCAAATATTCTTGCAGCAAGTTTGTTTTCATAAGATACGCTTGACTGATAAGATGTTATAATGCACTAAAATTCATAACTTTAGTCTGATCAGTCTAAGAGATATTTACGTTTACTTTTAGATGAGGCGTTTTTTCTTGACGTCAGTATATTTATCTTTATTTAAAACATGATGCGGGACAGCACAGTTAGCGGTCAACGTTAGTCTACCATGCATCCCTCTAAAGAATATATAAACATATATATACACAAATTACGCGTATGAATAAAAACGTTAAAAGTATAAACGAGCTATAAAACATTAACATATAAACGAGTATTTCAGTTGCTGAAAGGCTTATATATGTCAGTAAACAGGACAGGCACGGATGAAACACCGCCTCTTGTGGCATCCCATTTGTCCGGACTACCCTAGAAATCGTTTCTGTGAAAATTCTGGTAGGGACCACACGCGAAAAGCAATTGGACCGCTTGGGACCTGAGGCCCGTACGGCTGACCCTCTGTGAAATGCATTGATGACTAAAAACCCGACGCAGTTTTCTGAATCCGCGCATACTACCACCGTCCTACCTACCTACATTACTATGGGTCTGAATAAAACCATGTGTTGTTAGCCAGATGATTTTTGCATGCTCAACCCAATTAAAACTGCTCGTAAAATTCAAATACTGAAATAAAATAAAGACTTCTTCCTACTTTAAAACACCTGGATGTTGTAATTATCCTGCTAATAAATGTTTAAATGACAAAAGTTGTTGGCATTTATTATCATTTTTGAAAAGGATATTAAACTTTCATGTTCAGTTGAGATGCACGAAAAAGTGTAAACTTGAGGCCTGGTTTCAATGACTATACATGGTTAATATAAGTAACATAAAGGTTAAAAATATCATATGACAAAAACATAATTTTATGGATAAGCACTTCACACAATGGTGACACAGGTCAGGTTGTGTACATATCTGTTAGACTGACCCATTTGTGAGATGAACCAAAAGCCTCTTATCAAATGCATGTATGCTTGAGTAATTTCTGTTACAATCCTGCTTAGAGGGTGTGGACATTTTTTTTTGTCAAGTTGTCTCTCATTACTAGATTTTATCAAATTGAATATCCTGAACAATTATGGAGTGTTTATTTCACTCCTTCCTTGCTAGCGGCCACTTTTGTCCTCTTGATAACCTTCGCAATCAGTTTAGACCCAGATCAGGTCCTGATAACCTTCGCAATCCGTTTGGACCCAGATCAGGTCCGACAGAACGTCGGCCCTTATCTAAATCCAAACCGTTTCACACTCTGAAAGTGTTCCTTAAAGAAATTTTGAAAACAAGTCAATTTTGAAAACAGTGAGCAGACGACAACAGAAGATGAATAGTTAGCCAGCATGTTAAGACCTTATATGTTTTTTCAGGTTGTTTTAAGCTTGCGGCATTAATTTACAACATATATGTATATGTAAATTAAATTTGTTTTTGGCAACAGTTGTACTAACTTACCTATGACAGAATGCAACCCGAATATGACCAGGAGAATGTTTGACTCTAGAAAGAGGGGTTCCAGGTTCGAGCCTCACCAGAGGCACTGTGTTGAGTCCCTGAGCAAGACACTTTATCCTATGCTTAGTACAGGTTTAACCAAGGAAGATCCGCCCAGACATGACTGAAAATTTGTTGGCTGGGACGTAAAGAAACATCACAGATAAAACATTGATTATCAAAGCTTGAATTATGACACAACACAGTGACTCCAGTGAGTCTCGAAATGGCAACCCTTTGATCCCCAGTCTAACGTCTATCGCACTCCTTATTTTCATGAAGACATTTGTCGCGGATACTTATTAGAAGCTCTTTGAAACGCTGCCAACCAGTACCTACAACATGTTTCTGTCGAAAAAAAAACACATTAATAAAATAATATTAAAACCCCTTTTCTTTGCTTACATTTCAAAATAATGATCAATAATTACGATTGTAAACAAAGTAAGCCTTATCCTGCCACTAATTTTGTCCAGAAAATGTTGTCTACTTTTTACGTCTGCTGCATATATTCAAGTGCACTTCAGACTTGATTTTTTCATCTAAGCAAAAGATATATGAACTCTAATCAGACTCAGTCAGTTTGGGTCCATATTGTTTGCAATTTAGGCTGCAGATGAAAGGGTCGAGACTGGAGTGAAAAACACACGTCACACAACAACTTCAATGTGGAGCAATATTGGATCAGAGGTGTCCAACTTCTGAAAATCAATTCAAAATTCGTTGTACTTAGGGGAAGGGGTATCCATACGTTTTCCCTCATTATCCATAAATGCAGCTCAAATGGGCCTCGCCCCAAGAGACCAGACCCCGAGGTTTTAAACTTTTTTTTTCTTGCTCAACTCAACTGAGCACGAAATTTCAACTGCTCATAGATACTAAAATAGCGACAAATAAAGAAGTTTCTTGAGTTAAGTCTCTCAGATGTTGTATTTATCATGCTTATAAATGTTAAAATGCCAAAAAATGTTGGCATTCTAACATGTATGAGCAGGATAAATTGCGTGCTCAGATGAGTTGAGCATGGAAAACGTTTATAAACTCGAGGCCAGAATCAGCTTTGCGAGCAACAAAAGCCGACTTGCTCATGACATGATCTTTGAGCCTCCACAATCATTATTGCCACAATCCCCATAGTCCCCACAATCACATCCCCCACAATCACATGATCATATGATGGTGCAGTCACAGCCTCCACAATCAATATTGCCACAGTCCCCACAATCCCCACAGTCTCCATAATCACAACTACAATCGTCACAACATGACCCAATGCCGGAACAACAGTCACAATCACAGTCGCAACATGCAGAATCACCACCAGCATCACCGCCACCCTCATCACCACACGAGCAGCACTTAATCCCACAGCACCGTCCATCATCACCATCACAACAACAGTCCCCATACACATAACCTGCGCAACATGCTGTGCCAGTTGTATCCCCTGAATCACCAGCATACTGACCAGTCTCTTGTCTCCGTTTTATTTCTCTTTCTGACATCACTATGTCATCGGGATACGTGTATGTTGTCGGTTGTAGATCAATAGCATCGCCGCCATGTTCTTGTTGCAGTGCATCCCCATTTCTTACTCCCTCTTCCATGTCGTTTGTCGTTTATATTCTCTTAACTTGAAAGTGTATATTTAGCTCTGAAATAAACAGATAAAACACGTGAACATCCGCGTGAAATGTACAAAAAAAAATTGAAAACTGTTCATTTGTGCACGTATTTCATAATAAGTACATTTCCCACGAGGGTAACAGCAACTTAAACACTCATCATGCTCACATGTATCTAAATTGGGCTGCAACATGTGATTTCCAACAATGGGGCATTTTGACAAGTGTAGACTCAGACGAGCCTGTGTAGCCTCCTTCTCAGTTTAGAAACTCCAAATGATGTTCAGTCAGTAGCTCAACACTCATAGAATATTCAAGCGACCAGCAAAGGCTCTGATCAGACTGCGTGTAAGCGCAGGCTGATCTGGGGCTTTGCTGGTCGCACATACCACATTGTTGGAAATTTCACTGTCGCGGCTTAATTTCTTTCATTGTTAGCGGCGACTTTTGGCGTCTGCTTCTTATCGTTGCAAACAGCTTAGACCCAGATCAGGACCGAAAGAATCGAAGATACTTTTTTGAAAGTTAATTTTGAAAATCATGAGTCAGCAGGCGACAACAAAAGCAGTAAAACACCCAGCGTTAAAGAGTTTAAGAAGTTTACTGTTTAAGTCACAGTTGAATTCCCTCTGAGACCCGCATTTTAATATAATCGAGCGCAGTCTGCGGTTTGAAGTTATACATTTATTTTCAGCTTTACCGAGAAGACATTTCTCCTCATAGGGACCAGCCCTGAATCTGTCTACCCCTTTCTTTAACTAATGCATTTGCTACTCTGTAAGAAGCTATATATTATAATATTGTATATTTTAAGTACAACACAGCTCAGTTATTCTCTCAGTTATTCTTTATAATTCCTTGGGCCCAGCATACCGGGTCCGAGGTAATTTATACTTACATATTTATTTCATACCCATGCCATGAATATTAGTCCACATAATGAATTACAGACCCAAAAGGTATTTTGTATTCTGCTGCTATATGTTGTTTTATAGAATGTATAATTTATGCGACAATGTTGCAGTTCTTATTTATTGCTATTGTATAGTTAAACTAGTCACGCTGCAGTAAACGTATTCAAATAGAGATAAAGTTGAATTGTTGAGTCGCATCTTCATTTCACCACTGGGTGTATTAGCCACATCTATTATTTGATATTTAACTCTTTGTATGCTGAAACCCCCTAAACCAGGACTTTGGCAAACAGTGAAGACCAAGATGAAATACAACATATTGTTATATGACTGGAGAGAATCCTGTCTCCTGATTGGCCCAATATGTCTTCATAAATCTCTATGTCTACCTCAAAACTGGTCTAAACTGGCTCAGAAGGTGATATAGGATGAAATCCAGCTCGAACTAGTTTCATGAAGTTAACATTTTTGACACTTCTGCAATATCACCCTCTAGAGAGCTAAAAATAACATGATGAGTATAAAACTAGCATGTGCTGCATGAAATTGACATGATTTGCTGTTTCACATCCCAACAGGTAAACTAAAGACTTTCATGAATTTTAACAACTGTTTTGTTATGTGTTGTTTGTTCATTTATCTTTGTCTGAATAAACAAAATGTAAAAAAAAGTCTATGATTAAATTATACATTCCACATTTAGAGAATAAATATACATTTCAAATTGCAAAATACTACATTAAAATAGTTTAATAACAGTTGATAAAACTTGTTAGAAAGTCCTTAGGTTGAAGGTTGACTTCAGCAACAAGAGTGAAAGTAGAACATTTTCATTCTAAGTTGAAAAGTCATATAACAAAACAGTTATTGACTTCAATTTTGGTAGACATGAGGATTTATCTACCCTTAAAAGTGATATTCACCTCGGCCTAGCGGCCTCGGTGAATTATCACTTTTTCGGGTAGATAAATCCTTATGTCTACCTCATTGAAGTCAATAATTGTATAATACTGCATTTCATCGGGGTCTGCACTGTTTGCTATGACAAATAAAATGGGACTGAACTAAATAAGTATTTGAAAATTTCTACCCATGACCCCTTTAAATATAGAATGAACAATCCCATATATGTATCTGTAAGGGGAAATCCATCAGAAAAAATGGTTAAGACTTTAAATAAATTATTAGGTGAAGACATTAACGACTGAAACACTGATAACTGTTAATGATGCCCCATTCCCCCATATAGACTCATTAAATTGGGCACCTGCTCATCTGACAGCAACAAGAATGAAGTACCCTAGGGACCATCATGCTTATGCCTTCTTGTCCCCTGAATGTAGACACTCTCCATTGAAGGCAAATATTAAGAGACAATGTCTCTCTTTGGCTTAGCCCTTCCTTAAACAAATCAACATGGCCCTCAATCAAAGACAACCAATGGAGTGCTGTCTGGTTATAACGTTCCACTGTCGGCCTGATGGTCACACTGGTAAATGTATACGTCGATTTGGTGGTATTTACGCGTATTGCCGGTACTTCATAGAGCGGAAGTGGTAAATATTGGTATTAATACCGTACAGAAAAACATGTCATATGCCAAAGGGACTACAGACTTAAATCATTTTTAAGTATTCAGTATGTGCATGGCGATTTATGTAAGCATTTAGGAATAGATTCGAGTACCGATCCTTCAGATCGGTACTCGAATCTATTCTTAAATGCTTACATAAATCGCCATGTGCATGCCTAATACTTAAGAATGATTAAAGCATATAGTCCTTTAGGCATTACCGCTTCCGGTCTATGGAGTACCGGCAATACAGTTAATGGCCCAGTTTCGAATCTGGCCCAGTTCCGAATCACGTCAGAGTTTCGTTGCAAACTACACATCAGTGGTAAAATTTAAAATACATATTTTGGTTTTGTTTTGTTGTATAATTATCCCTCTGTATGTAAGTGAAAGCAAATATCTATAAGTCATCTGCTTGGTGAAAATAATTACAATTTTCCCCCATGACCCATTTTATGAAGGTATATTTTCACACGTGTCAGTATATGTTAACTGCATATTTCCGAAAAATGCTTTCGTTTGAAATGCATTTTTTATCAAACTTTCGGTTTCAGCATATTTTCCAACAATTATTTAAACACATCCAAGAAAAAAAACGGATCTTTTATTCTGTTTTTGGTTCCGTGATAGCCGTGTAATCATTGTCACTCTTTGGCCCAGTTTCGAATCAGCTGAACACAAGTTTATTTCACGTCACATATATAACAATAACGTACACGCGCTCAGCTGTTTGTACAATATAGAAGTCAAAATTATGTGAAAAAATTTCAAGGGCACCATATGCTCTCTCTCTCTCTCTCTCTCTCTCTCTCTCTCTCTCTCTCTCTCTCTCTCTCTCTCTCTCTTAGTAGACGCGGATCCAGAGAGTTTTGACTCTGACAACGTTTTTTTTATATTTCATGCCGTTTTAGTTGATGAGGGAAGAGAGGATCAAAATATCACAAGAGCGGGCCGTCATTTGTCCGCCAGCGAAACTCCATTTGATGGCCTTGGTAGCTCTAGAGAGCATAAGTGTGAAAATAGTTTGAATTTTAGGGGTGTAGCTATGAGACTTTACAGGGGTTGGCGGGGGGAGGGGGGGTCTGTACCCCCAGTCTTCCCTGGATCCGCGTATGCATGAGAGTTTGCCTTTATGTGTGTCTGTTGAATTACTCTGTCTGTCTGTCTGTCTGTCTATCAGTCTGTCTGTCTATCTAAGTCTCTATATATGTATATGCCTGTCTGTCTGCATGCCTCTTTCTCCCCCCTCTCTCTCTCCCTCTCTCTCTCATCATATCTGGTGTAGACCTAGCAGACCAGGGATCCCGAGCTCGATACAGGGCAATCAGTCCCGTTCCCGATTAACCTTAGCTGGTAGAAGCCCATTATCCTAACTATGCATCATTTATCCGTAACCACTACATGCGCGGATCAAGAAAGTTTTGTCACAGGGGGTCCAACCTTGACAACGTTTTTTAGTTTGATGGGGGAGGAATTATCCAAAAACCACAATTAGCGGGCCATCTTCGGTCCGCCAGCAAAACGCCATTTAAATGGCGTTTCGCTGGCGTGCCGATTATGGCCCAAAATTGAAAGCTGGCTTGGTGGCTTGGTAGCTTTACAGTTTTAAGGGGATCGTAGGGGGACCAGTATTGCTTAAAAAAAAACTATATTTTTGTGATTTTCGAGGGGGTCCGGACCCCTGTCCCCCCTCTGGATCCACACATGCACTACATTCTCCTATGAGTAAAAGTAGGGCTAACGCCTTGTTGATTTTCCAGTGCCCTGGTATATGTCTCACTCCATCACAAGTGGACATACTTGTGTCGGATGATTCCCTTGCTTTTTGCCCAACTATGTATAACAGAGTTTTTACTTGGGTAGAGACCAGAGCCAAATCAGAATTAAGAGTGAAGTTGGTACCGTTAAACATGTTGAAGCTCTCCAGTTTTTCTTTTTACTGGCGCAGATTTCGTCGATCGTCGTTTTAAATGTTTAAAACCTGGCCTTTACCCCGTACTGTGTGTGTGTGTGTGTGTGTGTGTGTGTGTGTGTGTGTGTGTGTGTGTGTGTGTGTGTGTGTGTGTGTGTGTGTGTGTGTGTGTGTGTGTGTCGGTTTGGGGGTGGGGGGGGGGTCAAGACGTTATAACTATTCAAATATCTACTATGACCCGGCTATAGTATCACGTGTGTCGACCGCCCGCGGTGTTGGCGGGTGGGGCAGGGGATACAAATGCATTTTACTCTCACAACGCGTGTTGGTATATGCGTGCGCTAAATAACATTGGAAATAAGCACAGACGTTAATATAAAAATGTCACAAAATAGAAAAAAATACTCTGAAAAAGTGAATGTTAGTGTATGTATCACAAAGCGATGCGTCAAATGACAGACAGTGTAGATCCTGATTAGAACGCGCCTCTAGCAGCTATCTGATCTAGTTCAACTCTACACTGTTATTAGCCAGGGTGTATAATCGAGAGTATTACTTGCATGTGGTAAAAATGTTCATAGCCTTAGGATCTTAATTCATGCGCGGATCCACAGGAGTGAGTACTGGGGGTCCGGACCACCCCCTCCCGCACGGAAAAGTACAAAGCTGTAGATTATCTTAGGATTACTGGTTGGAAACGTAGAAAGCTATCGATGTCGGGTCATCATCGGACCGCTAGCGAGGCGCCATTTATATGACGTTTCGCTGGCGGGCCGATGGTTGTCCGTTTTAGTTACTTTCTGTGTCCGTGCAAGTTTACTGCAATGAATACGGTAAAATAATGCGTCAAACACGTCATTGGAAGTAGTGATTAAGCCAGCAATGTCAAAACCTTAATGCAACTGTACTACTGAAGGTAATTTCTTAGAATTTCTAAAGTGATTCGAAACTAGGCAAATGACCCGCAACTAGGCAAATTGGCGGCCTACTTCGAAGCCGTGGTATGGTACATAGCAGAGTCCGAATGATACAAATTGAGGTGCATTATTAAGGAGAATGATAGTGCTTTGTAATAGTAAAACAAAAATCTTATTTACCCAGAGCAACTATTTGGAATACGCCTTGAAGTAAAAGTGATTCGGAACTGGGCCATTAACTGTACGCGTAAATAACACCAAATCGACGTACACATTTACCAGTGTGATGGTGGCCCGCTGTTAGATGATTACTAGGCATCTAATTAATATAACTTTTATCTATGTTTTCCTTGTCCTCCTCATTATTACAATCCGTTTATTGCTTTTTGAGCCAATTACTTTATACAGGTAAAATGAAAACAAATAGTTGAAAACTTACTGTACAAAAATATAGAATCCATTCAAAAATCTTATTTTGCACAGTTGATAAAATGACACATCAGGACATGGCTATGATAAGCATAATAATAGGAAAAACCCACTTGACGGATATAAGTCTCTAACAACAAGGAGTGTTTACACATTATATCCGGTATGAAGTTGATCCAATACACCTGTATGCATGTGTAAACACAAGCCAATCAAAACGTTTAGATTTGACATTTACCCGCAGGCGGACAACTTTAAATAGCTGAGCTACTTTGTACTTCAATTTTTGAATGTCCAAAAAATAAAAACGTCTTAAATCGCGAAAAATGCAATGAAAACATGCCTCACCCGGGCTAGGTCTTTAAATACCAACCAAAGCAGTAGGATTTTGACTGTTCTTCACTTTTGTTTTGGAAACAATTAAGTCGGTGGTTATGTATAGAAAATGCAGGAGAAGCCACCATTTAGATCATATCTTTTTTCCCTAACGTATGGGAGGGGGTACCTGATACTGATCTGACAGGATAGAGAACCATACACAATGCCTCCGGTGTGTCTCGAACTAGCGACACCTTCTACCCTATGCCTAACACCCTAGCAACTTGATTGGTTTATTGTTTGGTTTTTTAATTTTCGCTTCTTGCCCAGCTTGTCTGGCGGTGGACTCCCAATGACTCTCCTGTCTGTCTGGCGGCGCGATGATGTATCAATTTTGATGGCCAAAGTTATTTTCGCTTCCGCTGGTGCCTGTACGTCTGGCAGGGCGTAGAAAATTCTATTTTCTGTGACCACAGTATCTAATTTACACCTCTTGCGCCTTGCCTCCCACATTGGTCTGTGGTTTATCGTCCCGTCATACGGAGACCGTCAGTTAAACTACTAGTCAGGGGCGATCGGGACTCCCGTGCGACTTTGATGCCGATTTATGGTGACCTATACTAAATCAAACTTTAGGGGATGACTAATGAAAATCACCTGGTCACCCATCTGGGTTTTACGTCTGGACGTCATTATGACGTCATCAAAATAACGTATATTGTATCAGTGCAATTTAAACTGTATGTCCATTGTAGTCTATGGCGATCAGGATTTTCTTGCATTTTGTTTGCCAATTTTAGTCGAAATGCTCAAAATTTAATCTTAGGAGGTTAATAATTAAAATTAACATGTCGCTCATAGTGTTTTCGCATCAGAACAAAAAGATGACGTCAATGAAATGAAGCCTAATATGTAAATACCACATATATATGCGTTTTGTCCATTTCCAACGCATGGAAATATTCCTTTAATAAACTGGCAGCCTTATCATGACTGAATACAAACTATTTTAAATCGTAACAAACAAAATATATTCAGATAGTGTGAAGTCAGTTCGAGGGTGGGACGTAAATGCCGTCACGATTTACGAATAAAGACAGTGGAGTGAATGAAAAACACGATAATGAACGGTGTAAATATAATATCGTATGCTTATACATATATAGATGTACCACGACCTCTGACCAATGACCTTTGGGTCTTTCTATTTCAAACGATTGATGCAGAATACGTAAAATGAGCCATTCTGGGTAGAACATATGTGTATGTCAAAGCTTTTATAGTAAATGTAAATAAATGCCCGAAAACCCTTTTTTCTAGTACAACATATCAATATTGTAAATAGAGTCACGCTCAAAAGCTTTTGGCTTATCTGTAGCTGCTTATCCTACACTCAAAGAAAAGATAGTAGTAATAATCATTTGCATACACTATCAACCAAACTCATTATAGTCCGATTTTGACCCCCGAAGGATCAAACGTTAGAAGAGTCTACTTTGTAGTAAGTTCATGATACGGAAATAAGGATAAACCCTCTACAAGTTACCCATTGTACTTCGATAGCACGGCCAATAGAAAACTGTTACAATCTGATTTATCTTTCGCATGCTTATAGGTAGAATCGTCTTCAAAGGTCAAAATCGGACAATAAGGCATTCTTGTTGATACGGCTAAAGAAATATCTGAATCCACATTAAAATAGTTGTTCAAAAGTCATACGCATATTGACCACTGGCAATCCTCTTCTGCTCCACGGCAACACAAATCAGTACAATATAAATGGTTTACTTTGTACTTAGACCGAGATGTTTCGCATACAGACATGCTGCATTACATTTTATCAGCTGCAGAGGGGTTTCGGGGGCAGGAGGCAACATGCGCGGATCCAGGGATTTTTGTCAGTCTTATTTAGTCCTCAGCTTATTTTACAGATTGCAGAGGGGGTCAAATGGTTTTATTGCTGAGAAAACTATACTTGTACTTTACCAAGGATCCAGAGGCGGTCCATTATTTTCCAGGGGGGGGGGTCAAACTTTTTCCAGGGGGGGGGGGGGGGGTCCGAATGCTAATTTCTTTAGAAACCAATGTACGTACTTGTAATTTTCCAGGGGGGGGGGTGTCCGGACCCCCTATCCCCCTCTGGATCCGCACATGGGCAATGTCATCATAACGGGACAATATTTATCACAGTCCCGCTTCTAACCATAGTTGTCAGGCATTGATTGGTCAGGATTAATGACAGATGAGGTTTTCCAAATAATGCACTGGTACTGCGCACGTTTGACACCTTCGAGAAACACAGCTCTTGGAAGTGGTTGTTTTTGCAATTCAGCTTTTTTTCTCCCAAATATTCACTACGTCAACGCAGTGAGTCGAACAATATCGTTGACTGGCTAAAACAAAGTAAGAAAGACGGCAAAGATCAGGAATCGATACAATCAAGTACCACACCTGACCCAGGATACCAATTGGAAAGTAACAAACTCACAGTTAGACATCACAGACGAGAGCTAAGAAGTCTGGACAATTTACAAATATATTACTCTAGTGCATCCGCCACAGTGCTTTCTAAGGGCACTGAGCCGAGGTGAAAGAATGCTTCGTGGGTAGAGTCTCTAGCATAGCTAAATGCCTGCCAATATGATTTCTTGCTCTTTCCTGACATTGAACTAGTTAATATCAGCACCTGAAAGTGCATGGAATTCGATCAGAGCCCTGGTTGTGACATCATCAATGCCACATTGACATCTTTATTAAGTGTTCTGATCTTAGAAACTTGATGATATATGAGCAAGACTGTTTAAGAAAATGTAAAATATCAACACTCTGCAGTTGTTTTATATGTGTTTTATTTAAGCGGCGAAAACAATATTTGCTCCTCTGCAAAACTGGGAGTAGGGTTGTGCATTAGCTCATATAAGACAAAATATTTAAGATAGAAAAGCAAACTTTGGTTTTTGTATTCGTCAATTGAGTATAGGTTTGTTAAACCTATATAAAACGATATTCATTTATATCCCATAGGGAACAATGTTAAACACATATGATAATTTTACTCTTAATTCAATATTTCGGCCAAAGGCCTTTATCAAGAAAAAACATGCACTTCAATGTCAACTACATAGTCTCTGTTCCACCATCTTGTAGTTGACATTGAAGTGCATCTTTTCTTGATAATGGCCTTTGGTCGAAATATTGAATTAAGAGTAAAATTATAATGATAATCTAAAACGGTTTGTGACCGACTCAGAGCAGTCGTTAAACTAAACGACGGTAGCCAAAATTACCACTTTTAAATTATAATTAAGTTCATGTAACGCACATAATACAACATGTAGCCGTAAACAGCTGTCATATATAGTAAAGTCATCCAGTAATTTGCAGACTATTAGAATGTTCATTGATTAGCCAGTTTTAAAGTCTTTTTTCTGTAGCTCAAACTTTCAATTTTCTTATTCTCAAATTTATGAAGTAACATATGTAACAAGCTGTTACAGGCTAACACTCATGCTTACAATGTGCAAACATCTCCTATTCGATGCACCTTGAATTGGTACATACGATAGAGTATATCTAAAAAGAGTTTGGGATGGAGCAGGTCAATACTCAGCTTGCAGTCAAAATCTTGTTTGATGATTATTCTGGTTTTTTATGAGATGAGGAGGACAATTATTTTACCAGAGAAGCAGAAATAATAATCGATATTGTATATGGCTTGGATAAGGATTGGTTTAGAATATTAACATTAGAAAGGGACATTTACTAAATTGTACTTTTTAAATGTGAAACGATTATTTTCTATTTTCCTCTAGGATGTATCTTTATTTAAGAATCATTCATATTAGGAATTATTATATAACTAAGTAGAAAGACCGATTTTCATTGGATTAGAGCGCTCACGTGGCCAGTCAATATATTGTCATATTCATTGGCTGGCGCGCGCTTGCCGGTGAATATTAGTTACTAAAATTAGACTCCTGTGTTTTTTTCCGTTCCGGTTCTGCTTTTCTAAAGCGTCGCTAACAATCCTATCGTAGTTGCCGATAACGCAACAAATCACGCACTGGAGCTGATCTATTTCGATTTTATTGCACAATAAACGACGAAAACAAAGTTGAAGTCTTCAGCAACTTCCAACTTTCCGCCTTTGCACTGAAGAACTCCCGTAAATACTTAGACTACGTCGCATACGTTTACATGTATGTGTTACGTCTTTCAAGCATAAAAAAGACGTTACACCGTCTAACGTCATGAATGACGTCATTTTCTAGTAACAAATGACGTCAGCTATCACACATTTTCCCCGCGCTTTCAAAGCTGAAAATTATTGTTTGATATATCACACTATTTTAACATTGGCTCTACAGGCGAGGCGTGTTAGAATTCTTGTTAATAAAAGTTGAAGGATGACACATATGCACAACAGTTATAAAATAGTACAGGGGTGGTCTTATCTACGACTGCACTGTTTCTGCTAAATGTTTGACTGTCCCAAAACTTGTGTATAAGTTCGGTATTTTTTTTCCATGTGCAATGATACCTGGACATCTTTCTCTAGATGTTATATAATAAAACAGTTATTGACTAATGAGGCATTGGATATGATGTGATATCGACCAGAGAATACAAATATTGACCTCGGCTTCGCCTCGGTCAATATTGGTATTCTCTGGTCGATATCACATCATATCCAATGCCTCATTAGTCAATTATTGTATAATATTGAAAACAAATGTTCATAACATCTGTAACAAAGGTACAGGGGCTTAAAAATCATCAATACCTAAGATTTAGGCACCAGAGGCTGGAGACTTTAGCTAGGAAAACATGCGAAATATAATCATTTTATCCCGAAATATCATCTCTTACATCAAGTCAATGTCCTTGCTCATTAATTATGTCATGTAACATATGTTACAACCTTTAACAAGTGCTTCAATCTTGTTGTTAAACCTGCAAATTCTATAATTTTAATACTATGAGCGAGACAATCCAAAATATGATAGATATCCAACAGCAGGAAATGTTTTCATATATTTTTACTTAAATGATGCCTACCAAATTCGGCTCCTTAAAATTAGGTATAGCCTTTGGGTTGTTTAATTGCACGTATAAGACACTATATTTAAAATATAAAAGCTAAATTTGGATTTTCTCTAGCCAAAATGAGTTTGTTAGTACAAAATAATCAAAACTTTTTGGAAAATGCACATATCAGCTAAAAGGCAACTGATATTGGTCTCAAGTTTCATGTTATAGGGTAATCTAATTAAAGTAACGTACATAACGCCACAGGAAGCTGTAATTTTGCTCCAAAAGAATTTATATGTAGCTAAAGTTGTCAATATGCAGACCGTATGAGTAATTTAAATAATTAGCAATCTTTCTGTAGCTCAAACTTTTAATTTTCTAAAAAATTCTAAATTTAATATGGTAACATATGTAACAGGCTGTCAGAGACTAACGCCCCGGCGAACATAGTGCAAATATCTATTAATAGACGCAGCTTGGAATCCTCTTTTAGATAGGATAAGCTTGCAAAATTCCCCAGGGGGAGCAATAACATTCTCAGCCATCAGTCTAAAGGTGGCCTGATAAGCTGGGTATTTATAGGAAATCTACGGTATTTTGCATGCAAAATATAGTTATCGATAAATAATTCATTGTCCAAGTCAGGTAAAGCATTGATGTAACCATCATATGACTAAAATAATTGATATTATGTTAAAAAAACGTTCGTGTTGGATAAATATGGTCATACCAACACAAACTATAGCTTTTATTAACGGGCAGTTTCTTATTATGGTCGCCATATTTATGACGTCATAACTAGCCTCAGACGCGGATTTGAGATGGGTGACCACCTTTAAATTAAAGGTAAGACTCCACTTAAGGTTTTGATATAGGTCACCATAAATCGGCACACAATTCCCACGGGACCTATTTTTTGTCCCTAAGGGCCCTGACTATACATGTAACGACAAGCTTAGACTAAGCGATTAACCAGTTCTCTAGATATTTCAAATACTTTCGCTTGAAACTGACAACAACCCTTTTTGAATAAGTTTTATTACAATTATGATGTCGCGTCTGGGTTTGTATAACGCCAGTATTCAAATTGATAAACCACTAAAACAACGCTGCGATCATAATTACACAACGCCAGAAATGAGTATTCAAAGTAATCGTAATGTCATAATATGATAATTAAAATCTAAGTTTATTTGGATTTATTAAACTCATTGAGCGGGCGAATTACGTTTGAAAGGAAATCATACCGTGACGGAGTATGAAATGAGCGGAGAACCATACAGTCAAAAGAGCGTATGGATAAATAATTCAAATGAGCGAATTTTCCAGGTCAAATACATGTAATAAGTATTTTATCACATTTCCTCTACTCGTTTAATGAATTCAATAAAACATGAGCACGAATTTTAGAAGTTCGGTCGGTAGGCACAATGAAACTAGATTGCTGAGCAGAGCCACATTTTAAATATGCCAAATGGTTCCAATGACAATCAACGACTGTAAAAATTAAGTGAATCATTACACCAAATTTGGTGGCAGCCGAACTGCCACCGGCATTGGTGCTTTAAAAACTATTTTCTGCTCCGAGAAAATCTGGATCTCTAACAGATGGAAAGGATGGACACATATCGCTGGTGAAATGTTGGCATTTAGTGTATTCTATATGATTAAACACTTAAGCTTGTAATCAACTGTAATGTATAAAACGCATGTCTTGCGCGATAATGGAAGGTTTCCATCTTCGTCTCCTATTACATTTGTAGCCACAACATAGTTCCATTGACCGCCAATCCCTCACACTTACTGAGCGTTAAAACACGATTGAAGATTTGAGACCATGTTGGAGGCACCTCGGCGACTATGAGGCTGATCGGTTCAGCAAATTGTGAGATATTTTCCGTGACTTTCCCTACTGCATATACTTGTGAAACGGGTGGGTCCGCGTGAGAATTACGATTTGCTACAGAACTGTGAGGAATAACAATTTTGCATGGGCTCCTCCTGACCTTTGACGTGCCTACGGTACCCATGCCCCCACTTCTTACGCACCAGTCATTTGTATCCCCCGCCCACTCATAACCCCACACACACCCTGCGTACTTTGAATTTTTCCTCAGGCACGCCCCTGGCAGGCGCGTAGCCAGACAGAGGCTTCAACATAATCTAATAACAAGTTTAGCTTTTAAAAAAGCTTAGAACCATCGCATGGCGCTTTACAGTTATTAAAGAAGAATTTTTATAAAGTTTTAATATTGCATTTGCTGAAGCCACTCTTTTCAGTGTTTCATGTGCTTCAAGCTCTGAGTATTTTTTTTTTTTGTTTTAATTAACGATTCGTACATAGGTGATCTGTTGGAAGCAGATAAAACACAGGAAATATGCATATTCCAGTAAGACTCTGCTCATTAATACACTGAATAATGGTAGAGTTAACCCCCTACCCAGCAGTATGTATTACGTCATTCAACCGTATTCCTTAATCAAAGTCAATGTACATAATGCCTAGGGGGCATATTGAAACTGACCCATCAACATCTAGTTATTTCGTCACACTAATACTAGAATATCCACAAGGTCCATTTTGATTGGGATTCTAGCTCAGTGGTAAGGTCTCTAATAGGCCTTTTCGCTTTTAGAAGTAATCCGGTATCCAAATTATATCAACATCACCCATGCAATGGTGGAATTTTGGAAGTAGCTTGGTCGACGGGGAATCTGAGAAAGAACAGTAAAATACACTGCTGCTGCGGAGTTGACACTAGATCCATTTCCGCAACTTGCTAATGGAACAGGCCCGACTCGAACACGCGCCAATGGAAGTTTACTAACGCATATCACCATCGCTGACGCGATGGCAAATAATTATAATATGGGCCTCGACACGAAAAACCCTGACTTTGTTGCTTGCGAACAATAATGGCGCAGATCAGCGTCTTTGTTATTTCTATCTGATCTGGGTCAGATATCTCTTAAATGTCTTTTGGTGAGCTGCAGCATGCTAAAATATCTGGCTACGCCAAACAGTTTGCGTAGCGCCCCAGCTAATGTTGTTGTTGTTGTATCTTAGAGCTCCCCCGCTTATTTATTCGGAGCACAGGTCCGTAGACGGTGTATAATAATAAGTTCAGTGCTGGTGGTAATTATATACACTTGGTGTAGCAAATATATACAGTTACTCTGATTACTGTCTTCGTTGGTTCGCTGGAGCTTTCTCAATGCTACCACTCTTTTCACATGTAGCCTGTGCAACTATTCCCTAGTGTAAAGTTCAAATGACCCCAATTCCTCACAATCAAAATTGTCGATAAACCGTGACACACCAAGTGTTAGCTGTGTAAGAAAGTCAGGATTCTTGAGTCGAGAAATATGGCCATCCAACAAAATGGGCTCGTTGACAGTTACTCTATATATGTAGACACTTCTCTCTGTCTCAAAGAAAGCACTTTCGCCCACAAAATGCTGACGTGCCTCTGGATCTCTGCAACACAGCTTACAGGTTAGATTTACAGAATATTGGTTAAAGGTAGCCCTATTTGCCTGTAATATATATGTGCCCGTCAAGATCTTACATTTAATTTGTGCCCTTCTACTATCATGTATATTATCTCTTACAGTGGACCATATATAATGACTACTACCGACATTTAGCACCATGGGGTATTAGTATCTTGTGAATGACTTGTTTTCAATATCATACTTCCAAGCTACCTCTACCGTAGCATGAACCCTGCAGTTAAGTATACGTTTCCAAGCCTCCCTAGATGGGGAATTAGACAATAACTCACAGATGGCAATTCATAATGACTCAGGATACTTAGAATATATGTGAAAATGCGCTCACTTGGCGAGTCATTCATTACCACCTGCCTTCGAGCTATTTCATATTCTATTGAACTTCCATCCCTAATCATGTTAACAAACAGATTCAGTAAGTTCTTATTCAATATGTCTTTAATTGGCAGGATACTTAGGAGAGCCAGGCAAACAGACTTTGAGGTATTATCAGGGATTCCTTGGATTTGTTAAATTTAAAGACGTTTTATTTTGGATTTTTTCTAAGCTGTCAATATCTTTCTGTTTAAGAATTAATGCTTCAAGGCCATATGGTAGCGGGGGGATGACAAAGGTAGACCAGATGTGTCCTCCCAGGGTCGCCTTAAGCCCACCACCCCCATGTAGCCCTGCACCCGCCAAAGAATAAGCGGTTTTCCTCCAAGGAGATATTTTCGGGAGCCGGACAAAACATCCCAAGACAAAACATCCCATGCCATTTTTTTACACCCCGGACAAAACATCCCACAAAGATTTGCCACCCCGGACAAAACATCCCACGCTGTTTTTGTCACCCCGGACATAACATCCCATGCCATTTTTGTCACCCCGGACATAACATCCCATGCCATTTTTGCCACCCCGGACAAAACATCCCATACTCAGACTGCTTCTTCAGGGTAAGTCTCATTTGTGACCTTCATCTACTATGACATGTACTAGCAGTGAATGCCCTAGTATGACGAATCTATGACAACTCACCGACAGACAACTGGCCGACACGACTACTCAGCGACGGCATTTTTTCACCGACAACCAACTCACAGACAAGACCACTGGCCGACACTACAAGTCACAGACAATTCTTTTAAAAACTCACCGACACTCGCCGACACTCACCGACAGAGACTTTCCTAGAAAAAGGATGAAAAGATTTTTTTTTTCAATGTCAATATTGCTTTATTTTCGGAACGAACACATCACCACTTTGCTTTCAGTAAACACAAATACATGTACATGTGTCATGGCTGCCTTGTGTGACGCTGTCTCAAAATCAAAACGAAAATTTCAAGATCAACTGTTAGCCCTTACTCAAGCATTTTTGATTTGAGAGCAGTGAAGGCTTCACAATACACGTCTTTTGATTTTTTTTTTGGCAGAATCGGGACAGTGGTTATGTTCCTGGGTATAACTTAATTCGTCTGCAGTTTTAATGCATCTGCTTTTACAGTAAGGTAGGTGACACACCCAGTACGGCTTCCAACCGCGTACACGGTCAACTCTGTATATGTAGTCTTCAGAAACTAAAATGTCCCAGCAAAATGCACAAAAAAATCCGTTAAACATGAGCTTTAGAGAGTTGAGAATGGTAATCAGTTTTGTAAAGAAATATAATAGGCTTTTGTCTGTAAGTTGTCGTGTCGGCGACTTGTCTTTGTCGTTCAGTTGTCGTGTCGGTGAATTTTTTTTTTGTCTGTCAGTTTTTGTCTGCGAGTTGACTTTCGGTCAGCTGTCTGTCGGTGAGTTGTCGCACAACGAGTATGACTGTCCAAATGATATAAACTAGATCTTAAATTGATTGAAAGGCAGTTTCACAATGTAAATAGAATTTAATTAAAGATAATTATATCTTCTTGTGACAAACAACTAAATTTGTGTGTTAAGAAGCCAATTACATCTTAAAAGAAATCATTTACAGTTTGGGTCAAACAAACTATTATAATTGAGAAACATATGTCTAATTAGTCTAATTATCTATCTACCTTTGATCTCCAATCATTTCAATAGGTATGGTACATTAAGAATATCAATAATAATAGTGGCAATTAACTAAATGGGCTGTTTTATGCACTTTCATAGGCTTTAAACAGAGTGTGGGATGTTTTGTCGGGGGTGGCAGAAGTAGCATGGGATGTTTTGTCCGGGGCGGCAAAAATGGCATGGGATGTTTTGTCCGGGGTGACAAAAACTGCATGGGATGTTTTGTCTGGGATGGCAAATTGATGTGGGATGTTTTGTCTGGGGTGGCAAAAAATGGCATGGGATGTTTTGTCCCGGGATGTTTTGCCCTACATTCGATATTTTCCCATCTATGTATGCCCTCCCATTAGTATTTCTGACAACTCCCAGATGGACAGTTGTGTCAAGGGTATCTACACGCTCTGCGGCCATGAAGATATCTGATTCTGTCTCCTTCTTTTTTGTTTTGGGATTAAACCGTAAGGTGTGACTCTTAGTTTGATGTATGCAATATCTTTCCCCTCTAGCATTGTTGTCTGCCTCCCAAACACTCACTTGGGTATCAGGGTGGTCTTCGGCCAATAGCGTCACATCATCAGTGACAGTCACATGCGGGAAGCCGGTTGCACCTATTCTAATCCCAGTGAATCTGTCCTCAAGCTGCAGCAGAAACGGGTTGTTATATCGCTTATAGTGACCTATTGAGATAACTCCACCCTGCCTAACTCCCTATCTGATAATAAAGGGGTGAGACAATTCACCACCCCACTTAATACGGAAGGAGCAGTCAGAGTAGAGTTCCCTCAACAGCAGCCAATCGTCACCATAGATGCAATCCAGATAAAGTCTCCAGAGAAGCGAGTTCTGGTCCACCACATCAAATGCCTTCTGTGTGTCATGTGTCGTAACATAGACATCAGTCTTATTATTCCCAGCCTTGAGCAGGCATTCAGTCAGGATGAGTGTAGCATTAAGTGATGAACAGCCAGGTGTAAACCCCTTTTTGTAACCTTGACTGTGTTTCCTGATATATTGCGTTATAACGGGCATTTCTGATATGTTCCAAGATTTTCAGATAGACTTGCGTCACAGTAATACCTCTTTAATTTTCCGGATTGCTGGGGTCCCCTTTCTTGTAAATGGGGGTCAGGATACCCTCCTTAAGGACTGCAGAGATAGATCTTGATCTTAAAATGTAGTTCAGGAGTGGGGTAAGTAACTCTATGGTTTCAATACCTACAAGCTTCAGATGCTCGCTTGTAAGGCTCATTTTGTCTTTGGCTTTGTTGTTGTTCATTTGCTTCAGTGCTGAGCCTACCTCTGTCCTTGGGTGAGCTCTCCTCTCTACATAAGATCTCAATTGCCTCCACGTCTAGGTCTACCATCTGTTTATATTCCTTGTCAAATCCTTTATGTTCCAGGGGGGGGGGGGGGGTGCAAGCCCCTGGAAGTGGTCCGCCCATCCCTCTCTAATCTGGTCTTGGGTTTCACATTCTTTGTTGTATACTACCAAATTGTGCAGTTATGGGTTTGAGGATTAATGCTGATTTTGTGTATGCTTGCAGAAGGTTTTCTGCTCGTTTCATGTCCTCATGATCTCTTCAACTGTATCTCATCTCCTTGTTGCAGACTCTTGGCGTTGTTCGTTCCTCAAAGTCTTCCTTGCTGTTCTTCTATGTATGACTGTGTCATGCGTTGGATCAGTTGGTGACCCAGATCTCCTACAGTCCCACCATGCAATCCAGCTTTCTTTGATTGCACTATGGATTCTGTCGAACCAGGGTCTAGACTGTAGCTGTCGCACAGTGACTTCAGGCCTGAATTTTGATATGCTAGACAACATTGCCTGTTTCAGTACAGCAGTTAGATGGCTAAAAGGGCTAAGAGGGCGTATTATGTCAAATTCTGCACTACCAGTGGGGAGAAAGGCATCAAAGGGCAACAGGTTATCCCTGACCACATCTCTGTAGACGGACCTGTCACATCTGTCCCATTTTGGTTTACACATAACTTTAGTTGACTGGTTTACCGTATTCTTGGTGTGTATCTTGAAGGTGCCACTCACAGGAACATGGTCTGAAGTATTCAGGGTATGTCCGTTGTCCACTGCTATATTCCTCACGATTGACTTACTTTTATCATTCAATAGTATGTAGTTAATCTCTGGTCTATCTGTTTATTTGGATGGAAAAAAGTCTCGGTCACCATCTGCTCACAGAACAAGCCATTACACTTCACAAAGTTTTTTTAAGATGACATCCTGGGGCCACTAACTCGTAGACATCGTAAGTTGACCAACTTAAGACGACCTTAAGATGAACGTAAGGTTACGACCGTAATATTTAAGGTGGCGCTATTCCGATAACATAAAGCCGTCTTAGCACCTTCTTAACTTAAAGAGACTAGGTCTGTAACTATGAACAATTTTCGAAAAAAATATTTTCTTTTTAAATCATTTGTAAAAATAGAATTAAGTCATATTTTCACAGTAAATATGGTCAGTACAGCTGAACACTGCAAGGAAAACTGAATTATCTTATAAAAGAGGTGTTATTTCTCTTATTGGTAATTATTTACGTCCCTCCAATAACTCTAGACAGTTGATTTTTAACATAAATGCTGTTGTTTTGATAGTGTTATTTTGTTAAGATTTACGATAATGGTGAAATGTTTACCTAAATTTGAGGATTTTTACTGTTTTCTTGAAAAATAGAAACTTTATTTCAAAAGTTAAAAGATCCAAAGTTACAGACTATGCAGCTTTAAGGTCATCTTATCTTTTAAGATTTACCTGTGTTATATCTATCCTCTCGTGCAAAGCGTGTTGTATACAGTATTTAGAACCGACTCAGCAGAAAAGATATATATATATATGGGTCGCGACGCGAGAAAATCTGTCTTTGGGTAGGCTAAAATCAGCATACTCAGCTACAGAGATTAGCTAGAATATTGAAAATTTCGTGGTTCGATTTGTGTTGTAGCTGTCTGTGCTCTTTGTCTCTTCCTCGCGGTGCCGTCTATTGGTCTGGAGTCTGTGATCGTGGTATTTTCTGGTCACTTTCTAACTACTATATTTTACAGTTAACAAGGATAATGACACTGATCAGACTGCATGGTTGCACAGGCTTTTCGGTGCGAATGTTTTTCGCGTGTAACTAAGTCTGGTTTTCTCGCGGCCCATTTTGTTGATATCAGCCAATTGATATCAATATTATTCATTTTGCATTAACCTTTATATTTGTGAAACTCCTAAAAGAGTATTTTTTCAAACATAGAAGACCCAGATGAAATGCTGCATTTTATCAGGGTATTTACTGTCTGTAAAGGTAAACTATCTTCAGACAAAAGAATACAATATATTTTTGAAAAGTACAACCTGTCAACGGCCTGATATTTACAATGGACTAACCCAAGTTTATTGTATCAAGCCAGAAGGAAGACTCCATTACTATTAAAAAGAATAAGCTTCGCCTAATTCCCTGACAAGTTTTAAATTTGCATTATAAGCAAACAAAATGTCTAAGTTCTGGCGGCTTTGTCAGAGATGGTTTTCTCGTGGTAGTTTAGTTTTATTATTTAATTAACAAACATTTAAAGATCTTCATTATAGTGATAGCGTACTGAATATACAATAACATTAAGCAAATTTCACAGCCGAAGAGCTTGCCAATGAATGCTATGTGAAAATTTGACCAGCCTTTACTTCAAAAATAAGGGACAAAACATCCAAATATTTTCTAAATATCGTTTAAAAAGCAGTGGTCTGATAACGCAATCAGGGGACTTTGAAGACCAAGAGTTAAAACTCATGAGTACGTCGAAAACTCTGATCAGGCTGCGGAGTGCTAGGCATCTTCAGGGCTGTGTGTAGCAGTAATCGACCCGCTCATTTGCATTTAAAAATGAACTTAACCAGTGCTTTGGGGAATCAAGCCAACAGTGGAACAGGTAGTATCTACCGTAAGGGCTTTGTATCCATATGCATTATCTGTCATTTTATCCCATTATAAGGCTAACGTTAGCCCCTGTTCTATGGGCGAACTCCAATATCTGACAACGTGATATGTTTATCATCTGATTTGTGTAACACCTACCTAACTACCTACCTACCTACCTATGTACAGACACCATTGATTGGCTCAGCACGATACCCTTGTTCCCATAGTATTTCATTCCCTAACCATTTTGACCATGATCAGTTAAAACTAACATAAGTTGACACCAAATACAGTACACAATCACTGAACATACATAAAGCAATTTACATGTACATACACGTGCGTGTTTATCTGCTACATGCCTACACGCTCTCAGGAAATTTCGCCAGGGGGTGGGGTCCAGGCCCAATATTTTCCAGGTGTTTCAAACTCTTTTCAGGGGGGGGGGGGGGTCCAGTTGCTATTTTATAAAGAAACATGTGGATTTTCTAGGGTGGGTGGTCCGGGGGTGGTCTGGACCTCCTCCCCCCACTCTGGACCTGCGCACGACCTATATACATGTGTCTCTGTATAAAGCCTTTAAAATGGAGCAGGCAGTATTTTTGATAAAGATATAGGCTTTCATAGTCTTTTAAAAATATTGTGTCGCCAAAATCATTTTTTACTGCATTCGTTCTTGGAAGCACCTCTCGTAACCACTATGACGGCGCTAAGGTGACTCTATCGTGACCGTAACTTTACGATGATCATAAGTCGTCACTGTAAATTAAGGTGTGTACGAGTTAGTGACCATAACCGTTAAGGTGAACTTAAGTTTAACTTACGGTGATCTTAAGGCTTAAGATGTCTACGAGTTAGTGGCCCCTGGTTTTTACCATTCCTTCTCCACAGGGAGGCACGCAAAATCGTCCTCAATAACCAGAGCATGAGTGTCACAAAATGTATTTATTATCTCTTCCAGCTGGTCAATGCAGAGTTGATAACTCTCTTGGTCAGGGGAGATGGTTTTGGAGTTTCTGCTTGGCATGTATGCACAACATACGCACTGGGGAGGGTCTGTTAGCACCTCTAATGCAGAGATTCTATTGCATTCCAGTGCTAGTTTCTTCATTGTGTGATTTAAGTTCTTATTGTATAATAGCGCCACTCCTCAATAGCCCCTTGGTTTCTTGGTTGGGGAAGCAGGTTGTGGTCATCCTCAGCTTTGCTGTAAACAAAATGTGAGGGGAAAAATTTCTCCAGATCTGGTAGTTGAAAATTAAAGAGCCAGTGTTCCTGTCTGGCTAAAATATCGCATGTTTTCAATAGCTCACTGACATATGCTGTGTTGCTTTCAATGTTTTTAACATTTAGTGTCCCTATCCTTAATATCTCGGTGTCCGCCATGTTTTCTCCAAGGCTCTGCCCCACTCTAAAAAAGGCTTTTGTTGTAGACAGTCCTCATTATTATGCTATATTTCTCATTGGACTACTCGAAACAGTAGTATTGGGGTTATGAATAACTATTTTAGGATCTGAAAGTGGAACTATAGTATCAGGTGTATGAGTATCCATCTGGGGGTCCAAAAGAGAACCAGACTTGTGATTGTATGTGTTAGAAGTTATGCCAATTAACTCAAATGGAACAGCTTACTATGTTCTTGAACTTTGGGGGGGTAACTTGGGGGCAATTTTTGTATGGGTGTGCGAGCCAGTTTTTGAAAACCTTCCCCATTCATATACTTGGTCTTGGAAAAAAGACATTTTCATATATTTGAAAAAACAAAATGTTTACATATCCATGCATTGTTCTTTGATTTTTAAATACCCTCTTTGTTGTCTGTTAACAAAGTTTACAAATTAATATTACAATTTTGGTTTCTGAGCCGAATATCTAACCAAAAATATGAGCATTTTCAGACAGGGATGTCAAAAAACAGGACCATTCATATGTCAATGAAAAAACTGGGTCAGTCGTATACTTTTTCTTAGAAAAAGGGGGCTTATTGTTATTTCTGGCAGCGCTGAAAAAGGGGACTATTCGGCACGCACATCCGTTCTATGTCATATATAGGTAGTCCCCCCTGAGCTCCGACCCAGTATCTATACTACTAAAGGAGCCCTTTGCGCTCAAAAACTCGGAAACGGTATATTTTACCAGCATTTTTTCTACAACGAGTTATTCAGATATTGCCCCCATTCATAACTTCGATCTAACCTTCTTTTACTTTTATTTCGTTTTTGAGGTTTTTGATACAATTAAGTTTTAGATTCCATAATCTCCCATCAATTTTGACAGGGTAACGCCGTCTTTATCAACTAACGCTAATGGACGATATTGATCTATGTTTTCATATTCTCCCAACTTCTACCAAGAAAGGCTGCAACGATTGGTCGTAAGGTGTATTTCCATATTTCACGCGGCCATACCTCACTTGCAGGGGTCATAGTTGACACGTGATATGATGGTTATGAAAAGCGTGACCGCATAGTGCTGCCGTGTCCGATCTGCCGCGCCAGAAATTCAATTTCCCACAGAACAAAGAGGTTCAATTCTCTATTTATTTTTGCTCTATACTCTGCATAAAATATTTTCTCATTTGCAAAATAAAAAGGAACATAATAATGTTTTTTTGTATATAAAAAATGATTTCTGGCATGGCAGATAGGGAACGGTCATGGCTTTCATACCCGATAACATTTCTGCGCATGTCCACCTATTGGAAGATAATGACCCGATAAAATAAACAAAGATGGCTGCTGTCAGCTGGGTTTTTCAGTCTGGCTGATTTTCCACAAAAACAACAAGAGTGTTTCAGCGAAGATAATGACAGGTTTATCTCTGTAGATTCTGTCGGCAGAGAAAAGTCAATCTATACAACTTCCAACTTTTTCAAGTTGTGGTGCTCATATTAAAAGCGGCGATAACATTTTTTTCTGTTCAAGTTGCAACGACAACAGTGTGCATGCAATGGCCCACTAAAGACTTTGTTAATCACTCGAAAGATGCATTTGTATAAACATTTAAGCAGATTTCTTGGCCGATTACTTGACTTTTCAAGTGTTTGAGAAGGGTCTTGAATCTGAGCCTGTAGGTGGGGAAATATTGTTTGGGGGGGGGGTTTAACGAATTTCAAGTAATTATTGGCGTGCATAGGCTATCATCCTGCACCACAGGAAGAGACATAGAAAGGAATGACAAAGTCTGTCAAAAGTTCATTGGTTTTATTTCAAAATAAACATTATCATTAAGTCCTTGTTATGAAAAAAAGGCCCCGTTCACATGCACACATTTACTTACGGTGTCATGTGAACGAACTTGCTTATGTAAGTATGAATACTCCTGGAGTAAACTTGGGTAGGTAAAAGTATATTTGCACCACCTCTGGAGGTCATGCAAAAGTATATTTGCTTATAAGTAATTATGCTCCATGAGTAAACTATGTCATGTGAACGGACCTCAAATTTACATACGTAAGCAAATTGATATTTTTGACCAGCATTAAGTGATAATTGGTCTTGGAAGTATGAAATAGGGCAAAAATCAGGAATCAATACAATCAAACCAATTTTCTGTCATATGAGAGTGCCCATTTTACACAGATTTTACTGTAACTAGAAGTTTAGATTCATCAAATCCAGTAACAACCTAAGAACTGAAGCAGAAATTTCTTGTTTGATATCAAAATGACTCAAACGCACAATATCACATTATAAAGCACATGTTTCCTTGTGAATACCACCTTGTGACCCCTGGCTTGTGATATGACTTATGTCTTAAAAAGGGTTGGCCGAAGTTTTTGTCAACTACTAAGACCAAAACATGGACCTGTTGCCTGCTGGCCACAGTATCTGTAAAACCGTATTTCTAAACAAAAGAAATACAGTATTTGGATGTTTTGAAAGCCATATTCAGTGAATGTTGGTTTTAACGAAATAACGAACTAACCAGTTTGTCTTCATGTACTTTTAAAGCTTTTAAAGGCTTTCAACTTCCACACTCATTATTTCAGAAAGGACTAGCTTACAAAACTGTTTGGTCAGTAAAACACAGACCCCAGTGTTTCAAACTAATGATGCTGTTAATAAATGACTGATAATTTTAAATGTTATAATCACAAATACAGAGATTTTTCCACTGCTCCTGCACAATTAGGAAATCCCCAAGTATTATCAAAACCATCAATGACATGTTGCAAATCATCATCTGCAGGGAATTTCACATATTTGTCCAAAATATTCTCAGCCATTGCTGTGCAGACATCATGGATGCATTTATGTACTGTTGATTTTCCAACACCAAACAGATTGGCAATAGTACGGTATTCCGCAGAAGAGGCCATCCAGTACACAGCAATGGCAACTCTGTGACCCAGTTGAAGTGGCTCCCGTACGGATCTAGCCTGGTCAGGAAAACTAGGACGCAAATCATCACACAAAATCTCGAAAGTGGCTTTTGTCATTCGAAAATTTTCCATCCATTGGTCATCACTAAATGTCTCTTTCACTATGTCAGTCCACCACTCTCGAGATCGCTGTTTTTCCCAAATAAATTACTCATGAGAGAGCCCAAGGGCCAACCCAGTACACAAATAATATGGCAGCTGTCGCCACTGTTTTTCAACTAACAGTCTGTACATGGCTGCTGTCAAAATACAACTGATCTAGAGTAATTTTTAAGATACTTATGTGGACACTATTAGCATGTGAACGCAGATTAAATATACTTTTACTTATGTGTGTATATTTGCTCCATGTAGCAAAATACTTACAGGTGTAAATTTTGTGCATGTGAACGGGGCCTGTTTTGAAATTGATTTAGATTTGGAGGGTCGGTAACTTACCGAATCGGACCCAATTACTGAATCGGACCCAATCAAGCCCGAAAATGTCATGTTTTTGTGTTTTTTGATCTGAGTGGTTTCTTTAACTAGAAAAGTGGAAATGAACGAAAATAGTGGTTCTGCGTTATTTGGTATGCATTATAATATATTTCCCGGCTGTTGCTGTTGCATACGTCCAACGTATATTGTGGCGGTCAGACAAGTGAACATGTCATTCACATGCGTAGGCTAGGACTATCGTCCTGCGCCACAGTAAGGGACACAAAAAGGAACAGCAAAGTCTGTCGAAAGCTCATTACCTTTATTTCAAAAATAAACATTATCTCTAAGGCTACTACAGCATTTGTATTGACACGGATTTAGATATGGTGGGGGGTCTGTGGACTTGCCGAATCGAGCCCAAAATGGCCCGAAAATGTCATATTCTTTGTTGGCCTGAGTGGTTTCTTTTACTAGAAAGGTGAATATAAATGAATAATGGTACTTAGTTATTTTGTATGCAAAAAAATATTTTACCCGGCTGTTGTTTTCTGCTGTGTTGAGTTCCATACTTCTAGGTAAACAGTGTGGACTAAAAGGCAGTCTTATCTGTGCCTACACTACTTGCCACAGCAGCATTTCAAGTCATCAACAGATGACACAGCAGACGTCTTAAAATTTGCAGATGATGTGGGTCGCATCAGTTACACTAGGCGCTTAAATTCATGGTCCAATGAGCGCCTTGACCTAACATGCCCAACCCTCACCCCCACTCCCACCCCCCCACCCCTCCAAAAAAACAAACAAACAAACAAAAAAAAAACAGATAAACAAGCTAATTGACCATTTTCAGGCTTGATTCGGTAATTGGATCCAATTTGGTAAATCTACAGCAACATGTCTATTCAAATAGACCATTTCTCAACAGTCTGCCAAATAAGGTCCAATCAGATTCTATAAGTATTTTTTGTTTCAGTTCAGTTCTTGCGACAAAAGTAGTATGTCATTTAATTACCCTATGTTTCTCAAACAGTTTACCTCACCATTAACAACTAATTTTTAATATTAACTACATATATACATGTAGGTATACCCTGCCTTTCGCTCATTTTCTGGATTGTCAACGTTCTGAAAATGAATAATGCACGATGGTTTTGCTTGGAACAGGAAATGCATACTTTTAGGGGTGAAACAACCAGGGTGTGTGGTTTTAATACTTAGTTGGCACCTAAAGTGTTATTGTTAGTCTATTTCCGGCACTTGCAGACTTTTTCTTACCGACGTTCCATATATTTTTGATTATCATACGGGTACCTGTCGAATCTAAACGTAAATAATCCTCACAGCCTATAGGCAAATAAGATAAAGCTTACCTGCCCTGAAAGCAGAGTTTTGAAAAAATGCGGACCTACAGGCTACAGACCCCTTATATACTCAGAAGAAAAAGTTTAGTCAGTATTTATGTTTTCTCATAAAATCAACAATACTGAATGTATCATTGTCAAATTGTATACATGAGTTGTATTATCGTAGCTTTACATGTATCTGTTCATTGTGTGATAAATGATGCCTCTATTAGACTATAATAACCAAATTTCAAAAGCACGATGTGCACGTGCTGCGGTAAACTGGCAGGGTTATTTTCTCATATACTGTTCGATATTGAAAGAGAAATGTTCCTATAGCAATAATCCGGAATAAATTCAGTGTTAGCAAGCTTTAGTCGCCGTCCAGGCTATCAACAAATTACAGAAATGCCGCGTTTTGACGTCTTGAAGCAGGTACACGTGTTGCTAACGTGCCACGCAGTTTTGGATGTAATGAACAAACAATTCATCGTTTGCAAACACGTTTCCGACAGCCTTGCAGTAAAAATGTCAAGCCTCCGTCGGGGAGACCACGGATAATGACGCCACTTGAAGTTAGAGTCATAGTGACGTCAACATGACGTAATCGCTTCATGGCCGCTTGGAAACTTCTAAACACCTTAGACATGCAACAGGTACGAGAATTTCCGTCTATACTGCCAGAAATCGTCTGAGGGGCTCTAGACTGATTTTTGAGTTTTGAATTTTGGTATTGACCCCTTTGTGTAATTTTGATGAAGAAAAGGGATATATTTTCAGAATGTTTTGTTGAAAATGTTCACATTTGTAAGTAATTAAATGAATTTCATGTTGAGTAAGGTTTTTGTCAATATTAAGAATGTCTCACAAAATTAAGACCGTCTCACAAAATCATTGCACAGAGTGTCTGTACTGACTAAACTTTTTCTTCTGAGTATATTTTGGGTGCTCAAAAGAAACGTCTCTACGGTTTTTCGAGCACCCACAACACATGTGGCCATATGTTTTGGTTGAAAACAATTAAAGTGTATCATACCGATTTTTTTGGGCGTTTCAAAGATAAAAGCTTTACTGTAGTATCATCTATTATAATGAAAGAAGATAGTTACAGCGAACCCCCGATTCGACGTGTAGAAATGCCGTGTAGCCCTGAACACACCAAACCACTGGAAACTCGACTGTTTTACCGAACCACACCTTTTTTTGCTTTTGTGCACAAATCATTTGCAAACACGCCCCGCTTTTATGCACAGGTCATTTGCAAAATTGCTACCATGGTTTTATATTTTGGGTGCTTAAAAGAACCGTCTCATTGAGATGGTACTACATATGTTTTAGTTGAAAACATTTAAAGCGTATATACCGATTTCTGTTTTGCGTTTTCAAAGATATAAGCTTTACAGTGGCATCACTCGATTTCTGGAATTCGTGTAAACGTTTACAAAATCGTAGAAGCCCTATTTAAAACCATGGTTTTATATCTTGGGTGCTCAAAAGAACCGCCTCATTGAGACGGCACTTTTGAGTACTAACACGATATATATTGGTTGAAAACATTTAAAGTGTATATACTGATTTCTTTTTTTCGTTTCAAAGATATAAGCTTTACATAAGTATCATTCGATTTCTGGAATTCGTGTAAAAATTTGTAAAAATGGAAGTCCTTTTGCAACCATGAGTTTATATTTATGTAGCACAAATAAATTGTCTCATTGAGTCGGTACATTTTAGTACCTACAACATGTGTTATAGTTGAAAACATTTAAGGTGCGTATACCGATTTTTTTGTGTTTCAAAGATATAAGCTTTACAGTGGTATTATTCGATTTTTGGAATCAGTGTAAACGTTTACAAAAATTGTAAACATGGTAGCCATATTTGCAACCATGGTTTTATATTTTGGGTGCTCAAAAGAACCGTCTCATTGATACGGCACTTTTGAGTCTGATACTTTTTTGTGTTTCAAAGATATAAGCTTCACAGTGGTATCATAGTCTGTTGTTGTCTGGTAGTTACAGCGGATATATTAACCGATTTCATTTTTGCGTTTCAAATATAAAAGCTTTACATACGAGGGTTGTCCCACAAAGTCGTAGACTTTTGTTATAACTCGAGACTGTGTATCAGGAATTCTCTGAAATGTGTATGATATTTTTATATACATTTCATAAACATTTTGTACAAATATGGGTGGAATCACACTTTAAATAACAAAGTTATGAACGTTTGCTTGACTATGTGTCAGCGTGTGCGGAGCACGGCGCAAATTATTTTGCCTTATTTTCAAAGAGGGGTGGTCAAATGTTTTGACTATACTCCTTTTATATAAGCTCTTACTGTATCAACATTGTGATCTGTTTGTTAAGTAAGTCTTCCTAGTTCAACTAATGACTTAATATTTAGTTTAGGTATGTTTAGCAAACAAACAAGCGCGATCTTTGAGAGTTCATACGAGAATACATATTTACTATAAAAATAACGGACAGCAAAATAACATGTGTTCAGTGAAAATGACGAAAAGGAGCCTTTTTTTTTGGTATTACTAAAATAGTTTTGCACGAAATCCATTTTACGATACTAGTGACTACTCAGCCAATTAGTAAACATTAGAAGAACGTAATTTTAGGTGTTTAATAAGCCAAATTATATTGAAAGTCTATTTTTTGCTCCGCACCGTTCTCATAACGTTTGTATTTTCTGAAAATAAAAATGTAGTAGGCATGATAAATCTTCTATAAAATCAATGCCAAAGGTGGGAAATGTTTCAAATTTTCAACACTACACCTTGAGTAGTCCCGTGTTGAATAGGTAATACATTGTATGAAAAATAACTGCGAAATTTAATTGAATGTACACTAATATTTAGACTAGATCAATTTAATTACAAAAATTTCGACGTGCTCCGCACACGCTGACACACAGTCAAATAAAGGTTCATAACATTGCTATCTAAACTGTGATTCCACCCATATTTGTGCAAAATGTTTATGTGATGTATATAAAAATATCATACAAATTTCATAGAATTCCTGACACACAGTCTCGTGTTATAACAAAAGTCTACGACTTTCTGGGACAACCCTCGTAGATATCATTTCTTATTGAGAAAGAAGTCTGTTGTTGCATGGTAGTTACAACGAACCCGTGATTCGACGTGTAGAAATGCTGTGTAGGTGCGTGTAAACGGAATCATTTTGATTTTTGGAATTCGTGTAAACCTTAACAAAATTTTGTAAACGTGTAAGCTCTATTTACAACCATGGTTTTATATTTTGGGTGCTCAAAAGAACCGTCTCATTGCGACAGTACTTTTGATTACCCACACCATATATTTGGTTGAAAACTAAAATTTAAAGTGTATGTACCCATAACACCACTGTCCTCATCAATAGTCGTGAAAGATAACACAATTACCAAAAGAAATTGCCATAAAATTAATTCCCAACTTTTTGGACAATTAGGTATGGTCAAACCGTGCAGACCCACATCAGACTGCCCCCTAGAGAAGCAGTCTAATCAGGGTCTTCAGTGTTTGCAATTCTGTCATTATCTTTATTTGATATTTTTTTATAAAAAACCCTTTGTTTCAATTTTTGGCATATTTACAGCAAAGTTTAGGGAGTCATAAAATTTTGGAATATTACAGTAGACATTTTTCAAACTTTGGATTTAATGCCACATTCATTAATGCTTTAACCATATACACCACTCTTAACTGATGGGCTGCTTAACTCAATCAGTAGAGCGTTACTATCAACCAAGTGGCAATTGGTTCGATTCCTGGTCTTTCTTTCATACAGAATGAATTTGCTGTATTCATTTTATCAATTATACCAATCTATACAGACAGAATAGAAAATTTTGGCCTATTTTTCCTGCAGTCACAAAATTTCATATACTTTTTAGTTCAACTGAGCCGAAGGCTCATAGATGAGCTTATGGTATGTACAGGCATCTGTGGGTCTCTCTTAAGCTGTGAAGCTCATTCCATATTTCACTTATAAGATAGTATCTAGCCAGCACAAGCATGAATAAGACATTAAAATATGACCCAAGGTCTGCATCCCCTCAATATCTGACAGTTTTCATTGGCATACATATACGTTGGTCGTCGTACGGTACAGTCGCTTCGATTAACACTATAGTAATGCGTTATGATACATGCGTTGTTTCGATCAACATTCGCCCTAGGGTCGTTACCGCCTTATTTTTGAGTTAGGTTGATAGACATAGATAATATACATTTTTAAGTTATGGCCCTTGATTCATATCAGAATTTCGTTAGTATTTATCCTACTCTTAGATATTAAAATGCTAACAATTGTTCCCAATTTTAATATTTATGAGGACATCAGTCATGCTCAGCCAAGCTCAGAATACTTTTCATCATAACCCGTGCTTGCGCGGGCCCGTTTCTAGTAGTAATAGATGAGAATCAATGTGAACAAAAAATAGGAACAGATCTATGTAATGGGTAGTTTATACAGGTATATATTAGTCAGGGCCCCTAGGGACAAAAATAGGTCCCGTGCAAATTGTGTGCCGATTTATGGTGACCTCTATCAAAATCTTTATTGAAGTCTTAGCTTTAATTTTAAGGTGGTCACCCATCTCAAATCCGCGTCTGAGGCTAGTTATGGCGTCACCAATATGGCGACCATAAGAAGAAATTATTCGTTAATAAAAGCTATAGTTTGCTTGGGTATATAGTCGTATTTAACCAACACAAATTCTTTTTTTAACACAACATCATTTATTTTAGTCACATGATGGTTAAGTTAAGGTTTTATGTGATTTTTATAATAAATTATTTCTCGATAACTATATTTTGCATGCAAAATATGGAAGGTGAAAACCGCCATAAGTCTGTGTGTCTAAGTTAGTTTTTGTATGCTAGCAATTTCATTTTATTTTCTAAATTGTGCCATTATATCATGTACATTGTATTATGATAACAGCTTCGGATGTATGCTGACTAATTATAAATAATGCAAAAGCAAACTAGAAATAGAGAATAGCACCAACAGCAATTTATAAAGTGACACTCCATTCATTCAAAACAGAAAATTGACGTATTGGCGGTATTCCCCGCTTCTTTCAATTCTAAATATTTTGACGACATAGGGCGCGCTTTCATTTATAATTTACAGAGTATCCCTTACTCGGTTACGGAAAACGGTGTAGAGAGATATTTTGACTACAATGGTTTATCCATAATGTGAAAAACGGTTAATAAACCGACAAAAAATCAAGAATTGTAATTTTCTTTTTTTTTTGTTAAACGTTTGTTATAGGATGCAATCTCACCTAGAAAATCCATGTAGAATCTCATAAATATAAGCGCATTGAAATTTTAACGAAAGAAATAGAATGAACATTAAAAAAAATCATTTCAAAAGTAAAACTGTATGCATGTATTACGTTTAAAGGGAAATAATTCAGGGAATACATGTACAAGCTTGGCATTTGAAAAAAAGATTAGAGCATTATAGCTGCTTGACAACAATTTGATAGTTTTAATGTTGCATTATCTAAAGCTTGAGATATAAAGCCCCTCTTTTTTCAATTTTATCATGCATTTCAAGCTCAGTAGTATGGCAGTTGTATACTAAGTTCTGAATACAGAAGGTGATCTATTGGAAGCAAAAAGCCTCGAGAATGGGTTTGGGGTAGCTTTGAAGTCATATTGGTGCAGATGAGCGGCCAGGAATTTCAAAACCAACCCTATTCATATATATAGATGTCGAAAATAGGACCTATTCATATACAGACATCATTAAATGTGGACCTATCGTATACTGCTCTTCGAATTTCCATACATATTAATAAGGCAAATCTTCTCAAACTTTCGTTGAAAGAGAACTCATATTTTAAACAAGCACAAATGATTGAAAAAGTATTCAAATATAGGAACATAGAATTTTCCATATTTAGATAAGGGAAGTTACAAAAGCTTGAGACGCGAAACTTGAGGGCCATTGATATATTAGCCAAGTAAAAATGGGGCTATTCATATATACAGTCAGACATAAGTTAAGCATCACCCAAACATTATTTCAGAGACGTTTTTCGTGTACAAATTCTTCAGAAGAACAACCAGGTTGTAATATTTTGTTACCCTAGTCTGTCTTTGGTCTGCTGAACATATCAGAATGCCATTTGGTCATTTTGCGGAATTTCTACGGTGTCCTGTATACACCAACCCCTATTTTTGGATGTACCTTTTAAAAGTGTTACAGCTTAACCCAAAGTGCTTACTTTGAATTCAAATAAACGCAGAAATAATCTAGACATATTTTTCAAACAAGTGCCAAACTTATTCTGTTGAACTCAAGGTTTCATGTAAGTTATATAGGATCATAGATATGGTTAATCGTGTGTTTTTATTTTTTGCATAATCACCTTATAACATGCCATTCTTTACACATCCATAACTTTTATTGTTTTAGAGATATGAATCTGAAATTTTCAGACAGAACTTATCTTTGATATTGTTACAATATTACACTAACACTTAACATGTCTAAGCGTTTTGAAAATATCATAATGGGTTTGAGAATAGGGACAATTTTAGGGGTAAGTGTGCATCTACCATGCCTGGTTGTTTGCCTTTGTGATAATCGAATCGAAATTTGCTGTAATTTGTCACCACTTTATCTATTTTAATAAATAAAACAAGAAATATTCATGACTGGAAAGCTCCCTTCGTTTTCTAGGAAACTATTGAGGCGATGCTTAACTTATGGCTGACTGTATATATAATGATCAAAACTCAGGGCTATTCGAATATCCAAGTGGCAGAGCTGAAAAAGGGGCTATTCGGGTCGCATATCCATACTTTCCCATTTATAGCAATTTATCCCCCCTCCCAACAAAAATAAAGCGCAGGAAATGCAAATTTACCAGGTTTGGTTATTGACTATTCATTAGAATATTCGTCCCTGTACACGCTGAATAGTGCTCGAGTGTAATGCACAAGTCATTTGTAGGCTATCCCCCACCCCCTCGCAGCAGCAGAATAGCGGGGCTTTTAACTTTTCAATTTTCAAAGCCCTGCTAAAAGCACTGCACTGTGGGGCCAAATTTGTATTTAAGTGCCTGCTAAATGCCCCCGCCGCCGGGGGTTGACAATAATAAACAGCAACAAATGACCTAAATCATTTGAATACGCGTTCCATATTTTTGCCTATCCCTTGGTCACAACGGGTAGCTGGCAACATCGAACGCTGAATACAATCGAGGAACTGCGATCAAATTAGACAGCCGCGCCATGACTTTGGGTAAGTCAGTTTATCTGTTTGTTTTTTTCTCTAATTTATAGCCATATTTTAATAAAATTGGTTTCGCCTATTCTTTCTCAAATGAATTGTGGTTTGTTCTATGCAATTCCAATTATAAATGTTGTGATATTAACTGATCATTTATTTAACAATGTTTGCAAGAAAAATAATCAGTTACGTGATGTTTATTCTCTTTTTTGAAAAGGGATAATAAACAACTCGCTGGTCGGTGAAACATTTGAATGTTTTCCCTAAACACCAGCCAAATTTGACTGCGCAATGTGGTATTTGATTGAGCTACGTACGATTTAAAAACAGAGAGGTAAATCGAAATGGCAATCGAAAACGCCTTTTCAAAAATACAAATGCAATCGATGAACGCTTCTCATAGCAATCGATGAACAAAACATTAAAGAAAGCAAAAATGCCCTAAAATAAGCTTTAAATGCATTATTTTGGACCCAACAACAGTAATTTGAGTCCCAGACCCAGTGGACCCCATTGAATGTAGTGACATGCGCATAGTTCATATGATTTTAACTTTAAAGGGAAAATTCACGCTTTTTTAAATGCATTTATTATAGAGCTTACAGTAAGGCAGGAAAAAATCATTCATTTAATGTGTGTGAAATCCCTTCAATTAGACTGTAATTAATTAGTTCCAGTCTGCACTGAGGGTCTGGCCATTTACAGGTCAATGAACTCCTAACAAGTGGACTGGAATCACTATGATCTGCTTTCACACTACCAGACCAAAGTCTTAAATCCTTGATAATGGCAAAAATTAACAATGTTTCAGAGTAATATTTTAAGCAGTGTGTACATTGATGACTATATTTTGATACATGGGCCAAGGTTTGATCATTAGTTCTGAAATTGAACCCTTAAAGCACTAATTACTACTATAACAGACGACTGATTTTGTAATACCTTTCATTATTTTGGGAACAATATGACATAGCAAAATCAACTAAAACTTATTGAAAAACAAAATACTTTTCTTTTAATAGTCGTAAGATTCTAATTTGCATTTATCTGACTGATAATTGTTATTAAAAACAGAATATCAATTATCAAATATTGAAATGAAGCAATGTATGGAACCACTAGCAAGGTGATTCCATGAGTCATTTAGCTGACCTGAAATAGAGGTTAATGTCCATCTTTTAATGTCCATTACTGTAATATGGCAGCCCCCAGATGTTTAGATGAAGGCAATGAGCACTGCCATAATTAACTTAGCAGATGAGAGGATGATCTATGAAAAATATATAAGTACATTATGAAATATTTTATTTTTGATTTAAGTAAAATGTTCAAAACCATGAATATTCAATTTAAGTCAACCACATGAATGGGGCGTGCAACAGCACAAAAAATTGGCCCCGGCCCCTGGGGCACGGCAGAGGGGTCGAACATCATTAAATTTAAATAACAAAGACAATTGACTTTTCATTTAATCGCCTGGGTCATGCTCCAGGGGTGGGACTTGGGAGTACTTGGGGTCAAAAACTTGAAGTGGGGATTTGCGATGGTGCCACATCGATTGCTGTTTCTTTTTTTCTTTTTACTTAACCGGGCCGCATAGCACAGTTGGTAACGTGTATGGCAACAGATGCAAGTCTGATTGCAGATCCAGGGGTCGTGAGTTCTATCCTGGTCCGGTCCCATACTTTCGTGGAGATTGATCATGAAGTATTTTCTACGATCATTCTCCTCCCTTCTGCCGAATCAGTCAAGAAGGGTTTTTATTACAAGTGGAAGTATGTGCACGAAGTATTGGTTAACTGCATGTTCAAGCTTGCCCAGGAAAAAGTGTGTTAAGGTGAACTGACCGTCTCGCCATGACCATAACTGTTGACTTGGGACGTAAAGCAACAAAACAAAACTTAATCACGGTATTGAACAGTTCCAGATCAGGCAAGGCATTTTGTAAAGCTCTGAGCCTGATCAGGGCCTACACTGTTTGAAAAGGCTATACTACTACTACTAATAATAATAGTAATAGACAATTAAAGAGGATAACACCAAAAATAAGGTGACAAGGTATATATATTAGATACGCGTTTATTTATTACACAGTGTGCCTCCAGGTCAGGCACAGCACTTTGTAGAGCCTGGTCAGGATCTTAACTGCTTAAAAAGGTTATCGAAATAAGGCATTCACATGCAACAAAAGCAGGCATTCTTGTTATGAGGATACAGACTAGGCCAGGCATTTTATCAAAAAAAGTGAGTATGATAAGGTAAAACCACAATCACAAACTGCAGACAAACCCATGACAGCGCGAGGAAGAGCCACACAACAATCATGAGACACTAGGAAGACAAACTAAGCAAAGCAACCAACTCTCTCTTCCCCATCTAAGATGCTAGAATGGACATACAGTAACGTACAACAAAACATTGAACAATTAGAGACTCCCACAATGGGAGTAACAATCAACAGCCAATCAACAACAACAGAGCCATCGGCTTAGAACGGATAGCAGCCTAAGCCACCAGGGGGCTTAAATGCATTTTACTTGTACCATATCTTCGTCCTAGATTCTGCTGTTGTTGAAGTATAAAACATGTTCAGCTCGCATGGCAACCTTCTAACTATTGCAATGTATCATCGTGGAGAAACAGTAATCAAACACGATGATGACCCATAGAAAAGGACTCACGACTCACAGATAGTTTGAGCTAAAGATACAGCATGAAGTTTTAGTCTCTCTCATAACACAAAAAAACAAATCTGCAACAAGATGAGCAAAATAAGTACCCAAGCAGGGTGCAACCTTTTTTTGCTTTGTGGTTTCATAAGTGTTTTGTCGAGCGATACGACGTAAGGGGTTATGGTAAGTTACCCATTTTCGTTTATTGTAGTTAATAGCGTTTGTTTCATTTTGGTCTTTTGTGACCTAATACATGATGTGTGTGTGTGTGTGTGGAGGGGGGTGTGCATGCTGAAAGGTACTGGTAACAGCATACAGAAATCTTTTGATTATGAATGATGCCCATGAAACTGCGATTTTGCCATTTCACAGGTATCACTCGGTATCACTCTCACACCGGATAGGTGGCAGTCAAAATTGCTCTTAACAATCGACGAACACGGACCAAACATCACTAGAAACAGTGTTTTCAATTGACAAATGACAATCGAAAACCCTGTTTCTAACTGTTTTGGATCTACGTTTGTCGATAGTATTAACGTTTTTGATTGCTGCCTATCCGGCGTGACTCTGAAACTAGAAATGACTCCAATTTTTCAATAACCGTCTCAAAAAGAGTATTTTAATCCAAAATGGAAGAAATACAAAGTTTGTTTGCCTTTTTGCGACCTCCTATACTGAACCGGATGTCGCCCCAATGGTTTTCATTATTTAACCGACGTGTAAGAATTTGATCGTTTGGTAGGCGTTTCAAGGCTCAGATAAAAAAAAACTTCTAGCCACACGAGATAGCTATACTGACGGACTCAAAAAACGCAACACTTTGGATAACAGCTTTAATTTATGTCTTGAAAAAGAAGGCATAACAATATTTTTTTTTGTATATTGAAGAGCATTCATTTGTAAGTAAGCCATGGTCCAACAAAGATGAACTTAACGCATTAAAATGTAAACTTTTTGAGATAGGGGTCAACTGTTTCATGTGGCCAAATGTTATGAATGAAAGATTCCCTAATTCTTTAAATCAAGAGACACTAGAAGCATCAAATTTGTATCATGGACTTTATTAGTCATCGAGGAATCACTCTCATATTTATTGGCAAGTCTGCGATACAGCTTATTTGCGTATATGACGTATATCATCTGGGCGTACTATTTCATTCAAAAGCTTAAAATCTCCTTTACTTAAGAAATGTTTAAATGGCTAAATTCATACAGAGCAAATAACGTCGTCCAGTTTAGTTGTACATTTAAAACTAAAGTGTTTACTGAAGAAGCAAACTCAGTATGACATCATTGAAGCAAAGAAATTTTACATACAGCTGTTTTCGAAAGATATAAAGGGAAGTTAGTGTTGCGTAAATAAAGTCCCTCAGTATATTATACTTGTGCACTATATAATTCGGAATGTATGAAAACGCCCAGGTCTTACATGTATACATTGTAAGCTGTATTGATCTATCCCGAAGCCTAAACTGGCAGAAGCTCATCTAAGAAGACAGCGTGACAGCTTTAAGTCACATCAGACAGGCTGGGAGAGCGGGGGACGGAACTCAGGAGCCCTGGATACAAGGATAACGACTATCCACTAAACCACTTTAATGACTTTCCCTGGTTAGTTACCAACATTGGGCACGAAGGTTTATGATTTGTTTTTTATGATGGGGTAAGGCTTAACCAAAATTGGTTCTGGAGAACTGTGACTTATCCACTACACCATTTGTTTGTGGCAGTGTTCCCTGGCTGTACCAGTACTGGCCTGGTGGGTTTATGGTTTTGTGATTCTATGTCCAGGAACTCCTAAAGGCTCAACCGGCAGTTGTTCTGGTTTTAAAGCGTCTCAGAAGACGGGGCAACAGCTTAAAGTCTCATCTGACAGACTTGGAGAAGCCAGGAATCGAACCTGCGACCCCTGGTTTACAAGACATAGGTATACACATGATACATTTAACAGATTTCAATTTAAATGCACATTTAAACATTTTAAATACATAATGAATTTGCAAATATATGAGTTGACTTTTATTGATGTTTCTTTTTTCTGAAAAAGAAAAACACAACTCCATTTTGCTGGAATTTCATTTATCATAATCCGCAAATACAATCTTATACTTTATAAATACATCAGCTTTCATGACAACATGAAAAATAAATAAAATGCAGAACTTTGTGTACGTTTAAAGGGAGGCGATTTGAGTATAACTGTTCCAAGTAAGAAAGAGGGCAAACACTTGACTGTATTAAATGTGGTATTGGTGTATTAGTGTGTCTTCTGCATGCGCGGATCCAGGAATTTACGCCAAAGGGGGGGGGGGGGGGGTTGTGATGAGGGGGGCCAGGCCCACCTGACAGAAAAAGCTCCTTTGTCTGAAAAAAAAAACCCTGACAGTTTTACAGAGGGGGTCGGGTTTTTTTTTAATATGATTCTTTACGTCCCATCAACAATCTTTCAGTTATATAGTGACGGGTCTTCCAGGGTTGAACCAGTACTAAGCTAGGATAAATGTGTCTTGCTCAAGGACCAAAACACAGTGACGCCGGTGAGGCTCGAACCCGCGGCCCCTATGTATCGAGTCAAGCACTCTACCACTGCGCTCATAGGGGGTCCGATGTTTTTTTAGGAAAATTATAATTTGCCAAGGTGGGGTCCAACATTGTCCGGGGGGCTCCAACTTTTTTCAGGGGGGGGGGGGAGGGTCCAAATGCTAATTTTCATAGAAACCTATCGAAATTGGGATTTTCCAGGCAGGGGGTCCGCCTATCCCCCTCTGGATCCGCGCATGTTCTGCCTTCACTTGCAGCTCGGACCCAATAAAAGATCTACATATGTTGTTTGTGTCCAAGCTTGGCGGGACCGGACGAAGTTTTCTCAATCCTCATCAGTGTTACAGCGTCGTGTCCTTGAGCAAGACACATTTATCCTTCAACCCACAAAGACCCGTCCCGACGTACTTGAAAGTTTGTTGACTGGAACGTAAAGAATCAAATCAAACAAATAAAATATATAGTGGTAATTTGTAGGTAAAAGAAATCATTCATAACACCGTTTGCAACGAGTGCTACTTGTTTGGGAGAAATTATTAATTTCCGCTAATTCGATGCGCCCTCTGGCGTCAAAAAACTTAGCATTTTCACTTTTGTATTATGACAATCCAGTCCTGTGTCATTACAACCTAGTTTTGCCAATTTACAACCTAGTTCTGCCTTTTGAAAACCGAGAAATGACATGATCTGAATCTAAATACGAGTGAAACGACTACTTAATGACAATTTGCATGATATAATGACACAATTTACAAAGTAAAATGAGATAATCAACATACAAAAACTAACTTGTATGCATAGAGTATCGGCGGAAATTTCATTCCATAGCAAAATACCGTATATTTCATATATATAAACATGATAAATATCCAGCTTATCAGTAGACCAGAAAAGATGTGCATAATGGTGATAACTAAATCACATAATTGGTCTGTTCTCGTAAGAGGTAAGCTTATTGTGTTCATTAGAATCGCCTAATTGAGAAATAGAAAAAAATATCCCAAAATTAATCATCAAATATGCAGCTTAACCGTCCTTAGGTTGGTATTTGCGCCATCAACAGAACGAACAATACGTTGATTCGTGATAATTTATATCAAGACAACACTAGTATGAATCAATTCTTTTCACAACGAATTTTATTCTGCATTGATGCATGTTTATTTCCCTGTTTGTATAATATGCGCAAATCTTAAGGTGTTGGGGTGAAGACCATACCTCCATTTTCCAGCATATCTGTTTTGAAATGTTTAACTTTCTCAGGGCCTACCTTTAGACTGATGGCTGTGAATGTTTTTGCTCACCACTAGGAAATTACGCAAATTATCTATCTTAAAGAGAATTTCAACCTGCGTCTTCTAAAAGATTTTTTCCATTCTGTACGCCCGGGCGTTAGTCTCTGACAGCATGTTACATATTTTACCATAGGCCTATTAAATTTAGAAAACAAGAAACTTAAATGTTTAAGCTACAGAAAGAAGGCGTTAAACTGTCGAATTATCTAAAGTACTCATACAATCTGAATATTGGCTACTTTAGCTCTATATATAAGCTTTTGGAGCAAAATAACAGCTTCCTACTGTGATACGCGTGTTACTTTCATTAGACTACCCTTTAAAATTGAAAATTGTGACCAATATTATTTACTTTTATAGCTAATCTGTGCATTAACAAAATGTTTTGATTATTTAGTACTATCATACTCATTTGGCTAAGTGAATTTCCAAAGTTCGCATTTTTACTTTTAATGTAGTGTCTTATATGAGCAATTAAACAAACCATACACCCAGTTTTAAGGAACATAATCTGGTTGGTATTATTTAAGTAAATATATATGAAAACATTTCCCGCTGCTGGATATCTTACATATTTGGGAATGGAATGTCTTGCTCATATAATAAAGAATTCTATAGATTTTACATGTTTAGCAGCACAATCGAAGAAACATGTGAAAGGCTCTAACTTATGCTACATGGCAAAATAAATGAGCATGGACATTAATTTGGTGTAAGAGATGACATTTCTGGAAAACATGCATATATTTCGCATGTTTTCCTAAATTCTCTCTAGCCTCTGGTGCCTAAATCTTAGGCATTAATTCATTGGTGAGTATTAAGCCCCTGTACCTTTATAGATATGTTATAAATAAACGTTTTTCAATTGTTCCTAATATGTAAAATACTAAAATATAGGTAGAGCTTAGAGGGACAAAGAAACTTATAGATTCACATTTAACTAGGACAATTAGTAAATGTTGCTATCTCATGTAAATATTCTGTTCTAATCGGCATCTAAGGCATATACATATTCATGATTTCTGCTTCTCTGGTAAAATAATTGTCCACCTCAACTAATCAAAACCAGTAGAATCATCAAACAATATTTTGACTGCAAGCTGAGTAAGGTCCTGGTCCATCCCAAACCCATTTCGAATTCAACAGACATATTTTACCTTATATAAATTCAATGTGCATCTAATAGGAGATGTTCGCTAAGCCTGAACGTTAGCCTGAAGCAGCTTGTTACATGTTACTTTATCAACTTGAGATTAAGAGCACTGAATGTTTGAGCTACAGAAGGAAGGCATTTAAATTAGCTTATCAATTTATATTCTAATCGTCTACGTACTGGATGTCTTTACTACACATGAAAGCTGTTTAATGCGGCTACCTGTTGTATTATGTGCGTAACCTGAACTTAATTATAATTTAAAAACGGTAATTCTGGCTATGGTCATTTTGCTTAACAACTGCTCTGTGTTGGATTCAACTCGTTTTAGATAGGTTTTACTAACATATACTCAATCGACGAATACAAAAACAAAGTCTGCTTTGTCATCTTAAAATTTGGTGGTTCTGTTGCTGTTGATCTATTGTTTAATGTACTTTCCGTTGTTTGTGGGAGTTCTGTGTTTGAATTTGTTTTGTTCAGCATTACTTTGCGTCCATTCTAGTTTTGCAATCAACTTGAAGAGGAAGAGAAAGCTTGTTGCTTTGCTTTTATTGTCTTACAGATGTATTGTTACTATAAATGTTCTGTGGCTGTTCCTCACTGTGCCATGGATTGGTCTGTAGTACGTGATTGTTGTATTTCCTGATCATACTCACTTACTTTTTGCTCATATACCACCCAGTTTCTAAGATCAGGACGCTTATTTAAGATGGCTTTTTATCAGCCATGGTAATTTATCAGCCATTCGCTATGCCATTGATGATGTCACAACCATGGTTTTGATCGGATTCCATGCACTTTCGGGTGTTGATATTATCTGGTTCATTGTCAGGAAACGGCAAGATATCATGTTGGCAGGCATTCAGCAATGCTAGAGACTCTATCCAAGAAGCATCCTGATACCTCCACCCAGTGTCATTGAAAAGTAGTATGACGTATGCACTAGAGGAATACGTTAGTAAATTGTATCAGCCAGACGTCGATATTGTTTGACTCACTGAGTGAAGGTGGTGGAAGTTTTGGAGAAAAAAAGCTTAATTGCGAAACCTACAACCTTCACTAGCTACGTTTCTCGAAGGTGTCAAACGTGTACATTATCAATTTATCCTTTGGAAATCCGCACCTGACATTAATCCTGACAAACCGATGCCTGCCAATTATGGTTGGAAGCGGGACTGTGATAAGTACATTTCCATTATGATGGCATTGCCTCTTGACCCTGAAGCCCCTATGCAGCTGATGAAATGTGGTTGCAGCAAGTCTGTATGCGAAACATCTCGTTAAAAGTGCAAAGGTAACCATTTATATGGTACCAATTTGTGTTGAGGACCTATGGGAAAATAGTGCTAGTGAGCAATGACTTTTGAACTACTTTTTCGTGTGAATCAGGCATTTCTTTGACCATATCAACAAGAAGGCCTAGGAACCGCTGTGGTGTAGTGGATAAACCACTTGCTTTGTAAACCAGGGGTCGCAGGTTCGATTCCCGGCTTCACCAGTCTGTCGGATGAGACTTTAAGCCGTACCCCGACTCCATATGACCTTAGCTGTTGGTGGGACGTTAAACACAAACACAACAACAACAAGAAGGCCTTACAGTCCGATTTTAAACTCTGAAGGATCAAATATTGGACGATTCTACTAAGGTAGCATGCAAAAGGTAAATCAGATTGTAACAGTTTTCTATTGCTGTATACTGAGTAACTTGTAAAGGTTTTATCCTTATTTCCATATCAAGTGCTACTTTAAGTAGACTCATCTAACTTTTGAAACTTCAGATGTCGAAATCGGACTGCAGTTTAAAAAAAAATTTGTGGCTTTTCCATGGGTAGTAGCCAGTACTGAGCCGTGAGGGTTTATGGTTTGAGTTTGTATTTTATGACGGGAGCACCCGAATGCTCAACCCAAAGTGGTTTTATGGAAAAGCCGGGAATTGAACCTGCGAACCCTGGTTTACAAGGCAGTGGGTTATCCATGTCAATGAGTTAGTACTTGTAGGATAAGCAGCTACATATAAGTATAAACGCGTCTGTTATCATAAACACTGATTGTTTTAAGTTCACTCCAATTTTGTTTTCTTTAAATCGTTACGGCATTTACGTCCCAACCCTCGAACCGTCTTTGCCTTATCTGAATATATTTTGAATATTACAATTTAAAGTGTTTGCACTCAGTCATGATACGTTGAATGAACGTTTCAATGCATTGGCAATGGACACAATGCATATGCATGCCCCGCCAAATTAAGGTTAATATACAATAACGGTTTCACACGAGAAACCCGGAAGGTATATTATTCTTTGGAAGCCTCAAGCAAAATTTCAAGGTAAGGATGCTGGGAAAACTCAGAACACACACACATGTTTTGAGTCTTACCACACTCGAGCGGCGCCCTTCCCCCTAGGAATAAGCCCCGTATCCCCCGCTTAAAACCCCTTAACAATAGGTCATCTAATGACGAATGGCCATCTTTTGGATATGGAGTTAAAAAATTTAAGGAGCAAACAAGTGAGATCTCTCATGGGATCATCAATCACAAAAGAACGCAGACTCCTCGCCACCCGCTCCAAAAAATTGCAACTGAAATAGAAAAATATAATTAAGAAGGCAAAACTTTATTTCCAAAAGCTTGCCCTAGGGAAAGCTAACTTCGTAGACTGATGTCCGCGTCTTAGTAACACCGCCCGCGAGCACATGTATACAAGAACTGGACGGAAGTTCGGAGTGGAACCTGGATGTTGTCACCACTTGATACATCAACTTACAGCTCACCATTAGGGGGAGCGGCAAACTTAAACAAACGATAACAAAACTCCTAGAATAAAAAACTTACACTTTCAGGAACAGTGGGGGTGACACTGTGCAGACGAAATTGTCACGTCAATCCCCACAAGATTGAAACCTGTTTTAGAGCATTTCCAAAAATCAAACAAACTAATGCCCCACACCTTTACTTAACGCAGATAGGCGTAGGATAAGGGCAGGATACAGCCCGAATTCCTTTTCAGAAGCCAAAGTGGGTGCATAAAACTGGGTGTGCCGTGTGTGCTATATATGCCTCGTGCGCAGGGACCGCGGCACACCGACACAATAACCGAATAATAATAATAATAACAATGCATATATATGGTATTTACAGATTAGACGTCATTATTGTGACATCAGCATTTTGTTATGACGCGAAATCGATATGGGCGACATGTTTATTTTAGGTATTTACCCCCTAAGATTAAATTTGGAATATTTCGACTGAAAATGGCAAACAAATTGCAAGAAAGTCCCAATCGTCATAGGCTTCAATGGTCATAACGTTTAAATGGCACTGGAACAATATACGCTATTTTAATGACCTCATAATGACGTCCAGACGTAAAACCAGATGGGTGACCAGGTTATTTTCATTAGTTATCCCCTAAAGTATGATTTGGTTTAGAGCACCATAAATCGGCATCAAATTTGCACGGGAGTCCCGATGGCCCCTGATTATATCAGTTACCACCGTAATTTACCTGTTTCTATGAAAAATGGTATAATCTTATATCATGCATCTTTGAATCATCTGTAGAACACAGGGGTCGCTTTTTTTTCTCCAGATCCATAATTTGAACGAACATTGTAGAAGTACAGTAGGTAATGCTATATTCCAAACTATAAGCGCGATAAGCATTTTGACCTCAGACAAGAAGCTTTTATTATTATTTGTTTTTATATTCATTTTAAGTCCATATTACCTAGACTTGCAATACTCTGTAACCATACAATAACTCATGAGGGGACCATTAAAATGATCATTTAAGTTAAGCTTGGTCAAAATCCAGCTATTGGTTAATGATTTATTTTTTATTAGAAGCTTTAATAAGATTGGGATGTAAATGGATATTTTTCTTCTTTTATTGTCCTCATGTAATGATGGTTTGGTTTAAAACCAGAAAACATACTATAAAACACACGGAATATGGATGTGCAAAAATACAAAAACCCTGCGCTGACATCCAATGTGGATGGCGCCATGAAACTGGTTTAAAGCCTCCAGTAAACTATTTTTACTGACCGTTCCAAGGCGGTACTTCTTTTGTGGATCATTTGTGTTATTTATGTCTTGTGTTTGTCATGCTTTTGCGTCTGTCCATTGCTGCCTTGTGGTCACCTGCTGGGAAAGGACTGACCTCTTGGTTCTCGTGATGTTTAATTGTGATTTTGACTCTTCCCCATGTGGTATCCTTGGTCATGTGTGGTACTTGATTGTATCGATTCCTGATCTTTGCCATTTTTATTACTTTTATAATCAATATCCTATTTAGATATCAGGATTGTATTGGCTAATAATATGCTGCGAATAACATGCAATTTAACGATTTTGTTTTTAAACAACAACAGAATCTAAAGTGAAGATTTGGCGCCAGTAAATGCATTTAAGCCCATTGGTGGATAAGGCTGCTGTCCGTTCTTAGGCGGCGGTTCTGTTGTTGTTGATCTATTGTTTCACTGGCGTAGCTAGAACGCTGAAAAAGTTACGTAGATCAAAGGGAGACTACTGGATCAAGCAGTGATTCTCTTCAATCGCGTTCCTTTTTCATAATGAGAACTTCTCTTATAGGAAAGAATTTGCTCCCAAAGGGAACCATACTTTCCCAACATGCCTTTTCATATAACAATTAAGGAAACCTTGTTCTATTTCTGGAATATGCCGGCATATGTTTAACCGACCGCACTCACTATGAAAAAATCACCTTTGTCAAATTTCTGAAACCCCACCCACTTTGTGGAGCACGAATAAAAATCGAGGTTTTCCAAATGTAATTTTGATTGTTTATTTCTAACCAGGATGTGTTATAAATTCATACATATGGATTATCGTTGGCATTCCGGTTGATCAAAAGTAAAGATTTCAGTTGGAAATCCATCAGTTTTAAGTGGGGGTTTTTTTTCAGCCAAAATGTTCATAAGCAGTTTCCATGTCAACGGGCATGCAAATGGGTGAAAGGAGTGTTGAATGCATGATTTTGTGTCACCATGACCATGATAGGAACGTTTCAGCAAAATCGGTAACTATGCGTGCCACGACCCTATGTAAAAATTTAAGTGGTTACAGATAATTGCTCTCAAAAGTTAATTTTATAAAAATCGAGCGAGTGAAGCGAGCAAGGAAAAAAATATTAGAACAATTTAAACATAACCCCCTCCCCTGCTGGGGAGCCTTAGTTAAAGGTGAACCCCCTACTAGGCACAAGGAAATTCATATGACCCCCTACTTTTAGCCCCCCCCCGACACTTAAATAATAGGCGGTCCCTTACTGTTTGTGTGCTATGGCTCTTCCTCATGGTGCCATTGGTTAGTATGCAGTGTGTGATTGTGGTATTTCCTGACCATATTCACTTTTGAATATTCCTTTTTGCACACAAAGTTTTATTCAGTACAATAGCTATTATATTAAATAAATGTATTTAAAACCTTTCGGAAGGAGGGCTCCTTTCGTGGCTGGAACATCTCTTTCGGTGTTTAGTTATACCTGATTAGTACTATTCGACGGGTACCTATGTTTTATTATTCAGGACTCATGACGAGTGGTGTTGGTTCGACATGAATGATTGAATATCTCAATATTTACTCATCAGATGCCCATAAATTTGGAGTATAACTAAACACGGAAAGAGATGTTCCAGCCACCAAAAAGAGCCCTCCTTCCGGAAGGTTTTAAATACATTTATAGTATGGCCGATGCTTTTTTCTTTGATCTTTGCTGAAGGTTAAAATCAGACACCCTAGAATAACGACGGAGGAGATGCTTAAAGCCGTATACTAACTTCCAATTTTAGTTAAAAGCGATGTAGGCGGGAACTTCCTGAATAGCGATAACATTACCCTTATGTAAATGTAATATAATTGACAGCTTAGGCCGGATGCAGGGAGGAGCGAATGTAAATTTCGTCAGGTGTCAGTAATACGTGTTTATTTGCGCCAGTGCCATATTACAAGCTAAATAAAGGATTTTCCCTCGGCGTTCAGTTTAAACCACTCGGTGGGCTCCGCCCACCTCGCGGTTTAAACAAGAAAGCCTCGGAAAAATATCCTTTATTTATTATTTATTTAACATAAAAGCTATTGTACTGAATACAATTTTGTGTGCAAAAGGAATATTCAAAAGTGAATATGGTCAGGAAATACCACAATCACACACTGCATACTAACCAATGGCACCATTAGGAAGAGCCATAGAACACAAACAGTAAGACACCGCCTACTATTTAAGTGTCAGGGGGCGGCTAAAAAGTAACTGATTCCAATTAAATTAATGATATTGCAATATTCATGTCATAACAACATTACCTTTCATGTGTTCCGGATAATTAAGCATAGGATCTCGCTGGGTAGTATGCATAGCTATTGCGCAGCCATTTGCATGCTGAAAACCGGGCGAACGACCACTGAGCTGATAAATGAAAACAAAAGGCAAAAAGAAACAGTATCTTTTTATGGTTTGTCGAATAACTTATAATAGGTGATATCATTCTAATGATAAAATGATATAGAACTATGCTTGAAGATTCAAAAAGTAAGCTTCATTGAAACATTGCGTATTAATCGCCACACATCTGTGAGCATGATGGAGATTGCCGCTAAATTATTCGCGCTGAACGGTACCTTCATCTGTTTTGTAACGAATCTTCTGATTTGATATTGAACTCACATGTGATTTATAGCATATATACTGTTTGAATGATAGAAAATGCTAAATTTAATTATAGCATGCTATAATTAATTATTGCATATGCTATTATTAATTATAGAATATGCTGTATTTATTAAACACATTGAGGCGTACAAAGAGGGTCATAGAATAGAAATACAGCATATGCTATAAAAAGTTACAACATATTCTATATTTATTTATGACATTTGCTAAATTTAATATAGCATATGCTGTTACACAGTATTAATTAAAGCATATGCTTTAATTCAATACAGCATATTCTATACTTACTTATAGCTTATGCTATAAATAATTGGTATGCTCCTTACGGTACGCCATAAAAAGGAAAGTAACATGTAGCAATTATCTCCTCCTAGGAGTCCCTCCGACTGCGGCAGAGCTTGAAAAGCGACACAACTAGAATTCACGAAAATGCAGAAAGTCCTCCAGATCCCCAGTACAGATCCCAGGGAGCTTCTTAGTTTGTGTTGCGCATATCACCAAGAAGTAAAATCTACCAAGTCCAGATGAAATAAATCAGTTGTCCAAATAGGCCACGAGCTACTTAGGATTTTGCTACCAATTATAAATTTTGTAGACCATGGTTTTGTTAAAGCGTATCAGCTTACAAGCTTTTTGAAACATGTTAGCCCTCTAGTGGTCGATGTGTTTAAATGTTACAGCGTGTTAATTATTTTACCACTCATTTAAAAAATACAATTAAGGCTGTTCAAATATTCATATTTGCCAAATAATCATTTGATATGTAAGAGCAGTTGATTCCCAGCAGATATTGATGTTTGTTAAAGTTTTTTAGGCCCATTATGGTGTCATTTACGTTACTTCAACCACACCCTATATAAATTGTATTTTTAAATAGTGGCATTTGACAAACTTCTCAATAAATATTTTAGATCAAAACAACATGTTTCTTATAGTCAATTCACTGACCATTTCATCAAAATCGCTAACAAATTGCCTTTATCACAAAATACTTCAAGGGTTATTGGCCGTTGAAAATGACAACCCTGAAGACAACGTTATGTAAGGTAAGAGCACGTTCGCTTTTAAATAAAGCATGTACTCCTATCTATAAGCTTTAAACACCATTTATGAGCATTATATTGATACACGAGAGTCACAAGGGGGATACTTTACATTGTTTCTGGTGTAAAATATAATTGTTGTTGTTTGTTCAGCAGTATGCGACTAATGTAAGAATTTTAGGGCATTCTGTATATTGCTTTATTCCCTAAACGATACATCCATATGGTGTTTCATTTCATTTCAAAATGGATTTTTGTGTCAAATAGATAAAAAGATATTTAATTTGTCTAAACAGAATTCAGACTATTGTGATATATTATCTTTGGAATATTTGAAATAACAAAATACTTTTATTTATTTGTCCAATGTGTTAGATTTTAAATCTCACTAACAAAGAAAATTAGAGCTCTCGAGTAACAGCCGAACAAAGGATAAATTATAATGTTCTGCCAAAATTGTTAAAGTGACGTATATAACCATATATTATCTATCGTAAGGTGCTTTAATTGTCCAAAATGTAGCAATTGAGTCTGAAAATGCTAGTATACGGTGGATTAGGTTTTCGCATTACTCAACTCAAGAACACTAAGCTAAACCTAAGTTTTATATCTTATTGAACAGCAACCAATTGTTCTAGTGTAACCAGTAAACATTTAATAGAATGAACAGAGGGTTGGGGCTGATGCAGTGTCTTTGGTCAGAGTAAGAAAGACGATCATGATTCAATACTATCAAGTATCACACCTGACCCAGGATAACACATGAGAAAGTGACAAAATCACAATAAGACATCACAAACAAGACCCAAGAAGTCAGCCCTCTCCAAGCAGGTGACTACAAAGCAACAATGAACAGACGCAAAAGCATGACAAACACAAGACACATTAACACAATGATTCACAAAAGAAGTACCGCCTTGGAACGGTCAGTAAAAATAAAATACTGAAGGGCTTAAACCAGTTTCAATGCGCCAACATCTCACTTAATTCAGATGTGGACCAGGACACATTTGGGAAAGTGACAAAACACAACAAACACGGCAGCCAAGAGGTCAGCCCTCTCCCAGCAGGTGACCACAAGGCTACAAGGACCAGACACGACAGCACAACTCACACCAACATGAAGCATAACAAACAGAAACGATCAACAAAAGAAGCACCGCCTTGGAACAGTCGTTTAAAAAAACTTTTACTGGAGGGCTTTAACCAGTTTCACGGCGCCAACCCCACCCTTAGTTCACACACAGACACATATATGTTTGGTTTGCATAAAAAGATCCAACACTTATCCATGCATCATCTCCTAGAACATATAAATCAAGATTTAAAAAGGAGGTAAAGCAAAGATAAGGACTAAACAGTCCATAAAATTGAATACTGGAGCAAAAGAAATCCAACAGGTAAACCCCGGTGGGCCTGATAACAGCCAAAAGTATCAGACCCCTACCATCTCATCAATGGATAAGTCTATAAGTCGGAACCGTCATAGAGTCTGTAATCCGACCCAAGGCGTGTAATTAAAGAGGAAAGCAAAGTTGCCAACCGTGATTGGACTACCACCAAGCATGCAGTCTGATGCAATACATTAATGTTATAGCCATTTTTATAATGGAAAATTATTTTAATAAACTGCGCTGAAAAATTATTAGAGCCAAAAATCAACAGGCCTTGTCTCTTCCTTGCATCCTTGTGATCACCTGCTGGGAAATGGTCAACATCTTGACTCGCTTGTGTGTTGTATTGACTGTGTTTTTGTCACTTTCCCATATGGTGTTCTGGGTCAGATGTGGTACTTGATTGTATTGATTCCTGATCTTTGCTATTCCCTCACCTTTCCCAGTGGAGGATGTGGCAGCATACAAAATGTTTGTTATCAATTCAGATAGAATCAAGCATTTGTAAATTGGTTTGTATGTTACATTAGATACCATACATTATAAGTAAATACAATCAGATACTGTTTGATTAATAAAGAGACTGTCTCCAAATCAAATTTCATACTAATATCTTATTTTCATATGCAAATAATAACGCCATACTTTAGTTTTAGCTTTTAAATAAACATATGTTTATCTTCAGCATTTCTACGTTTTTCATTGTTTAATGAATGAAACTGTTAACTAAATCAACATAGTACGCTGGTTGTACATGTACCAGTTTCCATGTATTAAGTAAGTCAAGTAACAACTAAGCATCCTATTTTGAATACAAATATTGGGACATACTTATCTGGCTGTATTTGATACTTATGACTCACCATTAACGTGCTGACAAGTTAAATACTGGTTGATTCTGGGCAAAATCGCTTTCTAAACAGGCACCAGTTTTAGTGGTACCTCTCATTAATCCAGATTTGCATAAATATCTGCCTAATTCCTTGTCGTTAATATGACACTGAGAGATAGATTTATTCTAATCAATAAATGTTGTCAATCATATTTTGCTAATATAACGTTTCACTTTATTGATACCTCAACTAATACAAGCCACCTGCTGTTGACGTTAGCACTCTGGCATTCAAAAAATGGCAGCTGTAACTTTCAATGGTAGTATGTCATAACGACGTCATTGGTGGCGTCAGGTCATGGGACAAATAATTAACTATCTTAAGTTTAAATGAATCTCTTACTGTCAAATACTCTTGTCCAATTTCAATCTGTAGTAAATTGATGGTACCTTTTCTGATTTACCACAGCTACAGGAGGTACCATAAAACTAGTATATTGACCATACTTCTGATCGTTTGCTTAAACAATGTGAAATTTATGAGAAATGGGTTTATTAAGAAAACATATTCTCCATGAAAATTGAAAAGAAGTTGTTAATGGTTATTTTTGAAGCGATAATGGTGATTTTAAATACCAATGATTGCATATGATAGAATCACACGCATGGAAATATGTCAGTTGTTACTTTCAAACCCAGTTTAAATTAGCCAGAATAAGCTCAGACATTTTTGACAAGGTGACATTCAAGATTCAAGTTGTGTAGAAAATATTTTACAAGTAAAAATACAATCATCATGAAATCTTGATTAGTTAAAGCAGTTAATGCTAAACTTGCTGATGCATATTTCCACCTTACAGGATACATTTCCAAAGGACCTCGGGCAGTCTCCTATTCAATCTGCCCAAATTTTGACAGCCTGTTGCTAGGATAATGCATGTTTGACAACTATATTTTTGTACTTAAATAAAACACTGATATTTAGTGTACCTAGCAAAATAGAAATATTTTGAAAATATTGCATGATTATGCCAGGACATTAGGGTTTAGGGGGTGGGGGTATTTTTTGTGACCAAATCTTTTTTCACAGAAAGTCAAAGTTTCGCCGCGTAATCACCTAAATACATGGAAATATAATGCTTCGGGCATAAAACTGGCGACGAGAGTGATGCGTTTGCATAAAATCAGGTTGAGAAGATTTCATAGCTACTTCTAAATAAGTATATTGCCCATAACTTTTGACAATTACCTGTTGTGTATGAGTGCAGCCAGTTTGACATGTTCACTCAGATGTATCATACCTTCATACTGTATAAGCCATTGTCTAGATAAACACAATTTTGAGCTTAAACTTATGTTGTTGTTTTTTAAATCATCAGATTTTACCTATAATTTGGTGCTTAAAAGAACCGTCTCATTGTGACGGTTCTTTTGAGTACCCACAACATATGTTTTGGTTGAGAAATAAGAAAATTATTAATTTGGTACGCAATCATAACTAAAGCCCTGGTACATGCCATTGTAAATTGATATTTACCTACAGGTTTGTACAAAATAAGTTCCGGATAAGTTTTTATAATTAATTGTTTTGAGCATGTTGACATCGTCCCCCCGTGACCAATCATGCCGTTTTTATATGATGTGTGAAATGTAAAACTACAACAGTATGCAAAAGGATTAGTCTGGTCACGGGGGGGGGGGGGAGCACTTCAGTAAAACTTTTTTTTCTATTTTCTATATGTTGAATAGCTAAAACAGGGGTTTCAACCCATATCTTTAAATATACTTAACTACTAAAGAAACCTGACACATACTGTATGTCAATTGTTTGGTAGTAAATGAATACGATGCACACTTGTCTTTTTATTGCGTAAAGGTGAACAATGGTAGGCTTAGATGCACTGAGATTATTTGAAAAGCTGAACTTATTTCAAACGTCAGCTATCAAAACGTCACGTAACCCCTAAAATCAGTTTTTGCAAGAACAAGGAAATCACGCAAAATTCACAACAAAACCGCTTAAGTGTGATTCTTTGTTATTTCATTGACACCTTCTGGGCATTCAAAATAAAGCACGCATGCATTGTTCAACCCAGAAGCATATCTTCATTTTCTTAACGTCAATTTTATGTTATCAGCGTTTTATGAGCTTTTAAGAGGACTGCCACTTTATCAAACTTTTTTACTTTGTATCATGTTTGGAATGCATTTTGACAATGTTTCAGTCCGTTTGAACTCCGTAGCCACCGCCTACGTCCATTTAGCAACGTCAAGCGTTACAATTATTAGCAAAGAAGCATATATCCTTGCAACCAGGAACCTAATTCACTTACGTTGTACAAATGTATGCAAGGGTCTTTGGATTTATGAAAAATATCTTGGCAAAGCCTATTTACCGTTTTGCATACCTATGTCTTCAAAATTTGATTGAAATATACATGTACCATGTGGTTTAAGAGTAAGACCTCAACCAGCCAAAATGATGCTCAGCAAACATTTTCACTAATTGCTAACGGACGGAACTTATGCTCTGAATACCTTCGTCCATCAACAAGGCGGTTTTGCATGCCATGAGCTAGGTAATGTTGACATGCATTTGTATGCAAAATTTGAACAAAATATACCATGTGGTTCAAAGCTATTAACATTTTCACTAACTGCTAATGGACAGAACTGATGCTTAGCAAACCCTCGTTCATCAAAAAGGTGGTTTTGAATAGCAGTGGTCAAGGAATGTCGACATGCATACGTATGCAAAAGTTTATCAAAGTATACCATGTGTGTCAAGAGTTACGAACACTTTTACTAACTGCTAACGGACGGACGGACTCACATAGTGTTTATAGTGCAGACCCAAGGGTCGTGCAATTATGATCTTACTTATAAGTGATAAATTGTCGTCGCTATTGCCAACGTTTATCAAATGTTGAAAGGATTTGTTGAGATCGCAGAGAGTATCAGTCTTGAACGGTGGTGCGTTTTCAGATTCCCCATTTGTGTCTACAGAACCGTAGCTACAGTTAGGGGAGTTTTTTCCTTTTTTTTTTTGTTGATTAGGGGATAGAGGATCCTAATACCGCTATAAATGGGCCATCATCGGCCCGCCAGCGATACGCCATTTAAATGATGTTTCGCTGGCTGGCCGATGATGGTCCAACATTAAATGTTGGCTTGGTAGCTTTGTGATTTTTTCAGGGGATCTTTACCAGTATCGCGGTGCAATGGGTTTATCTGCAGTTTGTGATTGTGGTATTTCCTGATCATAATCACTCACTATTTTTGCAAAGAAACCCTATATTTTCTGATTTTTCGGGGGGGGGGGGGTCTGGAATTCCTGCCCCCATGCCATATAATATATGTCTTTCGAGGTTTTAATATGGTGGATCATTTAACTTATCAGCTTTAAAACATCTTAATGTGACTATAGTTTGTTTTTTTGTTTGTTTGTTGCTGTTTTTTTTTGTTTGATTTGATTCTCTACGTCCCAGTCAACAGCTATTGTCATGTCAGTACGGTCAGTTCACCTAACCACACTTGTTTGTAGAATGGACGTTAGGTTATATCAAATACAATCAAAACAGGTTGAGATTTACAGATGATTTTATTTCTTCATTTATACATAACATAATATAATAATCAACAAGAAACTATACAAACTTAATGCTCTATAGTTCGATGTCACTAATAAATATTATTAGCACGAAGCACATGTACAGAGTGGTGACAAAACCAGATAAGCTTATTGCATAGATAAGCATCGATAGCGCAGGCCAGCCTATGCTACTGCAAGTCTCACCAGAGCCTTCGCTGTTCGTCCACACATACAATGGAAGTCAAAGAGTAACATCTTGGCATCTAGACGCAGTAGTATATACGCAGCAGTATAGACGCAGTGAATATCTGCGCATGCACGTGTTTTATAGGTCTTACCCCATACACATAAGTACAATATACCACCCTTACCAACTTTAGCACGATATATCTCGTAAAGTGCAAGGTCTACATTGATGTAGGTGGTAGAAAATAGTAATACCATGTTTGTCAACCTATACGTAAGATAATCCACTCGCTAAAGCTCATGGATTATCTCCACATACAGCCGGACAGCCCATGGTATAACTATTACTTGAGCCAGTGCATGAGATTTCCAACAATGTGGTATGTGCGACCAGCAAAGCCTCAGATCAGCCTGCGCATACGCGCAGTCTGATCAGAGCATTTGCTCGTCGCTTGAATATTTTATGAGTGTTAAGCTACTGACCGAACATCTTTTGGAGGTTCTAAGCTTAAAAGGAGGCTGCACATGCTCGTCTGAGTCTACACTTGTCAAAATTCCACGTTGTTGGAAATCACATGTCACGGCTCACTTATCTCATGAGTTGATCTAGAGGAGCCTGAATAATGAGATTCCTTAAGGAAATCACGTGCAGACTAATGATAGTGTCAAACGGTTTGATTTGATTTAGCCAGTTGACCCCCCCCCCCCCCCCCTGGAAAATCTCAAAAATATAGGGTTTCATAGCAATACTGGTCTGGTTCCCCTGAAAAAGCACAAGGCTACCAAACCAGCATTCAATGTTTGGCTATCATCGGCACGCCATCGTTTCGCTGGCGGGCCGATGTTGGCCCGCTTATAGTGGTATTTGGATCCTTCCTCCCCTCATCAAATAAAAAAAACGTTATCAAATTTTGACCCCCTCTGACAAAACTTTCTGGATATGCGCATGATTTAAACCCTGGGTTATTGGACAACAGAATTGGAATAAAACCGTTTCATCTTAATTATATTCGTTCTATAATTTTATAGAACTCACATCATTTCTGTAGCAATTTTGTTATGAAATTGTCATTGAATTTATGGTCTCAAATGTCATCTTAAGACGATGAGACAGTGCAATAAAACGTAATTTGCAAATATAAAACCAGCAACAATTTCAAACACTATCATTCTCATTTCAATTCCAATTAACTTTACTTATTTATTTTCTAAGAAGCGTTGACAATAATGTATAATTGATATCAGCGCACCAAAAGTTGCCTAGTACACCGGCAACAGCTCATCGGCAAAATGTCAATGACATAAGGCTGGCGAGACTGGGTAGGATAACGACGGCAACTAGTGTCAGAAAGACGTCGCATTATAATCTCGATCATAATCAACATGAATTGGGCCTCGACGCGACAAAACTTGTCTTCGGGGTTTCTGATAAAGCGAGACTCAAACCAGTCTCCTCAGCTACAGAGACTAGCTAAAAATTGAAATTTCGCTTGTAGCAAGTCTAGATATGGTATTTTCTAACAAGCGATAACAATGGCGCTGATCAGGCTGCGCGGATGCGCAGGCTGGGTTGCGCCTTTGTTGTTCGCAAACCCCCGAAGACAGGTTTTCTCGCGTCGATGCCCAATTTATATGAATTTCAAATACATTGTATTTGGTTTTATCACCACACATAACACTGAGACAAATATCCAAAGACAGATTACATTGACCTATTTATAACCAGACACAAATATTAATTATTTCCAATCACAAAATGGAAGGGTTAGTAATTATTTGAAGAAACACTACATAGATTTTTTTCAGTAATGCTTATAAAACAGACCCCAGAGAGATGACATATTTTCAGCATCTCATTAAGGTTGACAATGTTTGGACATTCCCTAGTTTTCAACACTTGACATTTTCGACACTCGACATTTTCAACACGCTATATTTAGATTACATAGCATTGACCTGTGTTTCAGGGAAGGTGGGTTTTTTTTCACAAAAAAAAACATAGGAAAATGACCATTTGTTAATCAGTCATAGGCTGTGATTTAAACGAGCAGTTCGTTCTGTGCCAGACTTTTGATCTACAACTTTTTTTTAAAAAATATACAACTCTCCACTTTTACAATCTACAACCCTCCCAAATTTTTTCTATAATCTACAAACCTTACCAATTTTTATCAATGTAAATGACATAATGCCAGGTATTAGCATGTATTTACAAGCAAACTGGAAACAGTGTTGATCCTGATCAGCTGATTTCTGAAAAAGTAACTGATCTAGATTTACATTGTTTTTTTCGTATGGATCCAGCACATGCGCGGATCCAGAAAGTTTCGACAACGTTTTTTTTTTAGTTTGATGAGGGGAGGAAGAATCAAAATACCACCATAAGCGGGCCGTGAACGGCCCGTGAGCGAAACGCCATTTAAATGCCGTTTCGCTGGCGGGCCGATAATGGCCCAACATTGAATGCTAAATTTGTAGCTTTGTGATTTTAAATGGGGTTCCGGACCAGTATTGCTAAGGAACCCTATATTTTTGTAATTTTCCAGGGGAGGTCGGACCCCCTGTCCCCCCTCTGGATCCGCACATGCAGCATGGTAAGGATTTAACACATTTGTTGGGTTTCTGAAGCATCTCTCTCGTTTTCTAGTGTACACAAAAAGTCATACTTTACACTGACTAGACATATCACACTCGTGACTAGACATCCACACAGACGCTAAAATAGTACAAGTACGCCAAATGATTGATAAATAGAACTATAATATTGTTGCTTTTCTTTCAAGAATTACACTAGATGGGTCAGCACACAAATACTGGTACTTGTTGCATTGACAAGAAGCGAAGACTCAGGCACAGACTTGCCAGAGCCTTTGTTGTTCGTAGAACATAGAATTGATGCAAATGATGACTCAAACCATAATTTGGATCTCTAGCCACGCTCGATATATCAGTATGCGTTTAAGATTTCATGAGCTAGACCAGATATGCTGTATCTTCCGATAAAATCCCAAATGTTGTTCAAGACCAATCTAGTGTTTGGGGAAACCTTGTGGTAGATGAGGGCACTCCTTTGATTAAATAAATAAAGAGGCATTTCAAATGCAAATGATCGGTCATGACATCGAGTATTTTAAAAGTATGCATTTTGTGGGGAGACCATGTGAAATTAATGATGCTTTCACACATAGGCGTATAGGCCAGACGTGAGTCTGACGTTTAGTCTAACAGTTATTCGCATATATTAACAAGCAGAGTTGAAACTGTCTAGACCATAATTAACTTGCTTCTCAAACACCAGATAATCTTGATCTACTCCATTTTCAAAACAGGGTATGTCAGGATCTAGCAAGGTAAATGTTTATTAGTAAAATAATATGTGTTTATGCTCTCAGTAAGACAGTTCACTGGTGTCAGTACATTTAACAAAAATATAATATTTATAGATACAAAACAGTCGAGACAGATTATCACTATAAAAGTGTATCATGCAAGGACAAAAAACAAACATTCACACACACTCGCAAGCACACGCCAAACATTCAAATATCTCTTTATCACATACAATATTTATGAGCCAGCACATAAGATTGTTGATACTTCTGGCATATTTTGGACATATGAGCCTGTGTATCCTCAATAAAAGCTCTCTAAAAGGTACAAAGTGTAGCTGTCCACAATTGTTTTATGAGTCGTTTTACGCATGTGCAAAATTAAGTACCATCTTCACATTTTCTGGCCTATTTCTCTTATTGTATTTCAATAGCTTATCATATTTAATAAATCTGAGCCAGGGCATGTGATTTCACACAATGTGGCATTTTGAAAAGTGTAGACTCAGACATGCCTGTGCAGCGTCCTTTTAAGCTTAGAAATTCCAAATGATATTCAGTCAGTAGCTTAACAGTCATAGTATATTCAAGCGACTAGCAAAGGCTCTGATCAGACTGCGCATATGCACAGACTGATCTGAGGCTTTACTGGTCACAAATACCACATTGTTGGAAATCTCATGTCACGGGGACTCACAGCTCATCTTATTTTCTAAAGAACTACACATGGACGTATCCAAAGGGGTGACAGGGGGCCTGGGCCTCAATGGGAAATCACAAGTGGCTAAATGTTTCCTTAGAAATACTGATAAGGGCCCCCTCGAGATGCAATTAGAGCCCTTGTGTCCAATTGCTTCTCAAAAGAGGTGGTTCATACGGCCTCTGTGAATTACGTTGATTACTAAAGAAAAGTTGTCTGGACCCCCCCCCCCCACACAACCCTGATGATTTTTTTTCTGGATCTGCCTATGCTACACATGGCCTAAAACATACTATGACTGCTGGATATCTGCTGGTAGCTTATAGTTATGTTGTCATTATTCATGAGCCACACAACCTCCTTTGTTCTGATTATCTTCTTTCTCTATGCTTCCTTTACTTTGTGTACTAATCACTAGCATTAGAACAACATTAAGTAAACTGTGTATATTAGTATTTTGTTTCAGCCAATTCATGTCTAACATCCCAAAATGGGATGTTAGACATGAATTGGCTGAAACAAAAACCTAAATGGAATGTTAGCACACAGTAAAGAAAATGAAAGGTTGCATAATACGATATCACATCAGGGCATGCACTGTTTGCTGTTGTAAAATTCTGCGGCGTCTGATCTGGGTTTTCACTGTTTGCTGATGTTCCATAAAAGGACGCTAGGCTTATATGGATTAAACAATAAGAATAGAATGGTCCTTTTGGAATAAGTTTGATAAAGATACACCTTTTTTACAGATGATGCACTGCAAGAGGAAACACTTTCTTTTCTGATGTCAACAGCTACAATGCTAGAGTGGACACTAATTTCTTTTCTAGAGTTGTTCTTAATAAGTTTAACTTTCCGCATTTGTGAAAAAATCCAGCAAATTCACAGCGTTGATTCAATGCTGATGCAACATGGTGTAGGATTCAAGATATCTCAACAGACATTCTTTTAAACTCTGTAGATCTCCCTAAATGTATGAGACAGTTATTCAAAAAAGTCAAAAGTTTTTATAATCCCTTCTGTTAAAAATTTGATCAAATGATTTATCATACCCAAAGTTGGTGAATCCATTAGATATAGATCCATTAGAGAAAGTTGACGTAGTCGTTTTTGTACTGTCAGATCTGTCTCGCTCTTTTCCAGAATATTTACGTCCATTGCTGCCGTTACTATAGGAGCTGGGTATTGAGTTTGATGCAGACAATGAGCGTGACACCTTAACCCTGTCCATTCCCTTACAGCAGATAATGTACCACTGTTCTCTGACTTTCTTCTTTCTCACCACGAATATTATAAAGAAATAACATAAATGTACTCTGTTGATCTCCCTTGTTGGGTGGTAAATTTCAATTTCTTTCGTATTTTAAAAGTACATTTTGTAAGCAAACAGTGCAAAACCTGATCAGACGCCGCATTCTGCAGCGTCTGATCTGGTTTTTCACTATTTGCCTATGTCTCATAAAAATGACGCTAGGCTTATATGGGTTAAACAATGAGAATAGAATGGTCCTTTTGAAATAAATTGGATAGACATACACAATTGTACAGATGATGCATTGCAAGATGAAATACTTTCTTTTCTGATGTCAACAACTACAATGCTAGAGTGGACACTAATTTCTTTTCTAGAGTTGTTCTTAATAAGTTCTAACTTTCTAGCATTTGTGAAAAATTCAAACAAACTCACAGCGTTGATTCAATGCTGATGCAACATTGTGTAGGATTCGTAATATCTCAACAGCTTTTCTATGTTGACATTCTTTCAAACTCTGTAGAACTCCCTAAATGTATGCACCTTGCTGAATGAGACATTTATTTGAATAGTCAAAAGTTTTTATAATCCCTTCTGTTATAGATTTGATCAAATGATTTATCATACCCAAAGTTGGTGAATCCATTAGATATAGATCCATTCGAGAAAGTTGACGTAGTTGTTTTTGTACTGTCAGATCTGTCTCGCTCTTTTCCAGAATATTTACGTCCATTGCTGCCGTTACTATAGGAGCTGGGTATTGAGTTTGATGCTGACAATGAGCGTGACACCTTCTCCCTGTCCATTCCCTTACAACAGATGATGTACCACTGTTCCCGGACTTTCTTCTTTCTCACCACGAACAATATAAAGATGAAGAAACCTTGCAGTGAGTTGAGAATGGTGAAGATGTACTGGAAAGGCAGTCTTGCGTCTGATATTGCCAAATAACCAAACACCCAACTTAAACCTGAAATATAATGACAATGGTTCACAGGTTTAGATAAACAAAAAAAACAGCGTAAAAAATGTAAATATTTTCTTACCCATCAGTTTAAACATATGTTTTGGGTACTTAAAAGAACCTCTCTCTCTCTTTCTCTCGCTCCTTTAAACTGTCAATCTCAACCGTGCGATATTTTGAGACACCATTTTTATGTTTGAATAAAATAAGGATCGATATACCAAGCTGGTAGATGATTCACGTGCAATATCAAAACGTAAGAGAGTATGACTAGGAAATGCCACAATCAAACAATGTAGACTAACGCACGGCACAATGAGGAAGAGACAAAGATCACTGACAGCCACATAACATTAAAAGGCAATCAAAGTTCCTACATGGGTTATTGTCCTTCTATGGTTTATTGGAGCAAAGGTGAAATGGAAAAGGCTGTCTGATGTAAATGTGTGGTCGATGTTTTGAAATTATCCTCGTGCGCGGATCCAGAAAATTTTGTCAGAGGGGGTCCAACTTTGACCATGTTTTGTTTTTAGTTGATAAGGGGAGGGAGGATCCAAGTAAAACTATAAGCGGGCCATCATCGGCCCGCCAGCAAAACGCCATTTAATGGCGTTTCGCTGGCGTGTCAATGATAGCCCAACATTGAATGCTGGCTTGGTTACTAAGCTGCGATTTTTCAGGGGATCCGGACCTGTATTGCAAGAAAACCCTATATTTTTGTGATTTTTCTGGGAGGTCGGGACCCCCTGTCCCCCCCCCCCTCTGGATCCGCAGATGATCCTTACCTAGCAATATGAAACTAGTTATGGCTGCCTGTAAATTGGTCATAGCCATCTTCTGTTTCTTCTGATTACTCCGAAGTCCTTTCCCCCTCCTGAAGATACTGACGATAGTAATGATAAAGATGACGACGTTCGTTGCTATGATACAGCTGATAGGGATGGCAAAGGCATAGTAGAAGGCTATCAGATTCATCCAACAACTGAAATATATATAAGTGAAATATAGTACTGTCCTGCCAGCCAAGAGTGACAGTGACGTCATGTTTTGTTTGCAAAGTTAGCATCAACTTATAATCGATAGGTCACTTGTGTATTAATCCTATACGCAGGACAGGATTAATACACAAGTAATCTATCGATTCGCGTAGCTTAAGTGGAGTGTACAAGGTAATGTTTTTACATAACAATTGTAAGCAAAATATTACGCCACTGTCACTCTTTGTTGGCACGACAGTAGTACTATATCTAGACATCATAATAAATGAATATTTATATTTTTACGTTTTTTTTTTCTTAAAGAAAAATTCAGTAACAAGCGAAGGTATATGTACGAAATACTGGATAACCGCTTAGTCAAACTTGCCCAGGAAAGGGTTATGTGAACTGACCATCTCGACAGGACCAAAGCTGTTGACTGAGTCATGAAGAATCAAACCAAAATAAAAATTCTTCAAGAAATGACACTCAAAAATAAATTATACAATTTCTTCAGAAACACAATGTCATATAAAAAAAGACCAATAGTCAAACTCAGCATGAACCAGAATATTTAATCTTATCTACTGTGTATTGAAAATTTAATGTTCAGAATTGTGTTTGTCTATTTAATGATGTGTCTCTGGCTTATTTGATTAACCCTGGTTCTACTGAACTGGGATTAATCATTATTTGGACATGCTGTTGATCCAGATCAGTTGGCTTCTGATGAAGCCATCCAGGATCCACACTTTTTCCATTCTGATTTAAGATACCTGCTAACAACTGGAATGCTTCATGTAAACACAATATAAATTGGAAAGAAGTCTAGTATGTCCAATTATTTAACTTGACAACAACAAACACTGGGTAAAACTATTTATAGCCTAACCTAACATTAAAACGGACATACAACATCAGTTTTTGTTGTATCATTGAAAATATGGTCTTTCTTTTATTCCAGATAAATAAAGAAAGAAATGGTACTGGTTTGAACCAAGGCGAACACAGGAGTGTGAGCAACCTTTGGCTTCATAATACTTGAAGAGAAAATGTACGTCATATTCTTTTAATATAAGGCTCTTGGGTATTTGTCCTTGATATATGAGCCAACATATGATATTATGGTACATATGGCATATGCACCAAACTACCAATAAACGCCTGTGCTAATTAACCTATCCAGAGGGGCTATACCCAGAGGGGGTTCTCTGATATTTTCATACATACGTAGGCTAGGGCCATTTTGTAGGGTTAAAAATCAATATTTTGGGGTGTTCTCAGGAAAATGAATATTTTTGGGGGTATGAAGATTTTGTGTAAATTTTTTGGGCCATCACTAAATTTGATTTGTTTTAGGGGTCATTTCAATGTTTTTAGGGTCTTTTTTTTTTTGAAGATATCTTTGGGGGTAAACAGTAGATGCATGGTCCAGGCCTACGTATCAAGAAAAATTAGAGTACCCCCCTCCCCCCGACCTACATTTTGGTTTCAGTCTGTATCTACATCCATACTCCGTGTATGTAAGCAGCGGACGCTCTGGTGATAATGTGCATATACACAGGCTTACCTCAGCATAAGTTGCTTGACAATGCATACCCATGTGATAGCTCAAAATGGTGTCCTTTGATAGCTACGTGTAAAAAGCTCAATTTACTCCTAGACTGGCTCAATTCACATTATATTCAATTATTGTCACATTATACAGCAAGCATCTTCGAGCAAAATTAAACCTAAGCTTCGTTACGAGAAAATCTCTGTTGAAGGTAATATTTTACCCATAAATTGCCACCTATAATTTGCAGCAATCGATGATTTCAAATTTTGTCGCTTTTTCAAAAACAAATAAGGCATGGTATTTCTTGATAATCGTCTGCTTGTCAAATTAACTTTCTGTGATAAAACACAAAAATGACTCATTGCTGACAGTCAGGGCTAAAGATATAAGTGAGGCCACTGTTCCCACAACTAAGTTATTAACATTTAATGCACCAAAAGTCGTCTGCTTTTCTCGTCTGCTGAAATATTTAAGAAGCCTCTATGACAAACAGTTAGGACCCAGATCAGACTGCTCCTATTGGAGCAGTCTGTTCTGGGTCCACGCTGTTTGCTTATACACTTAATTCGTCAGTAAGTCTAGGTAATTATTTGCAGCAGACGACTCCTGCAGACGACATTTTCAGATGCTTTTCGGTCTGAACCAGAGTGAGAAACATTTTGATACACATACACACGCACACACAAATGCCACCACCAACAACAACAGCAACAGCAATAATAATGATAATATAATGATAATAATAACAACAGCACGAGCAACATCAACATGATAATCACAAACACCACAGCCACTATCGACACCACAACCACCGTCACCATCGTCTCCTCAAGCAGTGATAAAAAAAATAAAAAGTAGACATACCGAACAAATAAAAAAAATCCGGATCTTAACCAATCATTTTGTAATACAGTCATTGCATAAAATCGAGATTTTTAAAGTATGTCATGGGTTTTACTGTCGTGCAACCCAATATTTTGTTTACAATTGTTAAGTTTTACATTCCACTTGAGCTTACGCGAATCGATAGTTCACGTGTGTATTAATCCTATCCTGTGGATAGGATTAATACACAAGTGATCTATTGATTCTAAGTCTGATAACTTTGTAAACAAAACATGACGTCACTGTAACTCTTCGCTGGCAGGACAGTAGGTTATTTATTCTCAGCATACCTGTCGAAACTGAATAAAGTAAGATGTTCTTACGTCTCTCTTTATTAATGTCAGGATTTAGAAATTAAACGAAAATGCAGTAGGCGAGATCCAATTGTATTAAAAGATAGGTCAGCTGAAAAGCTGAAATGTGTAAAGGTCATTAAACGCTAATGAATGCACTTGACCACTATCCTAATTATCAAGATGACCAAAATTCATACGTTTTTATCCGCAAATAAAATTTATATAGTGAATAAAATCAAACCTGATATGAGAGGGACTTTATTGATAATCAGGTTGACATTATTGACGCTTTTAACACTACATCCAGATATTTGGATGATATTTTTAAAAAAATACAATTGATATTCTTACAATATGGTTAGTCAAATATTCTTCAAAGCTTCAAGTTAATACAACCAATACCTCAGATATTGTAGCTTCGTTTTATGATTTGCATTTGTCCGTTTCTAATGGATTTTTTTCGACCAAAATTTACGATTTAAACATTTGGCGATTTTGATTTTGAAATTGTTATTTCCCCATATTAGATGGTGATGTTCCTTGCTCTACATACTATGGAGTTTATATTTCTCAACACATCCAACTTGCTAGGGCATTTAGACATATTGCAGACTTCAACACTCGTAATAAAATTATAACAGAGAATTTTCACGATTGCACATTCATCATGGAACGATTCGAAATGAATGGACAGTTTGGTATGCTCAAAATTACACCTCTTTAAATATACGACATACCCCACCCGCCCTGATTACTATAGTCTAGTAATAAAATTCAACAGCTTGGGCATTTTAAAGTTAAGCTTGTATCACGTGTCGTTTGTATTGTGCAACTGACGTTAACGTATTTTAAGACGTTTCAATCACATGCCATGATTTATATCAAAACGTCTTCCCCACATGATTATCAGTGTATGGAGTCAATATCAGTAATGGAAGCGTGCATTAAGGTTACTTATGGAGATGTTTCTAAAAAGGAGCTGTAAGATGATGTTCAAAACATTTATTTTCGAAATATTGAAGTTATCAATTACCTTTAATTAGAAAAAGTCGATAAACTCTGTTACTGATATGGTATCATACACGTAACAGTTTGAACACAAAAATAATCAGAAAGCTTCAACTGAGTGTGCAGAAAAGTGCTGGATGCTGTATGTACCCATGCGACGTCATCAGCAGCGTCGCGTGATAGTGCAGTCAAATTAACGACTGATTCATACCAATTCTGGGTTGCACATTAAAACCTGCGAGTAACTTTTCAATCGCATATACGGTTTGCAAGAAAGTGCAATAATATGGTGATGTGTTTTCTAAGTCTTCTATTATATGAATAAAGCAATTGATCACTATCATAACTTGAGCATCATCATGAGACCACGTGATACTGTTGTATCATAATAACGAATTTAACAAATCTTCTCATCCACTTAGTCTGATCAACGTCTGTGTTATTTCTTGCCACATTTCTATTCTGCAAGACTCGAGTTTGCCCCAGCAGCCCAGCACACACATTCAAGAAGTGCCTAGTTATAGGTCCTAAAGACAGGTTTTCCAATGAAACTTCAGTAAACCTATTATTTTACCGTTTTGTACCTTGAGGTAGTGTGAATTTTCAAAGCATGTATCATATAAGATATATCATTTAATAGTATATCAATCTTTTACATCTTTATGAAATGCATCTGGATATATATTACTTATTCTTAAAACGCCAATCACAACAAAAGTCATCTGTTTAATGGTCTGCTGAAATGTTTAAGCCTCTTTGACAAACAGTGTAGACCCAGATCAGACTACTCCTATAGGAGCAGTTTGATCTGGGTCCACACGTTTTGCCTCTTTACTTACATAAGTCAATATTGTTATCAAATATTTGCAGCAAATGACATCTTCAGAATCATTTTGCTGACACTTTAAGAACTAATAAATAAATTGCTAAGTCATACATGTGACATGGAAACAGAAACGAAAATATCAAAGATATTGAGAAAAGGTAAATATCCATCACCATTTATCACTGCCACCAATCAACTAAGTTTAGCCTGCTGTAGACACATTGTACAGGACTTAACACAATAGAGACTTCAGCAGACAATGCATGTTGTGCCAACTTTGTCCATAAGTGGACACTAAGGCTTGAACTATCACGTGGAGCAGAAGTACAACGTGAACTCATCAAACTTAAACCCATAGAGCGCCACCTATAATTTGCTGCAGACGACAATTTCAAATTTTGCCGCATCTTCAAAAATAACAAATAAGGCATGATATTTCATGAGAATCAGTCCTTATTATTTCGAAAATTAGGAAAGATGTCGCAAATTTTTTCGTCTGCTGCAGTCGTGATTGGCGCTTTAAGGGTTCAGTTTCTTTAAAAACAAAGTCATTTAAACATGAGGTCTTAGGAAATAAGCCTTACAGCTTACTGTCAGATCCTACTTCTTTGATATTGTACCTATGTAAAAGTGATTGATCAAATAAAATATGTTTAAACCAAACATGAGGTCTATTTAATAAAACTATTGCTTTGTAATTCAAATTGTTTTATACATAAAATTCGATAAAATGCCATTCCTGAGTTTTTATCCAGTATGGTCATTTGCTATCACAAATTCTAGATTATTCTTTTTATGTGCTATCATAAGATATTGATTAGTGTTCCAATGTTCTTTGATGAGACATCAATTATTTTCCTACTTGACATACTTAAAGGAAATGACTAAGCAAAATCTTTCTCAATTTTGGATAGATAAAAGAATTCAGAAACCCATCCTCCTATTTCAAATACATTTTAACTTAACAGATACTTCGGTATATCAATACTAGAGTTAACCCTTTAATGCGCCAAACGCAACAAAAGTTGTCTGCTTTTCTCGTCTGCTGAAATGTGTAAGAAGCCTCTATGGCAAACAGTGTGGACCCAGATCAGACTGCTCCTATAGCAGTCTGATCTGAGTCCATCCTGTTTGCTTCTATACTTAAATTAGTCAGTAATGTTAGGCAATTATTTGCAGCAGACGACTTCAGCAGACGTCATTTTTCCGATGATTTTTTTCTTGGCGCTTTAAGGGTTTACATAAGTCAACTGCACATGTGTCTAGAGCAAGCTTTATCCTCATCCAGCTATATGGCCTATATGTGGCTATATGGTAACCTACTAGTTTGGTCCACCCTTGTACAAGGTATAATCCACAGACAATACTGATATAACAGGAATCAGGGGAAGACCTAGAAAATTAAATTAGAATTATAACAACCGGAAAATTGCTTTGTTAAGTAAAACATGTCTAAAATGGCCACTCTCAAAAAGACCAAACATTGGTTTCAAGACCAATTATCGCTTAATGCAGGTCGAAGGTACTGCAGAATGCTCCAAGGGGAGCATTCTTCAAAACTTACGACCTGCATTAAGCAACCATTTGCCATTAAGATCTTGGTTTTGTCTATTTTTGAGTGGTCGCTTAAGACAGGTATTACTCAACTGTGGTTTGCATGAGGCGGATAGGAACAGTATGAAAATGACTTGCTTAATGAAACTTGAATTTCGAAAACTAAACTCGTTGTTAGTATTTTCTAAGGAGCTCTCATTTTAAGTGTGGATCTCCGTTCAGTCTTTGCTTTGTAATGCGTGAAGTAGTACATGGCAGTTCCTTTATAAAACACGTCATTATAACACGGATTTCGATATAATGATGGCATATTTTACCTCCTATTTTTTTAGAGTGGAATTTAACAAAGAAATTATCGGAACATGTCCTGAACATGAACATGATTAACTTATAATACGGCCCATTCCTATGGAATCCAAATATAGTGTCACAAAGAGACTGCATAGTAGCGCTTTATGTTCTTTCCACTTCTGGAGGGTTATTTGTACATTTAGGTCTTACTTGTAAGTCTAACCTGTTTGTCTACCTGACCCTTTTGTTGCTTCCTCTTGTTGTCATAAAAGGCAACATAGTTGAGCCGCGATATGAGGTTTCCAATAATGTGGTGTTTTGACAAGTGTAGACTGAGACTCGCCTGTGTAGTCTCCTTATCAGCTTAGAAACTCCAAATTATGTTCGGTCAGTAGCTTAACAGTCATAAAATATTCAAGTGACTAGCAAAGGCTCGGATTAGACTGCGCGTATGCGCAGGCTGATCAAAGCCTTTGCTGGTCGCTCATACCACATTGTTGGAAATCTCATGTCGCGGCTTAATTATGATATTCTGGTACTTATCGCATGTGCTAAAAATTCTTCTTTAAATGCCTATGCTGGCCTGACTATAAGAGCTAGATATCTAAATATTGTTCTGCGGCAAAGGCTCTGTTGAGACTGCTCGTGAGCACAGTAACATCTGAGTCTTTGCGCCTCGCCGATGCATCAAGTACCAAAATCTCTCGTTCAGACCAATGCATTGCTTTTTGGGCTGTATTGTGGCAATTCTTATCATATTACTTTGTTTCTTCATTTAACAAAGTAAGAATAAAATCTATCGTCATTTTCCTAGGATTTCTCTGTATTTTCCTAGGATTTCCTTGCATTTTAGGAGAGTTGATCTGGAACCTAGCATATTTTATATATTCTTCAGGTCTAGGGTTTCAAGAAATGAAGAAGCAGAGAGATGGCTGACAGCAAACATTAAAATGAATATAAGAAATACAGCTACTGTCCTGCCAGCCAAGAATGACAGTGACGTCATGTTTCGTTTACAAAGCTATCAGGGACTTATTTTGTTTGATTTGATTCTTTACGTCCACTCAACAATCTTTCAGTTATGCGGGACGGGTCTTCCTGGGTTGAACCAGTACTAAGCTAGGATAAATGTGTCTTGCTCAAGGATTACAACGCAGTGACGCCGGTGAGGCTCGAACCCGCGGCCCTTCGGTCTCGAGTCAAGCACTCTACCATTGAGCCATTGCGCTCCCTCAGGGACTTATGATCGATAGATCCTTTGTGTATCAATCCTATCCGCAGGATAGGATTAATACACAAATGATCAATCGATTCTAGTTAGCGAGAGTGGAGTGTTCAAGTTAATAATTGACTTAACAATTGTAAACAAAAGACCATGTCACTGTCACTCTTGGTTGGCACGACAGTAGGGCCAAGGCTATACTTATCGAAATAGAAAAATAGGATTATCTTGTTGTGCATAATTGACCATCCTAACATTATGCAGAAAAAAATGATTAAAGAAAATAATTTGCTTGATATTGCGATTTCCGCTAAGTTTATACGTACTTAGCAATTACAATAAAGGATTAAAGTAGGATACTAACCTCCAGATAAGAGTACTTACTTTAAAAATATTATTCTTATTTCTCTGAAATGAAAGTGTATGGTGTACCTATCTGGACATATGCACTATGATTAGCAAATACAGCGAGAAGCCAAGAGTCCAATTACTTCTCCAGTGGGGTGAGTCTGTACCAGTATTATCAAAGGGAACCTAATAGCCACTTGTGATTTTTCAAGGGGGGTGGGGGTACAAACCTCCTGCCCCTCCCCACTCTGAATCCACTGCTATTGGTGCTTATCACATCTATAGGTGATTAGATAAAGTCCTAGACGAGTCTATGCTTATATTCTGACTCACCCAATTTCCGTTCAAATACTCAAATAATGGAGCATGCTGTAGGTTTGGATTTATAACTTCACAAAAATAGCCCTAATTGATATATGCGCATATACATGCGCGGATCCAGAAAGTTTTGTCAGAGGGGGTCCAACTTTGACAACGTTTTTTGTTTTGTTTTTTAAGTTGATGAGGGGAGGGAGGATCCAAATACCACTATAAGCGGGCCATCATTGGTACGCCAGCGAAACACTGGCGTGCTGATGATGGCCCAACATTGAATGCTGGCTTGGTAGCTTTGTGATTTTAGGGGATCCGGACAAATATTGCTAGGAAACACTATATTTTTGTGATTTTTCAGGGGGGATACGGACCCCCTGTCCTCCTCTTTGGATCCGCGCATGTGGAATCACCTTTGGTTCCTAACGGTAGTACCCAACCAGATGCAGTCTGATCGGGCACGGTGTGTTTTGTTGTTTTTTTCATCATTTTTTTTAGTTATTGATTTGACCACTGAAATAGCTAATGCAATAACTGCAGCATTCAAAGCACTTATAGATTTAATGGTGGAATATAAGAGCATAATAAAGCTTTATGAGAAAGCATTAATTTGTGGGAAATCTGAGACTATGTTTTGTTATACCAAAAAATTCCTCCGCAAAAACAAAAACAAGTCTTATATAGATTACAAGTACTTTTACTGTGCGTAGGTTCAGATAAGCAAAACTTTTGAGAGCAAAATTGTAATGAATTTCTAACATGTGTTTCATGTGCTCAAAAGAAACCCTCCCACTGATACTATAACATCTGTTTTGGTTGATAAGGTAGAAAAATATTTTCAATAACGTACTCTTGTCTGGGAGCTTGAACTGACCATCTTTAGACAGCTTTGCAGATGTTATTATCATGGAGATGTGACAAACTGCTTCATTTATTTTAACACTTTCTCTGACATTGATGGCTTAAGTCGTTTGTATTGTCATCCGATGTTATATTCGAGAAGCAGTCAGTGTGAACCCATATCAGACTGCTCCTTTAGGTCCGATGGTTTTGTTATGAAAGAGATGTGATAAACCACAAACTTTATCTTAACACGCTTTTATGTCGCCTTGTTTGTAGACTAATACTTTTTTTTTTATTTTGAAACCATTTATATTAAACAGTGTGGATCTATTTCAAACTGATCCATAGGGAGCAGTCTGAACTTAATCCATACCATTTACACGCAAGTTAAAATAAATTTGCCGTCATAATATGACAAAGAAAAGCATCAGACGATATCAGAAGAAGACAAATTTTCAGGTGCAATTGTGTCATGCAGTTTAGTTTTAAATGCTTAAAACTGCAGGGGATAAAAACAAGTATGGAGCATAAAATTGTGAAACATTTTCTTATCCGTCAGGTTTAACATTTGCTTTGGCTGCTCAAAAGAATCGTCTCCTACTTGAAAGAAATATGACTTTTTCGTGTCTATCTACCTATCTATCTCTTGGGTACTTACATGTCTTGGTCAGGAAAGAAGAAATTCGTTCTTTTCATTAGATACTCATATCTAACAACTTGCTAAAGTACTATTACGTTAATGACAAAGCATAAGCATAGCATGCAGAATAACTAGAAATTATCTTCATAAAGCTATGTTAAAAGCTTAAAATACAATCAGCCTGATAACAGCTTGTTTGTCATTGATCTAATGTTGGTCTGGCACTAACCATTATAATGCGTATGTCGTCTGCTTATAATCTTTGCAAATGGTATGGCCACAGATCAGGTCACACAAAACGCTGCGCTTGCTCTGCCCCTAAACTGTGCGACACTTGGAGTGTATTCCTAAAGGATGGTTTTAAAAATGACAATTCTGAAGAAATAAAACTCACAGGTGACAAAAATCAAAAAAGAAATATCCCAGCATGCAAAGAAATAAAGAGGCAGCTGGATACATATGATCGAGATCTTTGCACTTTAAACTAATTCATCATCAAAGTCGAGTGAATTCTCATATAGTGCCTTCTGCTGTAAAACTTTTTTGGGAAAGGTGAAGACCCTGATTTGGCTGCACCCTGTGGAATTTTTATAGTCTGGTCACAGCCCAATTTATATACCTGCACCTTTAACCGCATACGTTGCTCAACAAGCAAGCATTGCAGCAGAAGGATGTATGCCTATTATCAGCTTTAACCCATATTAGCCTAGCTTCATTTTTATGGGGCATAGGCAAACAGTGCAGAACAAGATCAGACGCCACAGAATGTGGCATCTGATCAGGTTCTTCACTGTTTGCTTACAGTTTGATTGAAATTGAAATGTACTACCTAATAACCCTTTAATTCGAAATGGATTCGTCAAATTGATAAGAATGGGAAATTCTATTAAGCTTAAATGGGTTAAGTACTATTTATACCATGGTTTATCTGTCTGTATATGGAGTTAATACATAAGTTTTTAACTTTTTATACCACTAAGATCAATGTAGACCTTGAACACTACGATACGCCTTTTGCCTAAGTTGGTAAGGGTGGCATAATTGTAAGTGGCGAGATAATTTATGGAGTTATCAGATGTATTATCATAGTATTAACCTTTTTTCTGCCGTTCACAACAATTGGCGTCTGCTCGCTCAGATGATTATGTACTTTGGTAACCTATATTACAAACAAGGAATAGTCTGATCAAGACCCGAGGTTATAAAACTTTTTTTTCATACTCAGCTTAACTGAGCACGAAGTTTCAACTACTCATAAAACTAAAATATTGACAAATGAGGACGTTTCTTGCTTTAAGTCTCTCAGATGTTGTATTTATCATGCTGATAAATGTTAAATTGCCAACAATTGTTGTCATTTAACATTTATGAGCAGGATAAATTTCATGCTTAGCTGAGTTAAGCATGGAAAAAGTTTTATAACCTCGGGGCCAGGGTTCATAGTGTTTCATTCAAAATTACAGAAACTAGTCTTAGTTGTATTTTAATATACAAAGTAGACATGATAAGAAGACGACAATTTCAGGAAAATTATATGGTAGGATATGGCAAAGCAATAGCACACTTACCCCACGCAGGTATCACAGTTTTTAGAGTAAACCGTGTGATGTACGTCCCGAGAATCTTGACAAACGTGAGATATTGTAGTATTGCTTCCATCAACATCCACATAAATGAGACAAGGATAAAATAGTGAAGTAATACAGCAACAATCATACAGAGAGTATCATGATGAGTCTGTTTGATCCCGATCAGGAACAGCATCATTGAACACAACAAGGCTACAGCGAGATTAAACAACGTTTGTTGTGCTCGACCCTGGCGTAACTTCCTGGAAGACAAGAATAAATAATTTAGAACTTTTCAAATTTTCTGCATTAACCCTTTGTATTCGAGAAACTCCTAAGCGAGTACTTATGCAAACAGTGAAGTCCAAGATGAAATGCAGCATAATGCTGCATTTCATCAGGGTCTACACTGTTTGAAAATGTAAAAATACTCTTTAGACAATAGAATGCAACATTTTTTGAAAATGATAAGCTTGCACCCCTAGATATGTACAATTGACTATCGCAATATTATTGTTTGAAACCAGAAGGAAGAATATATTAGTGTACCGTCAGTTCAAAGATGCATGATAATAGGACTATACCATTTTTCATAGAAACCGGTAAATAACAGTAAGTAATAAACTGCATGTAAAGGCAGTAAATGATATATACCTGTAAAAAGAACCCATAACCTGGATAAGTTTATATTTTATGTTTACAACGATTCCCATCTATCTTTGAATCGACAGTACAAAGAGTTAAACATATCACAAATATAATTGAACTCAAGTTTGTACTCTTTCAAAGTTTTATATATCAGAGTTTGGATTATTCAGAGTTAGCTGCCTCAATTTTTCAAATCATTATCTAGGATACTTATCATCATCGGTATCTAAGTTATCTGGAGACCTTGTGCTTTTTCTCTTTGCAAAATGTTTTTGCAATATACGAGTGTATATTGCGGGTAATCCATCAATAACCTGTCACCTAATGAACTAAATCAGCACTACATATGAAGATAAGCGAGAAATAAATGTTATATGAAACTGCGGTATTGGATATTGCAAAAAAAATGATAGTTTTATTACAGACAGAAAATAATCAACCTTCCATTGAGTCATAACACGTTGTGTACTTGGTCATTTTTCATGCCTTTTAGTTGTATGTTGCATTTTATAACAAGAATATCACCAGGGTGCCGCACAGAAGGGATCAAGAATAGGCTTGACGTTTTGTAGATCTGGACTCTAATCATTTACAAAGGTTTTCAGTAGGCGTCGGGTATTTTCACTGGCAGTGAAAAAGTTAAGGGAGCACAGTGGCTCAGTGGTTGAGTGCTTGACTGGAGACCGAGAGGCCGAGAGTTCGAGTCTCACCGGCGTCACTGCGTTGTGGTTCTTGAGCAAGACACATTTATCCTAGCTTAGTACTGGTTCAACCAAGGAAGACCTGTCCCTGTTTAGCTGAAAGATTGTTGATGGGACGTAAAGAATCAAATCAAACAAACAAACAAAAAGTTAAAATGATAATATATAAATATAACATTCTTGAGAGGGTGCTAGTCGAAAATATCATCCCGAGGAATGTGATTATCAACCGAGGCGCAGCCGAGGTTGATAATCATATTTCGAGGGATGATTTTTTCGACTAGCACCCTCTCAAGAATGTTATATTTATTTTATTATACCGAACATTATTCCTTAATTTTTCTAACCCTTCTTCCTCTTACCATGGTGCGGGAAGTTCCAAGGACAGCACAGTGCGCATTTGCAACGAATGGATGAAATAATATATTTCACAAAAGGGTTGTGTTTGTAAACAGTTTTAGTGTTCAAGCTGATCATGATCGCCGTTTAAACAAATCGTGCCATAATCACTGATGACGGCAAGCAGAAACGATTAGGAGCGTCTCTTAAATATACATTGTAAATGGGGTTGCTATGGATGGTGCGTTTTTGATGCAAAACAGGAAATTTCGCCTAATCTGCTCAATTTTGATCTCAAAGAGTTCCTCTCGTTCTAACTAAGAAAAAGAGTACCCACACTTTATGTTTCTGACCACAATTAACGAAGTTACATGAAGATTAAAGTGACCAGGCCATTGCATCATACATGTGTCCGCCATTGTAAAGTTAGCGTGTCCTCGCGTAAACGAACCGTACGCGCATCAAAGTCGCGCATGTGATAGTCGAAATTATTGCAGGGTGATAGTCGAAATTAGTGCCCGCCGGCCTATGGAGGTTTTACATTGGAAATTTATGTGAGGTATAATAATAGATTATGATAGTGTTATACGAGGGCGATTCAATAAGTAAGTGCATGGAATTTCCAACAATGTAGAATGTGAGACCAGCGAAGCCTCAGATAAGCCTGCGCATACGCGCAGTCTGATCAGAGCCTTTGCTAGTCGCTTGAATATTGTATCAGTGTTAAGCTACTGACTGAACATAATGTGAAGTTTCTAAGCTTAAAAGGAGGCTGCACAGGCTCGTCTGAGTATACACTTGTCAAAATGCCACATTGTTTGAAATCACATGTCACGGCTCATATGTAATATGCAGCAAATGATCAGCTGCATTAAAAGGGTTAGCAATCTCAGCTAATTAAGGCTAGATCAGTTGATTAGAACTAATGACATGTGCACCTAACGTTTCAATGAACTATATAAGATTCATTTCGCAAATTAACTGATATCTTGAAGAGGTATGGGCGCAGCTTAAAGTAGTAATGAGACGTTTCTAATAGATAAACAGGCGTGTTTGGCTTTACATATAAAAAAAAACATCAATAAACCAGTCAACCTCTAAAACCTTATAAAACTAACGAGACTTTGTAAAATTTTGCAATGACAAATAAGTAATAGTTATACCATGGGTCGTCCGCCTGTACGTGGAGATTATCCACGAGCTTTAGCGAGTACATGTGGACAAACATGGTATAACTATTTTATACCACCTACATCAGTGTAGATCTTGCACATTACGAGATATTTCATGTTAAAGTTAGTAAAGGTGGTATAAGATATTTAATATGCAGTTCTAGCCAACTCATAAGCAGTACTGTTTTCTGTATAATTAAATACCACCATATTTACCTTTCAATGCTGCATTAGACATACGTAGAAAATATCTTGGAAGTAGCAGTATCTTACAATAATCGTCCATTTTCGAAAGCTGGGTCAATTTGTCATGACTGTCTAGATGAACTACGTAGAGAATAATTGCCTTGGTACTAATGAAGTGATTTACTGTTCCCAAAAGTATATTCATTGGTAAAGGACTATACAGGAAAAAGTGAGTGAGTAGGAAATGCCATAATTACATACTGCAGGCCAATACATGACACCATAGTCAAAGAACAATAACAGCGACATTTTGAACACAAGTTAAAGTTAAGCAATCAATTCTCTCTTCCCCAGCGAGTTGTTTGCAAAACTAGAAATGACACAAACTACTGCAAAACAAAACAATTACACTTAATCCCTACAAACAATGAGAGCACACCACTCTGTTTGGATATGCGCAGTGGCTTTGTGGTAGAGTGATTGACTTTATATTTAGGGATCGCTGGTTCGAGCCTCACAGGAACCTTGAACAAGTCGCTTTATCCTCTGCTTAGTTCTGGTTTAATCCAGAAAACAGCCAAACATGAAATATTGTTGATTAGGACATAGAGCATTGACTCAAACAAAGCAGCTAACTCCCTTTAACCAGAAACTCTCTTTAAGGACCCGTATTTTCGCATTGATTAGTAAATAGCTCAAATACAAAGAATTTGATTTTTAATCCTTTGTAGACGGGTCACCCTGAGCCGGTACTTTGACAAACAGTGAAGAACCAGATGAATAATGCGACACTTAATCAGGGTCTGCAATGTTTTCTAAAAAGTAAGGGTGCAAAGATCAGGAATAAATACAATCAAGTACCACACCTGACCCAGGATACCAATGGGAAAGTGACAAAGTCAGAGTTAGACACCACAAACGAGAGCCAAGAGATCAGCCCTTTCCCAACAGGTGACCATAAGGCACATATAAACAGACGCGCACAAATGAATAGCAAACACAAGACAGAAAATCCATAAAAGATCCACTAAAGAAGTACCGCCTTGGAACGGTCAGTAAAATATTTAACTGGAGGGCTTAAACCAGTTCTACGGCGCCAACCTTGTCCTTAGTTCTGATGTGGACCAGGACACATTTGGAAAAGTGACAAACCACAACAAACACGACAGCCAATACGCCAGCCCTCTCCCAGCAGGTGACCACAAGGCTACAAGGAACAGACATGGCAGCACAACACACACCTATATGAAGCATAACTAACAAAAACGATCCACAAAAGAAGCACTGCCTTGGAACGGTCAGTGAAAATACTTTTACTGGAGGGCTTAAACATGTTTCACGGCATAAACCTCACTCTTAATTCAGATTTGGATCAAGACCCCTAACTTATCAATACATCATCTCATAGAAGATATAAATCAAGATACAACAAGTAGATGAAGCAAAGATTTGGACTCAACAGTAAATAAATAGAGGATATTTACTTTTTTTAGGTGAATACCAAATTTATTTCATCGAGTGAGATGAAAACATCAGAATTTTCATGAGTGCGCAGCACGAATGAAAATTTCAATGTTTTCAACTCACGAGATGAAATAAATTTGGTATTTACTAAAAAAAGTGAATTTTCTTTTTATTTTATACTTTTTTAGAAGATTTACAGTTAATCAATTTGTTTACCATGCGTCAAGCCGATTCACAATAAAGTAAAAGAAGACAAAGGAGTATAAATTTGTGACAGAACAACTGGATCAATCTACATGTACTATAGCCATCAGGACTTACAGATAAAAAGAAATTTAGCCAGCGTCATAGTGCGAGACAAGTGACGTCATAAGCGACGTCATAATTTGTTGATGACGTTGCGTAGCATATGTTACATGCATTGCCTCACTCACTGAAGCAGGAGGTGTTGAAAATTCAAAATCGAAAAAATTCAGCAAATCTGAATTATTTTGGTACCAAAATGTTCCTCGTGTTCTAACTAAGAAAATGACTACCCACACTTGATGTTTTTGTTCACGAATAAGAAAGTTATAGGTGTGAACTTTCGAAGTGAGCTGCATTAAGTGAATGGAAAAGTCAGAGGTGATCCCAAAAACGCTACAGTGAAAATATAGGCTGATATCAATCACTAGGGCTGATATCAATCACTAGTGATTGATATCATATCATTTCACTAGTGATTGATATCACTTTTATTTGTTTTTGATATGCATTGATTTTACTGCTAAGTATAAAATAAAACGGAATTCCGTAGCAAACGAAATCCAACAGGTGAACCCCGGTGGGCCTCACAAACAGCCAAAGCATCAGGCCCCTACCATCTCATCAATAGATAAGTTTTTAAGTCAGAACCATCATCGAGTCAGAAGTCCGACTCATCTACGTGCCATTAAAGAGGAAATCAAAGTTGCCAACCGTGATTGGGTTGACCACAAAGCATGCAGTCTGCTGCAATACAATAATATTATAGCCAATCTTTTTATAATGTGAAATTATTTTAATGAACTGCACTTAAAAATTATTAGAGCCAACAATCTTCTACAACCTATACACCAAGGCACTACTGCATTCAGGCTCGGAAAGTCCTTGGCGCAAGAGAGATTTAAGTCTAAATTGGAATTTAGATTTCAAATCGTAGTATCGTCTATAAAATTTAGAAAATGTTTTGCCGAGTTAATGATACAGATAGCCTTTTTTAGTTTCTGGGTTAACAATTTATTGCGAGTGTTGAAGTCAGTAACATAGCTGGATGCTCTAGCAAACCGAATGAGTTGAGAGATATAGACGTCATAGGATGTAGAGCGAGTAACATCACCATCTAAAAATGGGAAATTGACTATTTTAAAATCAAAGTCGTCACGTTTATCATAATTTTTGGTAGAAACATTATCATTAGAAATTGACAAATGCAAGTCTAAAAATACGGCTTGGGTATCAGTGGTATTGGCTTAAGTTGGAGCTCAGAAGGGTATATTTGTCTTAATGTTTAAATATCGTCCAAATATCTGGATGTAGTATTAAACGTATCAATAACATCAGCCTGCTTTTAATCAGAAAGAGACATCGTAAAGTCCCTCTCATAACAAAACAGGAATAAATCGGAAACCAGGGCAGCACAATTAGTGCCCATAGGAATCCCAACTACTTGTCTATACAGCTTGGTGCCAAATCGAATTAAAATGTTGTCCAACAAAAAGGTCAGCGCATCACATACATTTTGACATGACCATGTATGATATTTTTTAGGTTTTTCTGAAGTGAAAAATGCATTTCTGTCATTACATGCAAGTCAAGGAGAGCCTTCTCTCTGGAAGGTTCTTTCAATAAGATCAATAACTTTATCTTTAATTCAATCATGACGCAAAGTAGTGTAAGGAGTAGAAAAATCATAAGTAGACAAACCGGTTGCATTGAAATCTCTAGCTTTAAGGCTTTCTTTAAATTTCACCTAAACTTTTAATGGACCAAAATAGGTTTTTACCGGATCTCATATACTTTTTCACAGTACTCGGTAACATGTGTTTAATAGCTGTAAGGCACGCGGTTAACAATTTAGACAGTTCTGTTGTCGTACAATAAATAGAATTAGCAATAAATATTGCGTTATAGGGTTTTTATTTAGTTTAGGTAGCTTTGTTTTGATTTTCTTTAGCTTTGACACTGAAATGTAGGGCTGTATGACAACCATGTCCATCGAAAATCACCCTCTCACTCAAAGAAAGCTGCAGTGTATAGGCATTAGTGTCAACAAGCTCACGCTTTAGGGTATTAATACAATACAATCGTCAAACAACTACAACATTGTTAGCAGCTTTATCTGCTGGAACCAAAACATAGTTCATATGAAAATCCCAGATACTTCGTTTAAGATGACGAAAAGAAGATTTAGGTTTAGGGGGTAAATGATGTGTATTATGAGAGTAAAATGAAATACAAGTATAAATAATTTAAAAATATCAATCTTCCATTCCTTCAAGGCATCAGGTTTAACATTTGCCCGTTTGCACCAACGATTACTAAAGTCATTTCAAGAAGCAGCGATCTCTCTGTGACATTTAGGGAATCAACGTTAAAAGGAAAATCTATAATAAGAACCTTTAGAAATAATATTGCGAACTCTAGCGTCAGGAATGACATTAAGATTACCTGTAATCAAATGCCCTGCAGAGGGATATAAATAATTAGAATGTTGACAATCTCTGGAGTCAGGAGTATTGGAATCTATATCAATATCATTTACAATTTTATTGAATTTAAATATAGTAGACCTAATAGGTTTGATATATTCATAACAAATGATAGGCGTTTCAGAATTAATAAAGTAATTGGGAATAGATGAAATCACTAAATTATCCTTAAAGATACTAAGTAAATCAATAAAATAATGAATGGATTTTTTATGAAATGTCTTTCTCTGAAGACAAACTTGGTCTACAGAGAAAGAAATACAATGTGTTATTGAAATTTTAACCGGTGTCCCCTCAATAGATACAAGAGACTCTCCTTACTTCATTGTGTTTGTAGCTTTATGGACAATTCCATTGGTCTGAAAAGGTTAAATGATATAAACAGCTTGATATGATACTATTTTAAACATCTTATATGACTTGCTTTTAACTACCAACGTCATAACTGAGCTGCCTCATGACAGTATGACAATGTTGCATGTGCACACAGCTAAGACTTAGATCAGCCTGATCATACATACAGTCTGATAAGAGTGTATATAGTTATTTTTGTCATTGAGAGTCTCGCTATCATCTTGCTGAGTAGAGAGATATAGAGAGAGAAGTTGTTACTTTAAGTTAGTTGTTTTTTGCTTTTATGTGTGTGGCTAAATTTGTCTGTGTCCTGCTGTGTGTGTTTTAACAACAGAGGAATCTAAGGCAAGGATTTGACTCATATAATTTATCCAATCCTGCCCCCACCCCCACCCCATCCCCTGCCTAGTGGCTGCGACAGCTGTTGATTCTAAAGCGGAAATTTTATTGATGTTGGTTCGTTGTATATTGCTGCTCTATTTTTGTATGTGGGTGGTGTTGTGTTTTGTCTTGATTTTGTTATATGATAAGATCATCTGTGTCCTTTCTGGTTCTGTGGGGCATCTTTCTGGTGATGGGAAAGCTGACTGCTATATGTTGGTTGTTTAGTTGCTTTTTTGTATCTATGTCTGTGTTCTAATGTCTCTTCGTCAAGGAGTTGTGGATTGAGCTGTGATCTGTGATTGTGACTTTTCCTGGTCATACTCATAGTCTTTTCCATGTTGGCTAACTAATTGCATGTATCCATAGATCCCACAGCAAAGACACTGAACAGACTAGCAGATTGATATGTTGATCTACAACCTCATTTGGTGCATATGTCAGTTGGATCTGTTATTCTGTGGCTTATACCGTTTGATAGGAAACCAAAAAGCTTATTGAAAAATGCCCTCCTTTGATTAAGCTAAACCAGGTAGCAGAAGTTATAATTGCACAAGTTATTGAGAGTGTGCTTCATTAAATTAGCCATAGCCCAGCTTAAGGTACACGTTGACATGTGCATACAGAGGAGATTGAAAACAGCCTGCGCATCTACCCAGTCTGATCAGAATCTTAGTTTTCCACCCAAAGATACTTTGGACCCTTGGCTACACAATAAGCGCCCCATTAAATACTTATCAGACAGCGCAGATGCGCAGGCTGGTTTGTGTCTTCGATCTGCCCCGTGCCAACTTGTACTTTATGTATTATCAATGTACAAATAACTTACTTGAAGAATACAAATGATATAATAGTGAGAGACAGTCCAAGAATTGAGAGACTTAGTCCAATCATAGTAATGATACTAAGAGACAGTTCATGGTGGTCAGGTATAGGGTTCTCTTGACCATGGAAATCCTGAAAACATAATGATATAGACAAGAATTGAGAGACTTAGTCAAATCATAGTAATGATACTAAGAGACAGTTCATGATGGTCAGGTATAGGGTTCTCTTGACCATGGAAATCCTGAAAACATAATGATAAAGACAGTGACTGATCTACACGAATTGAGAAACTTAGTCCTATCATAGGCACTTCATGATGGTCTATTATTGGGTTCTTTTCTGTTATATGGTTCTCTTGACCATGGACATCCTGAATTACATAATGATAAAGACAGTGGCAGATCTAAGATAATCAAGACAATTAATCCTCTCCTACTACTTATAATAAGAGACAGTTCATGATGGTCTGGTATTGAGTTCTCTTGACCATGGAAATCCTGAAAATATAATGATAAAGACAATGAATGATCTATACAAATTATAAGAATTTCATAGTTCTATTGATAATACTAAAGGAAAGTGCATGGTGGATTTTCGAAATCCTGAAAACAAAATGACAAAGAGAATGACTGATCTACTAGAATTAAGAGGCAAAAACAACAATATTAATGAGCCACGACATGTGATTTCCAACAGTGTGGCACTTTGGCAAGTGCAGACTCAGATGAGCCTGTGCAGTCTCCTTTTAAGCTAAGATAACTCCAAATGATGTTCAGTCAGTAGCTTAACACTCCTAGAATATTCAAGCGACCGACAAATGAATGTGTATGTGCAGGCTGGTCTGAGCCTTTGCTGGTCGCATATAACACATTGTTGGAAATTTCAAGTCATGGCTTAATTAAAGTAAAGCAACCAGCTCTCTCAACCACAGCAAGATGATTGCAAAACTAGAGAGAGCACAAATAACGATATCAGAAAATCAGGACTAAACACGATAAACCCACAAACAGATTTCAAAGAGTAGAAACAGAAAAAAGATTGCACCAAGACCACATACATTTTTGCATATCATGTACAAGATCAGCAAAGTTGCATAGGAATATGTACATATCTGATGAAAACGTGTGGAGTACATGCTGCTCTTGTAGACCATTTTTGAATGACAGAGTTGCTGATTCATAAAATGTTGGATGGAAAATGCACATCCATTATAGCTTTGACACTTTTAAAGTGGACAAAACAATATCCCTCTAATCACCTATCCTGGTCCACAGGCATATATTTCAACGAGAACAGATTGAAATGTTTCCCAATAGCCATACAGCACAATCTATCATTTACCAAAACTATGCAATGGCATTCTTTATCATTATTAGACAATATATTGCTATTAACAAGATGTTATTGATACATTTAGTAAATCACCTGATTAGCATGACTCATGAAGAAAATAGTCAGACGAGACATCCCTAAGGAGAAATAAATACTAATAATACATTGGAATGAACAAACTTACATTTCCATTGACATACATACATACATACATACATACATACATACATACATACATACATACATACATACATACATACATACATACATACAAACATACATACATACATACATACATACATACATACATACATACATACATTCATACATACATACATACATACATACATACATACAGACTTGTCTTAAATGGCCACTCAAAAAGAAAACCAAAAATCGGTTTTCAAGACCAAATATTGCTTAACTCAGGTCAAAAGTATTGCAAAATGCTCTCTTGGCATTCTGCAATACTTTCGACTTTCATTAAGATACCATTTGTCTTTAATACCTTTATTTTGTCTATTTTTGAGTGTCTGTTTAAATGGGGTCTTACTATACCTTATTCAACCTGATAAGCGCAAATACTTTTATAAGTGCACACCGATATCTTTAATGTGTTTTTAGCATTAAACAAACTTCTAATATGCAGTCATTTAAGGTGTGTGTTCTATTTTAATTTGATGTGACTTCATTATGGGGATTAACTGGATCCGCAATGTTTATACATTTGAAAAAAAGATGTGAGCGCATTGCGTTTATTAGGTAAGTGAATACTGTAATGATCATATAATGAGTAGCTAAAAACTGATACAATTTTAAGCAAACAAATCTGTTTATTTCTTGTTTTCCTGCTCTAAAAATAGGTTGTGGTTAAAGTCATTGTTGGTTATTAGAATAGGCAATTTTACTAAATGATTTAAAAGACTTAACTTATTAACAAATAGTCGAGCAAACACGACGTTTACTTCAAGTTTAATCAGTAGTGTAAACTAAAATGAGATGCTTAAAATTATGAGTTATGTGTGGTACTTGATTGTATTGTTTCCTGATCTGACACAGATCTTTCAGTCTTTCTTACTTGTATTTAAGCAAAAAGAAAATATCATTTTCCCTTATTTCTGAATTACATGCTATCCTGTGGAAGACAAATGTGTACGTGATTTCCCAAACCTTCCATCTAGGCTCGTCTGTACATTGTTTTTCCCTAACAACAAAAAAGCACAACAGCCTTTCTCATGAAAAGGCCAAAATAAAAAAAAAGGTGGGTTTGCGAAACTTTATCAGATGATGAAGACTATTACCAATAAAACAGCAAAGTTGGTCAGGTGATCACAGAGACAAATATCACGTCCATTGATTTTTCCATCATATATACAGCCTTCGCTCGACCAGCCACCTTTACGACCATGAAGATTAAAATCCCAGAAGACACATTTGCTAGAACCATTAATCCCACTCTCCTGAAGATAAAGAAAGGTAAATAAACATGATATGGGCCACAACGTGACAAAACCAGTCTTTGGGGTTTCCAACAAAACGATATTCAAACCAGCCTGCTCAGCTACATAGACTAGCTAGTAAATTGAAAATTCGGTCATAGCAAGTCTAACTAGAACAAATTCGATGGCGCGCCATCGCAAATCCCCATGCTCTCGAAGAAATCTAATGGTAATTGACCCTTTGACCCCATCCCAAGGTCACCAGTTTGATCGTAGGTTAAAATTTTTCAGTGTATCCTGGTCTACTGCAAATTCCCTTTAATTTGATATGCCACATGACCATGTTCAGAAAATTATATTTTTGACCCCTCCCCAAGGCCCCAGGGGCAGGGGACCCAAAAAATTGTGCCGCTGCATGTGCAATTCATGTAATTAACTAACACACCAAATCTGGTTGAATTTCGGAAAAAAAAAATTTTTGGCCCCCCAACCCCCACGGTACCCCAAAGTCCCACCCCTGGGCATGACCCAGGCGCCCGAATGAAAATCCCGTCTGATATGTTATATATCTTACATATGTGAGAAGATACACAAAGATTGGTTTAAAAATCTTTGAAATTGACTTTGTAATTCAGATTTAATGATATTTGACCTTTTGGCCCCTCCCCAGGGCCCCAGGGGGCAGGGACCCAAAAAATGGTGCCGTTGCATATGCCATTCATGTAAGTAACTCACACACCAAATCTGGTTGAATTTCGGAAAAAAAAAATTTTTGACCACAAAACCCCCCACGGTACCCCCAAGTCCCACCCCTGGGGCATGACCCAGGCGGCCAAATGAAAATCCCGTCTGATATGTTTTATATCTTTCATTTGTGAGAAGACACACAAAGTTTGGGTTAAAAATCTTTGAAATTGACTTAGTAATTGAAATTTAATGATATAATATGACATTTGACCTTTTGGCCCCTCTCCAGGGCCCCAGGGGGCGGGGCCAAAAAAAATGTGCCGTTGCACGCCCCATTCATGTGAGCAACACACACACCAAATTTGGTTGGATTTCGTCCAATGGTTTAGGAGGAGATAGCGTGACGGACGGACGGACGGACGGACAGACGGACGGACAGACGGACGGACGGACGGACGGACGGACGGACGGACGGAGGCGATTGCAATATCCCCAACGCTTTTTTAAAAAAGCGTGGGGATAAATATGATACTTTCTAATAAGCGAATAACACAGGTGCTGATCAGATTGTGAGGATGCGCAGGCTGGTCTGTGCCTTTGTTGTTCACAAACTAGCGCTGAGGCCCATATAATGGCACTTATCACTTCAGCATTAAGTCATTTTCTATTCGTGTGAGTAAAGATATCCAGTCAGACTAGCACTCTTTTGTTTGTCATAGCTATTATCTACTTCTGTTGCCCCAGATGTTGGGGTATCCAGATTGCAATTTTAATTATCCAAAGTAATGTTGTAGATATAACTCATAATTCTGCTATGAGTACTACCAATCGCATGTGTTTAATATTAGTTTAAGCTATGTATGTGTCAGCACATTAGGTTTTAAAATATTGCGTACAAGAGCAGCAGATGGCCGGCTCATGTGAGCCTGCACAAATACGCAGACTAGTCATAGCCTTACTGCTCTCAAACATATAGATTATGGATACAAAGAATACTCTGAAAAAATAAGACCTCCAGCCACGCTGGATTGTGTTAAAATGAGCATTTGTAGGAAGGTCGTTCACATATGCTACAAGTACGCAAATCTCATTTGTTAGCTCATATGTATTGCTAAGCACGAATCAAATGATATAGTTGAGCATATTAAAGGGCCTGATGTCAATCAAGACTGCTTTCTAGTATAGCAATTACTTAAACTATTTTGTTTGCCATTTCCTTCTGGGATTTGTTTGTTTCTTTAATTTGATTCTTTACATCCCAGTCAACAATTTTTCAGTTATGTCTGGACAGGTCTTCCTGGGTTAAACCAGTACTTTGCAAGGATAAATGTGTCTTGCTCAAGTACACAACACAGTGACGCCGGTAAGGCTCAAACCCAAGGCCCCTCGGTCTCGAGTCAAGCACTCTACCACTGAGCCACTGATTTCCTTCTGGGAGGGTTTTGAGACGTACATGTGCGTTGTTATATTTTTTGCATATTTATTATGTAATTGAAGAGTGTAGTTTGATAATCCGAAACAAAACGTAAGTGAGTATGACCAGGAAATACCACACACTGAAGCTAACTTGTTTTAATATCCTATAGTTGTTATTTCTTAAGCATTAGCTTGGAAGACATGAAACCATCGTATTGGATACATTCCTGTATAAACTGTGTCCAAATGACAATACTTAGATATGCTTGTCAACTGAAATATACTTACTTTAATTGGTTTGAATATAGTTCTAACTTTCTCCTTTAGTCCAGTCAGATGTTTCCCGGCAATACTGGCAGATATGACATAACTGTTGAGCTGAGAGATATCACTCTTGTCCATATGCAGCGCTCTTCCATCAGCTGAACTTGAGGCCATCTCAAATAATTTGCTCTTACGGAACACCATCATAGTCAGCTTATTTCGAGCAGGTTTGCCTAAAATAATGCAAAAATCCAGTACATATAAATTGTGATAATTTTGAATGTTTATAGCTTAAACACCTGCCTAATTCAAACCTCATTTGGAATACACAGGATCAAGATGAGTATTCACGGTGTAAACACCAAATTGTGTGGCAGTTGAACTGACACTGATATTTCTGTAACATTTCCAATGCTTTAAAAACTATGTTCTGCTTGATCGTCTTGTAGGGGTTTTGTGGTTGGTTCTTGATTTCTTATACAGTCGTTAGTGTCATTTAAAGGCAATCATATGGCTGAGGAAGAGAGGGCTGGTTGCTGAACTTTGGTTGTGTTCCTCTTGTCATGTGGCTGCTTTTATTTGTGCCGCTTCATAGTTGTGCTGAGGTTGGTTTGTGATTGAGGTATTTCCTGGGCATATTCACTTGCATTTACATTAAAAATATTATAAACATATATTATGAACATGTATTTACAGCAGGTTGGTTAACAGCATGGATTATTCTTTGCAGGTTTCTTATAATCAAACTGATCTGGTTTGGTGTTTGGGTTTGTTGTATGGCTTAACGTCCAAGTCAACAACTATGGTCATGACAAGACGGTTAGTCAACCTAACCACATCTTTTTCCTTGGCAAGCTTGATAAAGTGGATAATGAGTACTCTGTGCCCTTACGTTCGTTTGTAACTGAAAACAGCCCTTCTTGAATCAGCATAAGGAGGAGATGACTGCAAACAATATTTCATGATATCAATCTCCACGAGTATGGGGCGTGGCTGGGATAAAAATCCATTACCCCTGGAACTGAAATTTGACATACTAACGATTGGGCTACGGGGCCCAATCTACACTGCTTTCAAAACCAGATATACCCATGTTCAGCAAGCAAGGCGTAAAATCAATACTCGTGAATATAAGCTAATGTTTTATTTAATTTAAAAAACAGCATGTGAAAAGAAATTCTAGGATAATTTAGATCTATGAGTTGATACAAGAAACACTTTTAAATCTTATTGGATTGTGAAATACTTTCTGATGGACATTTAAATAGCATGCTACAATAATTGGTCTGCGACGCAAGAAAACCTGTCTTCAGGGTTTCCGAATGGTACCTTAACCAGCCGGCTCAGCTGCAGAGACTTCCTAAAAAATTGAAATAATGTTAGAAGCAAGTTTAGATTTGATACTTTCCAATAAGCAAATAACAAAGGCGCTGATCAGACAGCGCAGATGTGTAGGCTGGTCTGCGCCTTTGTTGTTCGCAAACTACTAAAGACAGGTTTTCTCACACCGTGGCTCATATACATGAAGACATATCTGTCCTCAATGCTATAATTATTGTATATAATTGTCTGTAATTGTCTACACATAACCATCCTGTATTAGGTTTCAAATGATTATATTAACCTCATTTTACCATGGCTTTGTTGGGATGGTAGTTTGCTGTGTGATTGTGTGGTTTAGTCAGGTGTAGATTCATTAGGCATTACAGCAGTAATTTGCTATTTTACACTGAACATAACACAACCACAAAATGAGGTGTCTGATGAGGTTCTCTACCATTTGCTCACAGAATGTTCTATTAAGATTTGAATAAAAATATTAAAAAAAACTTATAACGAAAATGGACTGATCCAAATGGTAAGAGAGAAATTCCAATCGCCATAAATGAGTTAATGGTTCATATAGAGAAAATTGATACTAGAATAACGAAACAGCAAACGTTTTCTTGCCCTGCTGAACAACTTATTATGTGCAATGTATATGGGCTGCTCATCATCATCATTATCATCATCATCATCATCATCATCATCATCGTTTAACCAAATCATTATAAAATACTGGTTTGGGTATGCCTAGATACTGTTAATAGAGGGTTTTTATTGCAATCAATCCAGAGTGAGTATACACTACAAAGTTTTTGATAAAAATGAAGCAGAATACGTCCTAGCAAAGCATGTATTAGGTAATGTGATATAGATAAACAAACAGTACTAAAACAGATACCTTTAACTTTGGGCTCAAAGGCCTCTCTAGGCAATTCTATAGCTGCATCAACATTAGCGTCAAAGAGTTCAGACTTTTGAAATACAGTTGCTATATCATCAGCTTTGAAAAGCTTTGTTGGGGTTTTCTCATCACTATGTGCAGCTAATCCTATAACTGGTTTGCTGTCTTCTTTCAACATCCAAACTTCAACAGCTATATTGTCTGTAACCAGTCTGAATCTGTCTTTGTCTGCCATATTGACATTCTCAGCCAACTTTTCCAAGCTCTTAATTATTCTACAACATACACAGGACAACATGATATTATATAATCAATTCATAAATTAAGAAGTTTTGAGCAAGTATTTTGTCCTAGGCTTAAACATTTAAAAAGTGTTTGCAAATGTCATTTCTAAAAGTGAATAGAAATGCAACGTTAGATGACATTTTTTCTTAATTTAACCAATTATAACAGATTGAAGATACTTTGTCCTAAATTGAAAGAATGCTGAATACTGGTTAAATTGGTGCTAAGGCATTGGAGGGTTGTTGCACTTTCTATTTATTCCCATGAACAGAATTTAGTAATTCAAGTTGGTCAGATGTTTTCATTTTTTTTAGATTCACTATATTTCTAAGTACAGTAAAACCTTTGTTAAACGATCACTCTCAAAAAGACTAAAATTGATTTTCAAGACCAATTATAGCAAAATGCAGGTCAAAAGTATTACAGAATGCTCCAAACGGAGCATTCTGAAATACTTACCACCTTCATTTAGCTACCAATTGTTATTGATATCTTTGTTTTGTTTATTTTTGAGTGGCCGTTTTACACAGGTTTTACTGTACTTTTTTCAGATTATTTGGATACTGTAAAACGGTCTTTTTTAATCATTTTTTTCTCAACCAAAACATGTGTTATGGGTACCTAAGAGAACGGTCTCAATAAAAAACATGTTTAATCTGATGAGTAACAAAATGATAACAATTTTAAGCTAAAATATTTGCATATCTAAACCTATGACTGTCGTTGTGCTATCTAGGCATATATGAGCTATGACATGAGATTTCCAACAATGTGGTATGTGCGACCAGCAAAGGCTAAGACCAGCCTGCACATACGCGCAGTCTGATCAGAACCATTGCTAGTCGCTTGACTATTCTATGAGTGTAAAGCTACTGACCGAACATCATTTCGAGTTTCTAAGCTAAAAGAGACTAAGTCTGCAACTATGATCATTTTTCGAAGAATTTTATTTTCTTTTCAAAACATTTGTAAAAGTAGAACTAAGTTATGTTTTCACAATAAATCTGCTCACAGTAGCTGAAAACTGCATGTAAAAGTGAATTATCTTATAAAAACAGGAGGTTTTTCTCTTGTTGGTAATTATTTGCGTACCTCCAATAATTATAGACAGTTAATTTATAACATAAATGTTGTTTTTTTTTATACTAATAACTTGTTAAGATTTACGAAATTGGTAAAATATATACCTGAATTTTAGTTTTTTTACTGTGTTCTTGAAAAATAGAAACATTATTTCTAAAATTAAAAGATCAAAACTTGCAGACTATGCAGCTTGAAAAGGAGGCTGCACAGGCATGTCTGTGTCTACACTTGTCAAATGCCACATTGTTGAAAATCACATGTCACGGCTCATATGTGTTAACAACAGAAGTTACTAACCTATTGGCAGCATTTGTTTCAACATTAGCTACCTCAACTTCTTTCTCACTAACTGTCATTAGTTTATCAACCGTCTCTATCACATTTCTGCCCACCTACACAAGAAATAATTGCATTGTTATTTCTCTGATGATGTCAATCTCAAAAATACTTAAAACTGAACAAAATGAAATAAGAAAAATTAAATATATTCAGCTTTGTAACCAAATAACTATATAAGCTTAGCTTTATTAAAAGGATCAATTGTCATATTAAGTAAGAGCGATTGAGGTATTCAGGTAAAGGCAAAATAAAAATTAAAAAAAAAACACCAATATTCATTCTTGGAATGTTTCAAACATTATCAAATAAAGTCTGTAGGTATGTTTTAATTGTAAAGTAAGCCAAATTACCATAACATACAATTCCAAAATTACCGAAACATTAGCAGTTAAACTCATGTCAAAAACAGAAAATTTGGTAAAATATTAAAATTTTTAGCTTATTGTTAATTGTATTACACATTCATGGCTACTTAGTCTGGAAACATTCTCAGGCCACCAGTGGTCCGCCAGTGAAACGCCATTTAATGGCGTTTCTCTGGCAGGTGAATAGTGGCTAGCTATGTGATGCTTACTGGATATAATTTATGCATTCATACCTCTTCTGGGACGTTGTCAATTTCTGTAGTGCGTTCCAAGACTTCAGCTATTTTATTGATATCTGTGGGTGAAAACTTTACAGCATCCTTTGTCAGCTTAGCTACAGTCCCTGTTATGTTCTCAATGTTCTCCTCATTTACAATTTCCTGAAAGTTTTTCATCATAAAAAAATGAATTTGACCTTATTATTTGCACATGTTTGTTTATTTTGAGGCAAATACTTATACTAAGTATTTTGCATATAAGCCACCAACGGAAAAGAGTACTTCTATGTCCAACAATCAAACATATGTAGAAATGAACATATGTTATGTTCTCTTATCATAAGTTTTAAAAACAAGCAAGTCAGGTTTTGGCTGATAATCATCTCAAGGTGATTGATATGTTGCTGTTTGTAAATTGTCTTATTTGTTATACGCCTATTGCAATTTTATGTTTTATATCCAGTCAGGCCTCTCGATAAGAGTGAAACATTAAAATCATTCTTCTCTTCCTCAACCAAAACATATGTTGATAATTATGGATAAGAACATATTAACATTTTTATGCTCAATTTTTTTCTTCATCTACACCTGTGACACCTGTGATATGATATATTCCTGATTTTGTAGTGATCTTGGACCTGTTTCACTAATTTTCATAAGAAATGAGTATATATATAAAAAAGAAAAACGCTTACTACTTTACTATTTGAACATTTTCATAAATTTAGGGGATGACTATATTTGGGGAGGTATATTGTCAGATAATATGGTCTGAAATCTCGTTTTATTGCTCTGCTATTGCGTCACTATAAAACTAAATTTCCGACTGTATATCCGACTATATACGTCCCAAATGCAAATTTTAGATATGGTTATCCCCATTCTTAAGCACTTCTGCAGTTTTTATGTCATATTGAAGCGTTACAAGCTGCATAAAGCAGTTTATTGTATAATCTATAAATAAACATCTTCTGATTGGCCCAGATGCATGTTACTCGAGTCAATAAAACTACATATTGCATGGTTTGCCGGACGTGACGTTGCAAAGCGCACGGCACGAGGCAATATTGCATGGCTTACGGGAAGTGACGTCAGAACGTCAAGTGATTTCGCACGATCCATCCGTAACGTCGGTGGTTTTACCGGTATAAAATGACAGGAAATGCATCACATACATTTATTTTATGATAAAACAATTATTGACTTATGTTTCGGTAGACATGGAGTGTTATTGGACAGTAAACTTAATCATATTGACCTCCGCTCCGCGTCGGTCAATATGACGTTTACTGTTCAATAACACTCCATGTCCACCTCAACATAAGTCAATAATTGTATAATATCATCCAACGAAATGTGAGGTAATCTATAGCTGACGGTATATCACAGGATATAATGTCGCAATTGTTTGGCTTTATCCAATCAAACGTCACATTGCATAAGCAAGTGCATTATAATGTTTGTTGGTAATTCTGTTACAGCCTTTCAAATTTATTTATGTAGAAAATGGTAGGGATTTAATTCCAAAAGCAATTATTTAGTTTCACACCTGAGCGATTTCTGTCAAGGCATCTGTTTGAACAGTCTTCCCCCAGATATCTTGATTAAAGATGTCTATAGGATCTTCTGTGGGAGGTAAACAATCGTTGGCTCTCACGTCTCCCCAGTAGGCACCAGTGTAGAAATTACCAAGACACCTAGCTGTTCCAGCTGGGCGTAAATCCGTTACACCTTGATAAAAGAAACATATGCAGGCCCAAGTTTATAAAACTGTTGTCATGTTCAACAAATAACTGTTGTCAAGTTCAACTGAACTGAGAATGAAACATCAATAGCTCATAAAAACCAAAATGCTGAAAAATAACGATTTTTTTGCTGTCAAATTCTCTGATATTGTATTTCTCATGCTTATAAACGTTATAATGCCAACGAGTGTTGAGCTAAGCACGAAAAAGGTTGTATTACCTCGGGGCCAGGTGGTCAATATGATATATGTGTGCTTTACCACATGTCGAAACTTATCACATTAACATGCCAATGTTTTTGCAAAAATCAAGCTAACATCCAAAGCAAAACAAAATTTGCCAACTACGTTTTTATAAACATAAAGTTAAAGGGAGTGGACTTTTATTGGAAACTTACTGCATGTGTCGTTACTATTTGCTAGTTCTCCAAGGAGAGAATGTCCAAATTTATACACACGGCCTGGAACTGCCTGCAAGTTCTGGTCTCTGTCTGTACGTAATGAAGCCGCAGGACACGAAACTAAAATAAAAGAAAATAACTTACATAAATAAAAATACAGCTGATGTAATGATATAAGATTAACCTGGCACCTGTGACCTGATAAGAGGAAGCCTGTTCACCTATAGAAATTTACTTCAACAAGCCTCCAGGCAATAGTACATAATTTAAAATTATTTTCTTATTGTTCAGCCAAAACATATCTTGTGAAAACCCAAAAGAGCGTCTCAACGAATCTGCTCTTTTGAGCACCAAACCAAATGTTTAAATTGATGGGTAAGAAAAAAATAGCAATTATACATTCAAAACGTTTTCTTGTCTGGGCCTATGTTCAATATATATTGTTTCAGCATCTAGAGCCCCCAAAGCGAGTTAGTATGTCCAGAAAAAGAAAAAATCGAAAATCAAATACCAACCGATGACACCTAGAAGAAATAACACAAGAACACAGGTAAGCTAACAAGATGCAAATATATGAAGACTACAAATTGACAGCTATTAGCTCTTTCTTTCGAGGAAGGTGATTGCCAATGTTAATAGGACAGTTGTCAGCAACTGATGATCATACATGTACAGTAGTAAATAGATTTGAGGGAACGGCTTAACCCTTGTAGACCCAGGTAATTTTCCATTAAGTTTCATATATCTAAGTCAGGATGGTACATTGCATATATTTAGGGGTCACGGGTTATGGTTTAAAAACAAATATTGTATTGCAGTCTAAAAAATCGACTTTGTTTTTAAAATGTTGCAGACCCTGATGAAATAACGCAATCAGCAGCATTTCATCGTTTACAAAAGTACCCGTTTAGGGGTTTCCCACATACAAAGGTTTTAAATCAGCCTGTCCAGGAACATTGTAATGCGATAACTGACCGTTGTGATAGAGCAAAACCTATGTAAACCCGTCACTCTAAAATAGTTAAAACAAAGATTTTAATGACAAATGATATATAAGTGAAGGTCAAAAGCAATGCAGAATGTTCCCTATTGAAGCATTCTGAAATACTTTTGACCTGAATTAAGCAATACATTTGTAATTGGTCTTGAAAACTAACTTTTGGCCTTTTTGAGAGTGGCCGTTTTACACAGTTTTTACTGTATAACTGAACATCAAAGGATCAAAAGGTAGCTGACCAGCTGACAAATCTTATATCTACCCTTCTCCTTTTTCAGTTTCAAAAGATGCCGCAATTATAAAAAGTAAGTTATTATGACAAGGAAATGCCACAACTACAGACCGCAAACCAACCCACGGCACCACGAGGAAGAAACACAAAGCACAGATAGCCACAACAAAACCATAGCAAAGCAACCCCCTTCCCCACAACTACATAGGACACCACCCAGCAGGCACATAACCTTAAAACAACGTCGTATCAACGTCAACACGACGACATGACGTCGAATCGACGTTCATACGACGTTGTTTTGACGTCAGTTGCCTGCTGGGCAAGAACCACCCATAAAACAAGGACCCAACACAAAACCTTCGCTCTTAGTGGAAGCAAAAACAAACACTAAATATACAACAACAACAGAATAAGATTTACAAGATGTGATATGTATCTTGTCTACAATGTCTGCAGTTCAACAGGCAGCCTCAATAAAAACAAACGGAATAGTCAAAGTATCGTTTAACCGATAGAAGGTAAGCATGCACTTAAAACAACAACAGCATCTTTATTAGGTTGCTAACCCTTTATACCGACTGCCATGTCAGAGAAACCAATTACAAAATATCTAGAGATAAATACTTAACCTGATATTTTTCCAGACAATATAATGACGTTATAAACAGAGTTGTATTAAATGGGCACAGCTAGATAAATAGGCTCATAAAGTGTACCAAATTGTATTGGCGACTAGTTCTGCTCAATATACCCCTTGGAATTAACAGTGCCTTTTATGAGACAAAGATTATCCATCCATATGAGTTATCTGTACAGGTACAGACTGGTCTGTGTCTGTGTTTTCTATATGGTTACAATTTCTTGGGTTTTGGCTCTCAAATGTCAATTCTTGTCATTAACTGTTTCATTTTTCCATAACTTTAGGTCAAGATTAGCAAACATCTTCAACATACGAAACCTATTTCGGGGGTGCTTATTCATAGATGGTCCATTTTATCTGTAGAACTTGAGAACTATTTCTCAATGACATATATATCCTTTGTTCATGTCATTGTACCTTTAAACTAATATATAATTTAGATCATTTCATGAATCACTTCAGAAAGAACTGTCTCAATTAGGAATGTTGACGACCTTAAATCCTAATAGTGCTTTATTGTCTCTAATGAATGTGTGAACTCTAAGCTCATCGAACAAATATTCAGGCATGCCATTTGCTGGTTCAGTTGAATTAACTCGTTTAGTGCTGAATTTCAAACATGGACACTTCTAGTTGATTATTTGGACTAATCCTTCTTAATTATCGGTAAAGAATTAACTGAATAAATCAAACGTATCTATCAAAATCAAACAGTTCCTCTAGGAGCAGTCTGATCTGCCACTTTTGATTTGCATGCATGATATATTTACATGTCTTTTATGCCTGCGTAATGTATTTTGCCACTCAAAGAGTTGAATGAATCGGGCTAAAGTGCTCCTTAGAAACACACTGGAACAAACACAAACGTATCATCTGATGAATATACAAATCAATTTGCTTTATGATAACGCAGAACTAGAGTCCATGCTCGATAGGAGTAGAGTTACGTAGTCGGTCACGTTATGGTACTTTATTCACCTGATTGGACAAATATAGGGTTTTCTTTCATACTTCTAACTGTAAATCTGTTTCATCACCCTACTCTTATCTAACACGGACTACACATGTTTTGTTTATTATTATTATTATTATTATTATTATTATTATTATTATTATTATTATTATTATTATTATTATTATTATTATTATTTCAGTTACGCCAATGTAAACCACAGCATGGCAAATTCAATTAACCCTTAAAGCGCCAAGAAAAAAAGTGCATCTGAAAATGTCGTCTGCTGAAGTCGTCTGCTGCAAATAATTGCCTAACATTACTGACGAATTAAGTATAGAAGCAAACAGCGTGGACCAAGAACAAACTGCTCCTACAGGAGCAGTCTGATCTAGGTCCACACTGTTTGCCATAGAGGCTTCTTAAACATTTCAGCAGACGAGAAAAGCAGATGACTTTGTTGTAATTGCGCATTAAGGGTTAAATGACAGACTTGTCAAGAAAGAAAACACAGAAAGGCCACGAAAAATTACGTGCTTTTAAATATATTCTTTGTTTGCTCAACCAAGATTTCTAAATACAGACAGAGAAGACTGATCTGACTATGTGGGCATTCATGGGCGGATCCACAAGGGGGGGGGGGGGGGGGGCAGGGGACCCGGATCCCCCTCCCCGAAAAATCACAGAAATATACGGTTTCTTTGTAATACTGGTCCAGATCCCCTGAAAAAACACAAAGCTACCAAGCCAGCATTCAATGTTGGGCAACCATCTGCCCGCCAGTGAAACGCCATTTATAGCGGTATTTGGATCCTCTATCCCCCCATCAGCTAAAAAAATTATCAAATTTGGACCCCCTCCAACAAATCTTTCTGGATCCGCGCATGGTTCTTATATACGAGGGGGGTTCAATATGTAATGAAAACCCATTCATAACTCCATCCCCAAACGCGTTAGGATTTTATGCCATATGCCAAACAAAAGATCAAAGCATTGCCTTTATAATGGTGCAAGAAACATTATTTTATCTTTCCAAATTTAACAAGTTACAGGCTTTTTAAAAAGCACCCTAATATGCACTGCATATATTTTCCTTCGAATTGTAAAGACTCATTTTAACAAAGGTAGAAAGGCATGCTGTATTTTCTAAAACAAACATTTAATATGCACCAGTCACATATCCATAGTTTTCTGACTCATTTCCCCTTTATCTGCCATAACGATACAAACTTTTGACTGGTACCGATTTCTCGTGCAAACGGTTTTATTACGTTACCCCTCTTACGTTGACGTCGTTTAAAGCAATGGACGTAACACTAAAATACGCATGGTTCTTGAAAATCAGAAATGTGGCTTTGTTCCAGGAAAGGACAATTTTGATTGTATCGAAGTTTCAATACACACAGTGCATAGGCAGCAGACAAGTTACACTGTAACCAATATCTAGGGGTATCTCATCTGAGTGGTGTACCATTTTCGTTTCCTATAATTTTATTGTCTGAAATAAGCCAGCCAGAGTATGTACATGTAAATACGTGTAACGATGTTCAAATAATGCATCTGAATGCAATAATCGATGAAACGTGGTACTTTGTCTGATCCATTTCAGTATAAGCCAGAGATGGCATTCTTTTAAGTGATTTTCTTATTTCAAATGACGTATTTGGGGTACTTTATGGGTGAGATTAAATATGGAAATTTCAAAATCGGATGTTTTACTTGCAAATAAACATCAAAGCGAACAGACAAAAATGTTACAAATGATTTACGCATAAATTTTCGCTATGCATTCGTTCACGCAAAAGAGACGCTGTCAATTGATTACCAGAAAATGTAGCTTCATGGAGGATTTTAACCAAAATGGCAGCCTCAGTATTTCATAGAATATAAAGCAATGCCAAAAAATATTGCAGGTATAAATCACTAATATATAAATATTTACCACACAAAGAAGCAGACTGAAAACATCCCTCGCTCATGTAGTTATCTGCTTTTGAAAACATTGTTTTATTTCATTTCGCAGTGTACTTCAGCACCCTATCTTGAAAGTGGCTTGTGTAAATTTGATAAGGAGCTGGACAACTGCAATTTTACATTCATTTAGCCAAGAAACAGACCTTTTAATGAAAGTAATTATGAAGATTGTAAATATAAAACTTTGGCATATACTGGACTGTTTTCATTACATATTGAACGCCCCTCGTAGACCTGAGTTTGGTGAGTCTACACTTGACCTGAATAGGATAAGTATCCTTTTTATTACATACAGGCAATCAGTGCAGACCAAGATCAGATGCAGCAGAATGCAACATCTGGTAGGTTTCATTGCAGCCCATAAAATATTCAATTAGAATATGGGGAAAATACCATCCAACAAACCTATATGTGAAATGCATTGACTCTTCCAATAGATAAAAATTGTAAAGTTTATAAGGCTTAATTTGGTTAATTTTGTCATGCAGCTTTTTATTTATTAATAATACATGATACATCTTAAGAGTAAACCTGTTTATATCATACAGTAATATCTGTCTGAAGCGGCCACTCAAAGAAGACAAAGGTTTTCAAGACCAATAATCGCTTAATGCAGGGCAAAAGTATTGCCATTGCAGAATGTTCAAGCATTCTGCAGTACTTTTGACCTGCATTGAATTACTTCATGCCTTCAAGTTCTTTGTTTTGTCTACTTTTGAGTGGCTGCTTAAGACAGATTTCACTGTATTTGACTATCAAAGGCACAGATTTGCGACATTGTTGATAAATATCTTTATTATATACCTATAACTGATACGACTTTAGAACTGTCTGTTTTCTGGCCATCTGATACAGAAAGCCGGATCAACGAACTGAGGTTTTCTGAATCCATATCACTATCCTTTAAAACGAGGCTAACGTCGGTTACCTGCTTTTGCGGCGACGCTACGTAAAGTAAATTGCAAGCATGGAACCAGAGACGGAAAACATGTTGACGTGACGTCAAGAAACGTAACGTTATGGCAAACGTTCCCGCAATTTTTCGGGATTAAAGACCAAAATAGGTTTTAAAATCAGAAAGAATGTCAGAAAAGAGGCACATAATAAACATATTATCATAATAGTAACTTGATCTGGCGTACAGTATCACGTCTCACGTACAGTATCACGCCATACCATTGGATCACCCTCGACGCTACGCGTCTCGGGTGATCCGATGGTATGACCTCATCCACTCGACGTAATACAGTATGCCAGATCAAGTTACTATTATGATAATGTGTATTTCTCACGACTTGCTATATCCAGGTTATCACAATTTTACCTATTCCTTGTAGCTGAGTATGAAACTTTGTGATGTTCAAAGAAATATCTGAGTACAGCGTGTTTATTTAGTCTTCCATATAAAAAGGGATAATTTGAGTATTTTTATCATGATTTATCAAAAACATAATATAACCATCTCAATGAGATGGTTCTTTTATGTATTCTTAATATGCATATGATTATAAAGATGGATACACAAATGTTTCATAGTCCCAAATCTTTAAGTGGTGTACCTATGAATACTGCACGCGAAAAAACATTTGGAAATATATTGATTGGTTCTCTCTTAGTAGAGAGGAAGGCAAATATCAGGAATCAATATAATAAGTACCACATCAGACCCGGCACCATATGGAAAAGTGACCAAAACACAAGAAAACACAACACACAATAACGCCAAGAGGTCAGCCTTTCCCAGCATTCACCTACCGACAGGACAGCATAGCAAAATCAAACATGAAACATAATCAACAAAAAAGGACCCATAAAAGAAACACCGCCATGGAACAGTAAGCAAACAGACACTGGAGGGCTTAAACATGTTTAACGGTACCAACCTGACCCTTAGTTCTGATATGAATCAAGACACATAGATGTTTGGAAAGATCTCTAATTTATTGATGTGTCATCTCCAAGTACATACAAGGAGAAAAAGAACAAAGATAAAAATTCTACATGCAACTGAATACTGGGGCAAAAGAAATCCAACAGTTAAACCCTGATGGGTCTGACCAAAGGCACAGCATTAGGCCCCAACCCTCTCATTTATAGATACAGGGCTGTGGAAATATCATGCCCGACTTGTCCGACCTGGTCCCATTTCATTCAGGACAAGTTGACAATTTTTATTTCCTTGTCATTGGACAAGTACAAATGTATTAATTTAATACAATTCTGCATTTCATATTTTGATTAATTTTTCAAGCTCACATCTTGCATTAAAAACAGTGTGGATCCTGATCGGCTGGCTTCTTAAAAAGCCAGCTGATCTGGATCTACACTGTTTACAAGAGAAGCCAGCTGATCAGGATCGATACTGTTTATAAGAGTTGATATATATCTGGTTTCATACTGTTTTTGAAAGAATAAATTGTTTAAGCACTGTACATAACGTATTAGCTAATTTTTTCTTTTGGACAAGTAAAATTTTCTGTGGACAAGTACATTTTGGCTTTTTACTTGTTCCTGGACAAGTAGAAAATTTTACTATTTCCACACCCCTGATAGATAAGTCTTTAAGTTGGACTCATCATACAGTCGTCTGAGGTCCGACCTGCCAGCATGAAATTAAATAGGAAGCAAATGTGTCAACCATGATTGGGTTGACCACCAAGCATGCAGGTTGTCTCAATACATTAATGTTGTAACCAATCTTTTTATAATGAGAAATATTTTTTTGAACTGCCCTGAGAAAATATTAGTGCAAATGACTTTCTTTAATTTATACACTAAGTTGCTATAAAATTCCAAGCCAATTTATTACATACTTCTGGATAAGCATTTTAGCATTAAATTGTGGCTATTTTCTATTTCATTTGTTTGAACATTGAGATGCTTCTTTTGAATACCTACAAAAAACATAAGAAAATTAACTTAATTTACCCTCTCAATGCCTGACATTTTGCAAATTCTTTTCACTTGCTTAGGATATTGTTTGTCCATTATCAAGTGCAAGTAAACCGACTCCACAAAGTGTTCATTTTCAAAAGTGCTAACCCAGATAATTCATAAAAACAACAGTTTATTAGATTCTTCAAGTAGTCATTATAGACATTATTTTCAGAAAACAGATATAATTAGGTATCTGCGACTAGCAATTCAAACACCCTCTAGGCACTCCCTATCTAATGGTCTAAATGATATAGTGTACAATTAAATAACTATATTCAACTCTAATCATTTTTTTATTTTGTTTGCAAAATAGTTCTATGTAGAAATAGGATTTATTCTCCTGTTCTATTGAATTCATTAAACTTGTTGAGAAAAACGTAATAAAATGACCAACAGAGCATCGCATTTTATCTCTTTTCCTCAACTCATTTAAAGCTGCATACTCTGTAACTATGAACATTTTTCGAAAAATTTTATTTTCTTTTTAAATCATTTGTAAAAGTAGAATTAAGCTATGTTTTCACAATAAAAATATTCAATACAGCTGAAAACTGCATGGAAAAGTGAATTATCTTATCAAACAGGTGCATTTTTCTCTTGTTGGTAATTATTTGCGTCCCTCCAATAATTATAGACCGTTGAATTTTAACATAAATGCAGTTGTTTTGATAGTGATAACTTGTTAAGATTTACGAAAATGGTAAAATGTTTACCTGAATTTGAGTATTTTTACTGCGTTCTTGAAAAATAAAAACATTATTTTTAAAATTAGAAGATCAAAAGTTACAGACTATGCAACTTTAATAAATTAAATGACACACAAGTACTCATGTATGATCCACTATATAACAAACAAGTGAGCCTTACTGGAAATGTCACGCTCAAAGATCACAGCAATTCTTCAGTGAAATAGGAAGAGATATTTTTTATGCACATCAAGGGAGGCCACTGAAAGAAACAGGGTGAATCTCAAATAGCGATCTTTATCAGAATGTGGTTGCCCTTTTATGGAAAGAATTTGCTCCTGGAGGGAGCAAATTATTTCATTTAAGTGTAGCCCCTTATGGTATCTCAACGTTAGTTGGTTTCCCTTGTACCTGTACACTTTGTTAAGTACACATGTACTGTGATTAATGGTCACTTCTCTGAGGGTCACTATGCCTATGTACATGCGGACTGTGATTAATGGTCACTACTCTGAGGGTCACTATGCCTATGTACACGCGTACTGTGATTAATGGTCATTACTCTGAGGGTCACTATGCCTATGGACACGCGTACTTTGATTAATGGTCATTACTCTGAGGGTCACTATGCCTATGGACACGCGTACTGTGATTTATGGTTACTACTCTGAGGGTCACTATGCCTATGTACACGCGTACTGTGATTAATGGTCACTACTCTGAGGGTCACTATGCCTATGTACACGCGTACTGTGATTAATGGTCACTACTCTGAGGGTCACTATGCCTATGGACACGCGTACTTTGATTAATGGTCATTACTCTGAGGGTCACTATGTCTATGCCAAAAAGCAGTAAGAAACAAGTTACATGTTGCAGCATCAAAACAACTGCATCCCATGGTATGAGTTCATGCATACCTGTGTGCTAAATTTGTAAATGAAGAACTAAGAAGTAAAATAATTTACTTGTGCTTTGTAGTGCCATCGTCCTGAATGTCGTCACTGGGGTCTTGCCCGGTAGCTGAGCCATGTATACTGTGTTCCCTAGAGCAGCCCTTAACAGCCCTTTAAGTTTATTATAAAGGTTTAGCTCGTCGACAGCATTGTAGGTTCTCGTCAGAGTTATGAAAGTGTGGTACTCCAAAACACTAGGGGATGACCTGATCAAGTAAAACAAATGGCAAGAAGTAAGACAACATTTATGATGACGGTTAGAAATCTGAGCTAATAATGAGTTTTGCGTACTTAGACTAATATCTTGCCACCTGGATCTATAATGTTTGTTATTATAGTGTTAATGGTACCAGAACCAAATTCGACTTAACAGTTATTTGAATTAAATGAACTTCTTCTGTTGAGTAAATATAAAGAGGATCTAAAATGAGTGCTCATGTTCTATTATATTTATAGAACAAGTTGAGGAAAAGAGATCAAATACGAGGCTTGCGGAGCATTTGATCTCTTTTTCGCAATGAGTTTAAATTCAATAATACAGGAGCACGAGTGTTAGATACTATTTATCACAAGACAAACTTACAAATCCCATTTCTCAGCGTGAAGACAACAAGATTTTGTCATCTGTTACGCTACGTTATAATGGACGTCATTACGTTATTTTACTAGTGGTTTATCGATTTTTTTGCATGGAGTAATATCACTCCCAGACGCGACATCATGTGATAAAACAAAATTTTCCTGCAAAAGATCTTGTGTGTGTTTAACCCTTTGTAGCATTAAATCATGTTTTAGTATGGCGGATGCTTTTTTTTAAATCTTTGTGGATGTTTAAATTAGACACCCTAGAATAACAACGACGGAGGAGCTTAAAACCGTACTCTAACTTCCAATTTTAGTTAAACATCGATGTAGGGGGGAACTTCCTAAATAGCCACAAATTAACCCGTAGGTAAATGTAATATAATTGACAGCTTAGGCCGGATGCTGGGAGGAGCAAATGTAAATTTCGCCAGGTGTCAGTAACACGTGTTTATTTGCGCCTGCGCCATACTACAAGCTAAATAAAGGATTTTTCCTCAGCTTTCTGTTTAAACCGCTTGGTGGGCTATGCCCACCTCGCGGTTTAAACAAGAAAGCCTCGGAAAAGTATCCTTTATCTATTACTTAAACTAACCCTTTGTAGACCAATGGACTTTTCATATAAAGTTTGATACATGTAAGTCAGGATGGTCCTTTGTATATACTGAGGGTCATATGTTATAATTTCCAGAACAATACTGCACTTCCTTCTCCGAAGATCGTGTTGTCTTAGAAAAAATGCAGACCCATATGAAATGCAGCATTGTGCTGCATTCCATCTTGGTCTTCACTGTTTGCCAAAATATCCGTATAGGGGCTTCCAATGTACAAAGGATTAAATGTGAGCGTTTAGTATTAGTAGTAGTAGTAATAGTAGTAGTAGTAGTAGTAGTAGTAGTAGTAGTAGTAGTAGTAGTAGTAGTTAAAGTAGTAGTAGTAGTAGTAGTAGTAGTAGTAGTAGTAGTAGTAGTAGTAGTAGTAGTAGTAGTAGTAGTAGTAGTAGTAGTAGTAGTTAAAGTAGTAGTAGTAGTAGTAGTAGTAGTAGTAATAGTAATAGGTTGTCTGGCGCCTAAAATCTATAGTATAGTGTACACATATATTGAGCCCTTGTTGTGCATACTAAACTTTTTTAAATTAACCAGCCTAATTAGCTGAATTATTCCATTTTATTTACAGCAAATGAATCTCATAGTAAATAGTGTGGATCCTGATCAGTCTTCTTCAAAAACTGACGGATCTAATACCACATCGTTTTCAAAAGAGGATATAACTTTGGTTTATCAGGTTAAAGAGCCAACAAAGTGTTAATGTTTTATAAAAGATACTCATTCTATTCCATTTTCTCTACTGATAATGAAATAGCATTGACTCACCTGACTCTATCCACATGTGTATGGACCCCACTGATAAAGTCTAGAGATCCTCTGAGTACAGGTATGACATCTCTAAACACCTTCTTTAAGTCTGCTTCTATTACAGTAAGGCTAGGGGTCCAACTTAGTGTAAATGTTTCATGAAAGATACTCGTACTACTCCAATTTTCTCCACTAAATATGTAATAGTATTCCCAGCCGGCATGCAATCTCAGGCCACTATCGGCTTACCAGCGAAACGCCATTTGAAAAATGGCGTTTCACTGGTGGGCTGGTAGTGGCCTGTTTTAATATGCTTACTGAGAATTGACTCACCTGACTCTATCCACATGTGTATGAACCCCGCTAATAAAGTCTAGAGATCCTCTGAGTACAGGTATTACATCTCTGAACACCTTTTTTAGGTCTGCTTCTATTGCAGTAAGGCTAGGAAACGTCTGATCCATCAGATTAAACAACAACTGGTCCCTGAACGTGAACTGGGTCAGCTCCATAGAACCATGAAATGACATCACGTCTGAAATATGTCATGGTCATGAGGTCATAAAACTGTTTTCATATTCAACTAAAATGAGCAGGAAAATTTATCTGCTACTAAAAACTAAAATGAAAAAAAAATATAAAGATTTTTCTGGTTTGTCTTCAAACTCTCTGATGAACCATTTATCTTGCTAATAAATGTTAAAATGCCAACAGTTGTTGCCATTTTAACATTAATGAGCATGATGAATGTCACTGACTTTGCAACATACCCGAAGAATTATTGATTCCATTAACATTCCAAAAATTGAATTCATTTTTAAAAATATTTACATTTTCAAAGCAAGTCTTTCATGAATCTTTAGATTTTTGCAACTCTTCATAGCCTCGCGAATCAAACAAATTTGATTGACAGCTGCCAAGCTCACTTGTCCATGCAATACCTTTCAAATATCGAACTCATTCACCAGAAGATATACTGGTGTTGTGATTGACAGCGACCACACCTGAGTCGAACGTGCAAAACAAGCCTCTTGTTTGCTCCATTGGCTGTCCGTGTTCAAGCTGGCTCTTCCGCTTTTCCATTTTACACTACGACTAAACCGTAAATACGATTATATTTTAAATACCAAACTGTTTTAATTCCTAAAATAAACATAATTTTTATATTTTAGACATTTATAAAAAAAATGTAAATATAAGCAATAATTCAATTTTTGGAATGTTCATGGAATCATGAATACTTCGGGTCTCTTGCCAAGTTGATGTGAAGCACTTCGGGCTTCACTTACTTTGCAAGAGAAGCAAAGTATTCATGAGTCCATGAACATTCCAAAAATTGAATTTATTTCTAAATTGGACTTTTGAAAGTGTATCAAATTGAGTTTTATGTAACACCAGAGCTCATTTCGGTCACTGTGTTTATATTATATGGTTGTTCACCTACCCGAAAATCGCACGTCATATGCCCTTGATCGTCTTCTAAATCTTCTTCCAGTTGGCGTGGTATCCCAGACCTCACAATAATACTGGCCTTGAAGTCCTGGCATAGACATATCTCTGTTCGTGCTTGACTTAATTGAGCTAACTAGGTTCAGATCAAGGCGCAGTGAGGGGTCACGTGTATTGTCTTAAAAGAAAACAACAAAACATTAACCCTTTCACGCCAGAAAAAATAAGATCTTAAAATCCTACCTACTGTCGTGCCAACCAAGAGTGACAGTGACGTAATATTTGGTTTACAATTGTTAAATAAAACATTGGTTTGTATGCTCCACTTGAGCTGACACGAATCGATAGATGACTTGTGTATAAACCTATCCTACGGATGGGATTAATATACAAGTGATCTATCGATTATAATTACCTGATAATTTTGTAAACAGAGCATAACGTCACTATTACTCTTGGCTAGCAGGACAGTACTTATAACTTCTGCTGCATTCTATTGCTTATAAAACTAATTTCAAATTCAAAACTATTTATGACGCCATCTGATTAGGATTCATATATTTTGTAACGTTGGATTTCAATTTATAACAGCTGACAGCATTCATGTTTGGCGTTTTATTGGGATTATCTAGGATAGTCGTTTTCTTAAAATACAAATGAATGAAAGCATGGAATACGACAGACTACCGACTGTACAATTTCGTGACAGAATGAAATTGAATTAACCTATTTATGACCAATGCTTTAAACCAGTAATATGTCTATTATTAATTTACTAATAGAATCATATTTATCTGAAGGTCCGGGTGTCTGGTTGTAAATGTCACTTTATTTATATTACTGATAATGGTTTTGCACCCTTACTTATTTTGATGACGACAATCTAACTGTCAAACCATAAAAGTGCAACTTTGGTAATCTCTATGTGTACTATTGGCAGTTTTTTAATCTCCCCATAACATGATGTGCAGAGGGTCGGTGAGGTCCAAGCCTCTGTTCACATCTTACAATAATTATATACAGTTTTATGTTACTCATTCTCACGCCTTTCATTCTTCAGTATATGTACGTACATGTATTTCTGTACGGTATGAGAAGTGTTAGATTGTTTGAAGTATTACTAGAGTCAAGTTACGGAGAAGATTTATTTTAACTAAAGAAGAAAAATAGAAGGAAGGGAGGGTATCTAGAGAGTATATGGGGTGTGAGCGCGACACAGGCTAGCAAATGCTAAGTTCTATTTAATTTGCTATTTTTTATAGCTAGTTATTAAACTTTTTTTAGTCTGCCGTTTTATCTAATAAGTTATGGTAATTTTGCCGGTTTGTTTGAAAATTTTCGTATTTCCCTGTTGAAATGGACAAGTACTTATATGTTTGGTAAAGAAGTTCGAGTCTATATTGTAGCACTGTGAGGTTCATGTTGCTCTTGCTGCATCTTGCATAGTATATACAATATTTTATTTCTATAAGAACTAGTTTATTAATATCACTTTTCTGATTTGGATCTATTCCGAATATGAATGATTTTTCGTTTAATGTTATATGTATACCATGTTAAATGAGCCATAAAATTGTTTCATTTAAAATCGTTTGACATGTTCACATTCCCGTAAAAGATGTTCGATAGTTTCATCTATTTTATTGCAGAATGTACATTTTGGATCTGCAATGGGTTTAATTTTGTATAAATAAGTGTTTGTTGCTAAAATTTGATTAATTCTGCTTTGGATTCATTGAACTGTACTGTCTTTGGTGATTTTAAATGGGTCAGAAAATATTTTTCTCCACCCTTCTTCTTCAAATTTGCATTTTTTATTCCGAGAGATTTTTTCGGAGGGGGTGTCTGTTATTTTGTTTAGTAGATTGTACATGTCTTGTGCTCCTTTTTTTACTTTTTAGATATATTTGGATTGAAAATGGTATGATAGGGTTTACCTCTTTATGCCGTATGTTAGCTAGATTTACGATTTTCATTCAGGCAAGAATTGATCTTATCAGACCTGAATATTGTAGAATATTAATACTGACATTATATGTTGCCTTTAGTTCATATTATTTATAAATACTACCATGACGTTGTTTGTGAGATCGTTGATGGATTTAATGCCATTTTCGAAATATGATTTATAATACACGGTTTTATCCCCTATTTTGATGTTTTCATTGGAGAAAATTGGAATGGCTTGGAATTGTTGTATCCCTGTAGGTGTGTTCTTTGTCACTATTTGTATATGAGATGAGAATACATCTCTCCAAAACTTGTTTTTTTTATTTCAGGTAGTATTTTTCCGTTATAAAGTGTGTCCCTAAATTGAAAACGTTTAGTGTATCAGTCATAAACTGTAATATTATACTCCATGAGCTGTTGTTATCAATAATTATTTTTCTTAACCAGTTTGTTTTAAGAGCAGCAATAAAGGTGTTTATGTTGACCATTTTCAAACCACTGTTACATTATTCTTGACATAAAACTGTCTTTTTGATTCTACTAGTGCCTGTCCAGATAAAGTTAAAAAATAGTTCATTTAGGTCTTTCTGCAGTTTTTCGTTAGGGCTGGGGAGTGAAATGAATAAGTGATTAAGACTTGAAAGGAGATGAGATTTTATGACAGTTATCCTACCTATGGGGGTGAGACTTCTACGGTTCTAATAATTAATTTTTGTTTTTAAGTTTGATATCTTATCTGTAAAGTTTAGAGTCAACATTTTGTCTAGATTGGTGTCAAATGTAATTCCTAATAGTTTAAAAATGTCTACTCCCCAATTTAGTTTCCATTTAGTTTTTATAGAGTCAGTGCTATACTTCTTTGAACCTATCCACACCACATGTGTTTTTGTGACGTTTACTTTAAGGCCTGAAAATCTTACATAATTTTCGAGTTCGCTTAATGTTTCATTCAGAGATCCTTCTGATCCGTCCAGTATGACTAGTATGTCATCAGTGTATCAGTGTATTGAGTTAAAATGAATTCTTTATTATTGATTTTTTTTTTTTTTTTTTTTTTTTTTTTTTTGCTAGAATTTCTGCACAGAGTATAAATAAATATTGGGAAATTGGGTCTCTCTGTTTACAGCCTCGTTCTGTGTAAAAGAAGGAGGAGGATTTGCCACCTTGATTTATAGCTACTTGTGTTTTGTTGTAATATGTTGATATCCACTTAATTATTGATGGACCAAAATTAAATGATTTAAGTACGTTTTTCATATATGACCAAGACAGTGAGTCATATGCCTTTTCCAAGTCTATTAGCAGTAATAGTCCTGTAATGTTTTTCTAGTCCACAAACTGCATCAAATCATAAACTATTCGTGTGTTATCTCCAATTTACCTACCTGATATAAAGCCTGACTGATCTCTTTGATTTCTTTTGAAATTTCTTTTTGATCTGTTAATATGTGTCCTTCTGTTGTTTCTAACCTTAGTATGATTTTACTTGGGTTATTATGCGTTTCTAAAGAGCAAAAATATTTTGAGTTTTTTTCTCCTTCTAATAAATTGGTTGCTCAGGATCTGATGACTGCCCCTTTTACTGTTGTGTGTCTTAATTCTGTTAATTCTAACTTAAGCTTTTCAAGTTCTTGTATGTTGTCTTCTTTTAAGTTTTGTTTTGGCAACTTTCTTAGTCTATTGATAACCTCTCCCAAACAACCTGGACCCAGAGCAGGCCCAACAAATGTTGTACCTGATCTGGGTTCAAACTGTTTATGACTTTCACGTGGTATTCCTGCAAGATACATTTGAAAAGGGTGATATTTAACAGTCATAAAATGTGCATGCGAAAAGGCATATACTAAACTACCTAATATGCAAAGATTCAAAATTTGTCATTCATGACAACATATCTTATATGAGCTGTGACATGAGATTTCCAACAATGTGGTATGTGCGACCAGCAAAGCCTCGGATCAGCCTGCACTTATGCGCAGTCCAATCAGAGAGCCTTTGCTAGTTGCTTGAATATTATATGAGTGTTGAGCTACTGACTGAACATCATTTGGAGTTTCTAAGTTTAAAAAAGAGGCTCGTCTGAGTCTACACTTGTCAAAATGCCACATTGTTGGAAATCACATGTCACAGCACAATTATGGTGTTTGACATATATCATTAGAGTGTATGTGGAGTTTATTAAAGTTGATATTTTTGTGGTCTCTTCTCTTGTCAGTGTGACTAGGTTTTATATGCAAAAATAGTACCCTCTAAATTAGAAAAAGAAATTTGGAAAACAATTATTTCACAGACAGAATGCATATTAAACTATCAGAGATACAGCAAAGTCTGCCACCAATTGCAAAATATATACCGCCCCAATTCGAAAATAAATAAAGTTGCATAGGTTTAGGTAAACAAAACTTAGCAGCGTTAAATTGTAAATATTTTCTTACTTATAACATTTAGCATATGTTTTGGGTGCTCAAAAGAACCGTCTTATTGAGACGGTTCTTTTGAGTACCCACAACATATGCTTTGGTTGAGAAATCAGAAAAAGCTTTTCTGGTACGCACTCTTATCTAAAGGCCTGAAGTTATTGTCCCTGAATAATCTGAATATACAGTAAATCCTTCTGAAATATACATTTAACCTGCAAAAACACCACACACAGTGTCATTTAGAATGTTCTCGAAAAGGTAGACATATTTCACCCCCATCTATACTTGCCACTAGTTATTGTTGAAACAAGTAGGTCATCTTTAAACCACATGACAGGAAGTTCGTTTGTCGTGCTGGTGAGGTCACATGGTAGTTTAAGAACATCGGTTGTCATCTGGAACATCTTTTCAACAGTTCTGTCTTGTCCAGCAGATTCCAAGATTTCTAGGAAAATAAAGATAATAATTGTTATTGTTTTGTTTATTTGATTTGATTCTTCACGTCCCATTAACAATCCTCCAGTTATATAGGGACGGGTCTGCCTGGGTTAAACCAGTACTAAGCTAGGACATTCACTGCAAATACACAACGCAGCAACGCCGATGAGGCTCTATCCCGCAGCCCCTTGGTCTCGAGTCAAGTACTCTACCACTGAGCCACTGCACTCCCTAAATTGTGATACATAAGCCAAGTCCATTAACTCATATAAGCCGAATGGAATTTCCCACTCTTATCAATTAGACTAGTCCATTTCCGTTTTATTGAATTTTGAATGGTAGTTTTCATTTCTATTCAAATTTTGATAGAACAATCTAAAAGCAAACAGTGAGGAGGCTGATCAGACACCGCCTTCTAATCTGGTCTGCACTGTTGGCTTATAACCCAGAAAAAAAGACGCTAGGCTTATATGGGCTAAGATGAGACATATTTAACCCTTTGTAGCCCAATGGGCCTTTCCATAAAGCTTGCTCGGTTAAGTGCTTATGTTTCATTGAATTACTGAGGACCCACAGGTTATTCTTTCTAAAAACTACTACTTTGCCTTCACAATGTAGACACATTGAAGCATATTCTGATGAAAGTAAGTAAGGGTACAAAGATCAGGAATCGATAAAATCAAGTACCACACCTGACCCAGGACACCAATGGGCAAGTGACTCTGCGACATTTCACTGTTTGCTTTAGTACCCGTTTAGAGGTTTTCAGTATTGAAGAGATTAAACACGAATATTGATCTATGGAGTATGGCCATTATATAGTTGTTTGTAGAGACTGCTACGAAAACATCAGCTTCTCCTGATCTGCTTTATACATTTTCCTGAGTTATAAATAAACTTGCAAAACTCTTATTTACCTGTGCATCTATGTCATTATTATAATTATTAAATTATAGACGGATGGCTGAGAATGGGTTTGCTCCCCCCCCCCCTAGGGAATTTTGCAGACATATCTTATCTTGTAGAGAATTGAAAGCCGAGTCTTTTAAGAGATGTTTGCACTCTGTGCTCCGGGGCATTAGTCTGTAAGAGCCTGTAACATACGTTACTTAATCAAACTAAGAAAAAGTAAATTGAAAGTTTGGGCTACAAATTAAAGACATTAAAATATTTATTTTTAAAAATCATTCATATAGTCTGCATACTGGATATCTTAACTACGTATGACAGCCATTTGAACAAAATTGCGGCTTCCTAAGGTGTCATATGCGTTACATAAATCAGATAACCCATTAAAATTTGCAAGTGTGGCTAACACCATTTACATTCACAATCTCTCTGTGTGTTTTGCAAAATGTTTTTAACCATGTCTGACTAGCTTATGCAATTGGCTAACAGAAAAATTAAAGTTTGTTTCCCTAGCTTAAATATTTTTTCTGAAATAAGCAATTAAACAACCCTACCCCTACCCAGTTTTAAGGTGAAATGTTTGGTATTAAAACTAAAGTAAAAACAGTTAAAAAATATTTGCAGTTGATGAATGTGTTTCATTGTTTGGGATTTATTTGCTTATATGAAAAGACTCATAAATCTGCAAGTTTGTTGAAAAATTTTTAATATCAGAGGCTGTAACATATGTTACCTGATGAAATAAATGGGCAAGCTCATTGTCTTTACGTAAGATATGCCTAAAAATGTTTTAATCTCCTCGAGGGAATTTTGCAAACATATTCCTTCTTATAGTACAACTCAAGCTGCATCGAATAAGGGATGTTTGCACTCTCTCTATGTTGGGGCGTTAGTCTGAAACAGCCTGTTACATGCGTTACTATATCAAATAAAGGAAATGTAGTTTGAAAGTTTGAGCTAAAATTGTGAAAAAACTCGCAGCTGTTGAATATCTTTCATTGTTTAGGGATCTTAAGCTGGCTCCTATGATAAAGACTTATAGATCTGCTAGTTGTCATCAAGTTTTAAAGATCAGAGAGCGTTTCATATGTTAGCGTGATAAGTAAAATCATCAAACAGTATTTTGACATCAAGCTGAGTAAGGGCCTGCTCCATCCTAATCCCCTTTGGAATTCTGCAGACAAATTACATCTTATGTAACCATTCAAGGTGCATTTAATAAGAAATGTTTGCACTCTGTAAGTCGGGGCGTTAGCCTGTAACAGCTTGTTACATATGTTACTATATCAATTTGAGAATAAGAAATTTGAATGTTTGAGCTACCAAAAGAAGACATTAAAATTATCTAATAATTTGACATTCTTATATTCTTTATACTGGATGTCTTTACTACATATGGAAGCTGTTTAACATTGATACGGCTAACTGAGGTGTTATGGGCGTTACATGAACCTAATTATATTTTAAAAGCTATAATTGTGGCTATCGTCATGTAGTTAAACAGCTACTATGACTAATGGTTTCAAACTATTTTATTAGATTTTACAAACATATACTCAATTGATGAATAGGAAAAACCAAGTTTGCTTTTCTATCTTAAATATATTGTCTTAAAGGAGCTAATACACAGCCCTACTCCCAGTTTTACAGAGAAGCGAATTTTGCTATTACCGTTTAAGTAAAACACATGAAAGCGATTACAGTGTGTGGATATTTTTCATTTTCTTAGTCTGTTTTGCTCATATATCTACAAGATGTCATTAAGTTAAAGATCAGGACACTTAATGGATGCTTATAAGTCTTTGGTGCCAAAACACTAGAAATTATATTCATTTCTGATTATCAAGCCCATGGACTGGTGTTACAGATGTTATCAATGACCTTTTGGACAAATTTCCTAATACTGTGCATATAATGCTAAATATAGAGCCACAAATAGAAAAGATAGTTTTACATTTTTACAAGAAAATATAATAAATGAAATGGTCCAAACTATTTCTCATCGATTTAACACTCATGTTTAACGTTTGTCGTTGTCTGCTTCTGTGGTAATCATTATTATCAGACGCCTCCTTGCAACTAGTAGAATCATCACACAATATTTCAATCATTTACTGTTATTCAATTTTACCACCAGTCTACTCAAAATTGATGAGCCTTAATCAACTTTCAAATTTTGCCATTTATGGCTTGGAACATTCGGAAACTGATATGAATTCCAAATAGTTGGCTCTTTGAGTATGTGCTTCAAGTGATACTCTGCAAGTAGGAGAAAGACTAAAGCTTTACAAGGATGAAAACTATGCCATTAAGAGCAATGAGTACCTGGACTGATGTACCTAAAATGATATTTCTGTGATAAAGAATCATATCTTAGCTGGTTAACTTTTATAAATGTAGCCTTTCCATACATGCAACCCACATATTTTCATCTAATGATGTCTCTACACTTATTATCTTTCCCCAAGCATTCAAAAACTTATTTGAAGTCTTAGTACTTCTGAAGTGCTGAAACCAAGGTAACTCTTTCCCTTCAGATAAACAGACTAGATGTATCACAGCAGGTAAAGCAATGAAATGCATGATGAACAGAGCGCAAATTAGACCCTTTCAATTCAATGATTCACTAAGTTTCTAAGATAAGAGCGCTTATTAAAGGATGTAACATATATAACTCGTCACAATAAATGAGCAAGGGCATTGTCGTGACATCCTTCATGATTACACAGTCAGAGGCAAGTGTTTTCAATTTCAGTGTTTTCAATGGATCATGAAATGAGGCACCTTATCAACTTGTTTACTCTGTATAAATCTTCCATAGAGCATAATATAGAACTACTGTTTATCCCATTCTACCTATAGTCCACTTTCCTTCTTTTGAATGCAACAGCTAATGATACGGCTGCAAAAACTGAGAAATCATAGGTTTTACATTATTTTAAGACATGCTTCAATGTACTGACATCAAAAAACAACCAAATGCAAACATAATTGATGGCAATGTCCAACTTCATATTCTTTCTCTTATACCAGATAACTTTCAAGGTGTAACAGAAATTGTTTCAGACGGTCTGCCAAAACCATCAAGAGTCAACATTGTAACTAAAGAAAACTTATAAAATTCTTTGGGCGCAGACAAATACTATTGATCTAAGACCTGAGGACTTAAGCACCAAAAGACTGGATAGGTCCCATGGCAAATGATGCAAAAAAGCAGCCTATCAAATTTCTGTTTGACCAATGTCAGAAATCTTAAAGTATTCTTAGAGGTACGTGGTAGAGACATAGATTTTGCAAAATCAGAGCAAATTTATCATTTGACTAGCACGGATGCAGATGCAGCTGTAGTTAGATTGCTCTTGCCACTTCACAGGAAGAGATGTATACCAGAGTCATACTCCATTGTATGCATATATGTGAAATGGCATTAAACCCATATTTAATCAGGTGTTTGATCCTATGACACTGACATGCTGTTTCAGCTTTTGAAAAATGCTAAGGATTCAAGTTTGACTGAGTCAACTTGTTTGACGCTGGTACTGGCCATACATACAAAGAGAATTAAGTCTTTTGATGGCTAAAGAGGACGATCACACGAAATGCTTATTAGTGATGTTTGTCACAATTACCAATTTTAAAAAGTAATCTTAATTAATGTAACACATAAAACACCATAGGAAGCTGTATATTTGTTAAAAAATCTTTTCTTATGTATCAAAGGTATTCAGCATGCAAACTACATGAATAATTCAAATAAATAGATAGTTTTATGTCTTCTTTCTGTTTCTCAGACTTTCAATTCATTTATTCTTAAATTGATATGGTAACATACGTATCATACCATTACAGGCTAACCCCCTAGTTAATAGAGTGCAAACATCTCTTATTTGATGCAGCTTGAATTGTTCTTTAAAGTAGGATATGTCTGCACAATTCCCAAAGGGGTGGAGAGGAACAGGATTGTACTCAGTTTGCAGTCCTAATACAATGCCATAATTCTACTGCTTGTGATGAAATGGGTGATTATTTGCAATAGAAGCAGACACAATGATAGACATTGTGAGGGTGACCTGAATAAAGATTGTTTTTGAATAATTTTATTTAATAGGAATATTTATTAAATTGTGTCATTTAAATGAGAACTATTATTTTCTATCTATATGTCTATATATTTTAATATTATAGGCATTAGGAAATATGTGATTAAAAAGGTTATATATAACATAGGTAAGACAATTCCATGGGCTTGTTATCAGCAATGACTGAAATTACTAAGACTAAGGCACCAATGGCTAGAGATTAATAGGAAAGCATGTGAAAAACGGTATTTTTCTGAAATATCATCTCTTACTTCCAAGAAAATTTCCTAGCTCATTCATTATGCCATGTAACATATGTTACATACTTTAATAAGTGCTCTGATCCTGATGTCATACTTGCAAATGTATGATTTTTTATTGCATTAGCAAGACAGTGCCAAAAATGTAAGATATCCACGAGCGTCAAATATTTTCATATATTTTTCTTCAATTATAGATACCAAAATTGGATACTTAAAATTGGGGGTAGGGTTGTTTAATAGCTCATATAAAACAATGTATTTGAGATAGAAAAGCAAACTTTATTTTTTCTATTAGTCAAATGAGTATTTTAGTAGACTAAGATTAAAAACACTTGTAAAAATGCACAAATCGTCTGTAAGATGAATGATGTTAGTCATGATTTCAACTTTCAAAGGGAAATTTAATCTATGTAACGCATATAACACCATTGAAGGCTGTAATTTTGTTTAAAATGCTGCTTTTATGTAGCTTAGGCATCCAGCTTGCAAACTACATAAGAAATTTGAATAATTAGTTGGTTTAATGTCTTCTTTCTGTAGCTCAAACTTTCATTTTGATTTTTTCCTTAGTTTGTTACAGTAACATATGTAACAGGCTGTCAGAGACTAACGCCCCAGAGCACAGAGTGCAAACATCTCTTAAAAGATGCGGCTTGAAATTTTCTTCAAGATAGGATATGTCTGCAAAATTCCCTAGTGGGGGGGAGCAGGACCTTTTTTAGCTCGAAGTCTATTAAGTCCGAACTCAGAATGCTCCAGATAGGATTTGAAATTCATGTACATGTTTAATGTGTAAATACTACTGCACAAGGGCCATAATGGTCTATTGCATTTGAAAAAAAATCTTATCTAGAACGAGTTATCTAATACACAATTGGGCTACATGTTGTACAACAGATAATACATACGAACGTTAAAGGCACGTGCGACGTAACAGATTCCACAAGAAGTTTGCTAAAAAGTGGACTATCAAAAAGATTTTTAACCATAAACTGAAGAAACTACAAAGAACGTTCAGTAGATGGTCTTACAAGAATGCTAAGTAGGACATTTTCAAGCAGACATTGATACACAGTGTATAACCGACCTGGTCTAGCATGGACCAGACTTAGGTACATTAACACATGAAAGGTTCAGTCAATTCTGTTCAAACGCGTAGTCTGGCTGGAACATTCACTGCTCACACACTCACAGTAGGGTCGCCGTTGAAGGCCCGTCCAAAATTTATGCATCTAGTCACACTAGATAGTACCAAAATCACAGATACACACGCTGCTTAAAATATTTACCAGTTCTTCTAGCTGGTTTCTCACAGATGACGTTGAGGCGTCTATTACAGTTGGGCTCTTCCTTTATGCCTTCTTCATCAAAATATTGACATGTCCCTGGATTAGATATCCTTTTCCAGAACTTTGTACCTGTAAAAGTACAGACAACGTTTAAGTCGGCAGCTCATCAGATAGATGGCAGAATAGTAATTGGACACCTTGAAGAATTAAGAGCAATGTTCAAGTCTAAACAAGTCTGTAGAAGTATCATTATTAAATCTACTTATGCCATAGATTTTAGAAATATAGATTGCTTTCAATTAGTCTTCTGTTTAGGTATTTGCTATTAAAATGTATATAAAGGTTGTTTTTCAATTGTTTATTTCATTCGAACAACGAACAGTGCACTTAAGCATCTTTCTATTTTAGGTATCTAGAAGATAATTTAAGATCTAGCCATCAATTGTTTGTGCATTCTTACTTGGGTATATAAGGCCTAGTAATTCAAATGTCCTGTTTTAATTTGTATTCTGTTGTGAGTACTAATTTGACGATACATATTTTATTTATGTTTAATGTGATACAATAATTAAATACAAATGAGCTGTGACATGAGATTTCCAACAATGTGGTGTGTGCGGCCAGTAAAGCCTCAGATCAGCCTGCGCATATTCTCAGTCTGATCAGAATGTTTGCTTGTCACTTGATATCTTATGACTCCTAGGCTACTAACCGAACAGCATTTTGAGTTTCTATGCTTAACAGGAGGCTGCACAGGCTCGTCTGAGTCTACACTTGTTAAAATGCCACATTGTTGGAAATCACATGTCGCGGCTCAATATCTGATGGTGACCATAGGCCATGTTGGCTCTGGTGGGTGCTTGATAATGGTTGAAATGCAAACTGGTCTCCTTAAAGGGACGCTTAAGGGGGCTTTTTAGGTGCCTTGTCGGATACTGTGAGCATCGCCAGTGATGGTATTCTGAGTAAATTTGCAGTTGTTGTATGCTCCAGTCCATCATCTCAGTGTTGTATGGGCACATGGTGGGAAGAGAAAAGCATGCACCGGACCACCTGGCTGTTTGTTAGAGAGAAGTTAAATGTACACTTAGATATATGTAATTATACATGTGTAAGCTATATATTGTTATCTGTTATGTTTTTGATTTTATGCTACCTCATTTGGAACTCTTCCTTTTTGTACATTTTATTTTATCTATTATCGTGTGTATTATACATGCTCATGAAAAGTCAAAATAGATTTCTTGTATCTTGTATCATGTTTACCTCTGAGCAAATGCCCATCCAAAGAAACAGCTAGCAAGGTGAATTTCCTCTCCAACTCGCTATCAGCGTCAACTATGTCAGCTTGCACCGCTCTACAGTTTGCCAATGATCTAAGATAGGTCTGCTTGTTAGTCAAAATCTTGTAACATTTGTCGTGTAGCACATGCCCATACCAACCCTGGTCGCATGTCGAAACTGCAAAAACAGTACTGATTTTTTATCATATGATGTCGCGTTTGGAAGTGAAATAACGCCATGTAATAAAATCGATGAACCACTAGTTGTTTATAGATATGACGTCCATAACAACGTTGGGCACTACATAATGACAAAATTATAACGTTTTACGTCAGAAATGAGACTTCAAAATAATCTTTATGTCATAATGATAAATAGAATCTAACATTCGTGCTCTTGTATTATTAAATTTATTAAACTCGTTGCGAAAAAGAGATAAAATGTTCGGCAAGCCTCTCATTTTCTCTTTTCCTCAACTCGTTTAATAAATTCAATAACACATTAGCACTCATGAAAGATCCTCTATATATTTAGTTTGATATTTTTTAAAGGTATACAGCAATGTAAAATGTACAAAATATGAAATCTGTGCACTTTTGCACAGATTTCATATGTCGTACATTTCACGCGAGTGAAACTACATAATAGAGTTACCACATGCATTTTATGAAATCTATTCTTTAAATATGTTGGCTGTCGATTCTTGATAGTATTAATAATTTGCATCTAGATTCCCAGTGTAATAAACTGCCATGTGTTAAAATCACATCATTTTGTTTTGGCAGTCAATGAAAAAAATGATACACTAATGTATTAGATATGCAAATTATTTTTAATTGGTAACTTTTTTGTAATGACGCCCATAACAAGGTCACGTGAATAAATAGAAATAACTTACATGTTTCATGCTAAATGCAATCTTAAAGCAATTTTGTGTATAATGTACAGAAACTGACACATATGCCCATTACTACTGAACTTATTACACACTTGAAAAAATGATAGATGATAGCCAAAGCCTTGCATCTTATCATCTAGTTCCAACTCGTACAGTAAATTCAATAATAAAAAACACTTACGTATTCTTTATTTGTTTTCTTTAGAATATAATTGTGTACATATGACATAGGACAAGATAGACAAAAATATTAAGGTAAAATTGTAAAGATTTTCTTACCCATCATTTTTAACATTTGTTTCCGTTTTATTTAGTCAGGTTTTCTAGTATGGCGCGAGAAAACCTGTTTGTAGAGGTTTGTGAACAACAAAGGCACAGACCAGCCTGCGCATCCGCGTAGTCTGATCAGCGCCTCTGTTATTCGCTTTTTATAAAGAAGTACATCTAAACTTGCTACAGTGGAAATTTCAATTATCTAGATAGCCTCTGTAGCTGAGGGAACTGGTTTGAGTCTCTCTTTGTCGGAAACCCCAACGATGGACTTGCTCTATGTTTTGTTGTACGTTGCTTTATGTCCATTCTAGTTTTGCAATCATCTTGATGGGGAAGAGAGAGCTGGTTGCTTTGCTTAGTTGATCTTCCTGGTGTCTCGTGATGGTTGTGTGGTTCTTCCTCGCAGTGCCATGGGTTTGTCTGCATCTTTTGATTGTGGTATTTCCTGAACATACTCACTTACATTTTTGTCACGACGAGGCCCATATGTTATGGTTGAGAAATAAGAAAATCATTTTTTTTAATTTTGCACTCTTATCTAGATAGATGATCAAGAGATGAAATTGAATTACCTTGGCTCATTACTTCTAGCTGATATGCAAAACACACTGAAGGCAATTTTTGTCGACATGTTGATATTTCCATCTCTTGATCTCCCACAGCAGGAAGTATTGCAGTCTTTTGATCATCAGGTGACGACGCCTCAGCCAGGAAAGGTATATTACCAACCTCACCAGTATCATCATCATCAATTGGTGTTCTGTCATGTGTGCCTTTTACCTCAAATTCATCATGCTCTAAAGTGTGGTTGTCGACTTTGTCATTGTTTTCAATTACTGCATTGGCCTCTTCCACATCGTCCAGAAATTCGATTTCTTCTCTGGTTTTAGCATCAGTGTCTCCTCTGCTATTCCCTACAAACTGTTCATAACTGTCAGCAAGATCGCTAATCTCAATGTTTCCAGGTGCAGCAGCATCTAAATCCTCTTTGTCTGTTTCACTGATTTCAACATTATCCAAATGTTTTTCATGGCCTTTCCCATCTCCGCTGTCATCAGCAGCTATGTCATCTAAGTCCATCACTTCAGAATTAGGGGTGTCAGTAGTTTCAGCTGTTTGTGAAGCATCATCTTCCTCATTACCTTGAGACACATTAAATCTATCATCATCGCCATCGATGACTGCATCTCCAAAGGTTTCTGAATATATATCAGTTATAGGACTGTTAATATCCAAGTCGCCTATGTCAGAAGACATCACTTCTGAAATAGTATCTTCTTTTTCTCCTTCATTGTTAACAGTTTGTGTTTGTTCTTTTGCATCATCAATTGCGCCCATCAAATCCGACAATGTTTCTTCTGTTTCACTAATTATTTCATCTGTTGTTTTATCATAAGAATCTGAATCTAAAGTGTTCTCTTTTATATCGTTATTTTCTAAATTATCATGGAGGCTAGACTCCATTTCCAATGTATCATCTTTATTCTGATCATTGATTGCACCTAAGAAATCATTATTATCAGTGTCTTGTATTTTATCTTCTGTCAGTGAATCAGACTGTTTGTTATCATTATTAATGTCTAAGTCATTTGCTTCATCGTTTTTGCTGTGTGCACCTGATTCCATCATTGATATAAAATCACTTAGATTGTCTTCTATAGTTTTCTGGTTTTCGAAATTGTCGTGCATTTGTATATCAGTTGCAGCATCTAAGTCATGTAAATTGGTTTCACCCTTTGAAATATCGTCATTTTTCTGTTGATGTTCCATGTGTTCATCTGTCTGTTGATCATTATCGTTCAAAGTTGAATTCTGATCATTTAATGCATCTGTGATATCCCTCATGGAGATTGATGAAGATTCTTTATTATCTACCTTATCACTTTCATCCTTTTCTGACTTAACTAAATCAACAATATCATCTAAAACATCAGCATGTTTTGATTCGCCAAAAGGGGTATCATCATTGCCAATATCATTTTGAGATGTAATACTGACCAAATCAACTGGCCCTGGAACTTCGTCTGTAGAAAATTCTCCCATTTGTGTAGCATTTTGCAAATCGTCTAATACAGTATCATCAGAAATAGATAGCTGTGTTGACTTTTCTCCACTATCATCAGATGAAAATAGATCTGCACTGTTCGTATCATCTTTTGAAAGAGCATCTTTATTTGTTTCTGTTAAAGCATCAATAATCTTTTGGATGTTTGACTCGTAATCATCATTCTCAACAGCACCAGCGCTAAATGAGTCAGCGCTCTCTGTCATTGGTTGTATGTTGTGAAAGCTGCTTGTTGATGGAGTTGTCACAATAACATTCTTTAAATTCTTTAGTTCATCAGGTTGAAACGAATCTATCACATCGCTTTTGGATTCTGGTAAATCTTTATGATTTGAATCAGAGTTGGTTATTTCATTTAGTAATTCTGAAAGTGTCTTGGATAGAATAGCTGAATCATCGTTTGATCTTACATCTTGGTCAACCATCGCATCAAGAATAGGGGATATTGTTGTAGGGCTTGCGTTGTTTATATCGAAATTAGAAAATTGACTATCTAAACGTCCATGAGTATCGTGTGGCTTGTAGCTAGATGAGATTTGACTCTGTTGAGTTGGTGAAATATCAGGAAAATTCTCGTTGAGAGCGTCTAAGTTTATATTTGGATTTGTATCAGATAAGTGACTATCTAAAAGTCCCATTACATTTTCCATTTTCTGATCTGTGCCGTCTGCATTTAACTTAAGTCCTTGTTCACCTAATTGATCATTTAGTGTTTCAAGTATCTCAGTTGGTGATGGTGTAGGAACTAGATCACTCAAACTTAATTGAGCAGCTTGTTCTCGTACAGAATTAACTAATTCTGTTGCAGCAGTTGGATTTATTTGCGGATTAAATAAGTTACCTTGAGTGGGATTGTTAAGAGTAGGTGTACTACCAGATAGTTTAGAGTCTATATTATGCCCATCACTATTTACACCAAAACCTAAACCAGCTGCATTTTTCAACAAATCATGCGCACTACTTGATACATCTTTATCACTATCAGCGTCAGAGCTTGAACTTGTTTGTGAGTAGAGAGGTGAGACAGTAGCGAGTCCTCCTGCTTGTAAATTATTACCAGCTAGACCTATTCCGGGTAACTGTTGTGCACTTTGTAATCCAATAGAAGCTTTAGGTAATTCTGGAAGTCGATCATTAAGCTGTGTACGCGCTAACATTTCTTGAAAAGCACTTGCTGGTGGAAATCCTTGATTTGATGATCTAGACATATCGAAAGTACTTGGATACTGGTTTAACCCAAATGACATATCAGCGTTCTTGAGGAGAAGATCACTAGTGTCGCTCTCTGATGTATCCTCTGCTCGTCGTTTCTTTCGTTTCTTCCTGTCATCGTCCGTCTGTACGCTTAATTTACCACAGTACTCTGAAAGTTTGTTTGGGCTAGTATAGCTCCACTTCCATGGTCTTGGTGTAGACACATTGTGACTGAAACAATAAACAAATGAGTGACACCTGGTCCCAAGGTTTAAAACTTTTTCATGCTCCACTCAACTGAGCATAACATTTATCATGCTCATAATATTTTTATAAAATGCCAACAATTGTTGGCATAAAACATTTATTAGCGTGATAAATACACTATCTGAGAGATGAAAGCAAGAAAAGTCGTAATATTTATAGCATATCATCTTTATGCTCTGTTGAAATCATGCTCAGTTGAGATGATCATAGTGTGAATTTTGAGGGTACTTAAGTGATTAAAGGACCAAACTTCAAGCTTTTGTGATCTTAAGGCTTATTGAAATTTGACAATAATTTCCTCGAATCCGTTTGATTCTGGCTGACGGTAAACAGGTACTTTGGTAAACAGTAAAGCAGGACTTAAGTTAAGAGCGTGTATCGTATAACTTATTTTCTTATTACTCAACCAAAACATATGTTGTGGATACTCAAAAGAACCGTCTCAATGAGACGGTTCTTTTGAGCACCCAAAGCATATGTTAAAACGGATGGGTAAGAAAATATTTACAATTTTAGGCTCAAAATTTGTTTATCTAAACCTGTGGTAAAGACCAGGCAACATTTCATCCGAGACTGCACTGTTCGCTAAGATATTAAACAATCTTTATGGACATAAATGTATCATTATTGAGTCATTTTGACCTTAAAAAGCTAGTGGGTATGACCGGGAAATGCCACATTCACACTCCACAGACCAACCCAAGGCATCGAGAGGAAAAGGCAAATACCAACAACAGCATCAGTCCACATATCATCAGAAGACAATAAAAGGGAAGCAACCAGCTCTCCTGTTCCCAGTGGGATGATTGCTAGACTAGAAAGGACACAAAGTACTGCAGAATGCAAGGCCTAAACAAAACTCCCACAAACAATTGGAGCAACAATAAACAATGAATAAACAATAACAGAACCACCGCATTAGAATGGACAGCAGCCAAAACCGCAATGGACTATCCCATACTAACTGTATCAATATGTAAGGGAGAATCCATCAGAATCAAATGGGTTAAAAGGCTTATCCTTATGTTAATTAAAATCTGCTGTTTCAAAAGCTTGCTAGTCTATGCAAGTAGACTTCCGTAGCTGTTTATGATTGTCAGATACCTACTGTGATTGTCAGATACCTACTTGTTTAGTTTATGATTGCCAGATACAACCTTATTTAGTCTACTAGGCCAGTCATTTTAGCCAATATTTGGGTCAAACCTACCACTAATTGCTACAGAAACGAAAAGTGCATTTTTGAAATATATAATCCTATATGCAACTCAGAAAAAAAGTCCTCAAATGTTGCATGATGGGAAATCTATTTTTTTTTCATATGAGTCAGGCACCTAAAATCCGCAAAAAATCTGTGTTACTATTGGTAAATAAACATAGTTGGTATATACAAGACACTACAGTACCTAGCAATATGCAGTTCATGAACAACAGAATACAAGAACTTTAAGAAGGCTTATTTTATGTGGTGTATCATATCTTCTATAAAAGTGGCTAACCAAATATCAGCGGGTGGGTAAGATTACCCCACCCACTCATTTCAATGGTACTGTAATCAACCAACTTCAGATTTGTATGATTGGAAACTCTAGCTATTTACAATGAAGAATAAATTTATAAATAACATTACTGCTATGGATATGAAGCCCCAATCATTTTGAAAAAAAAACTCCATCAATCTAAATGAGCCAGACAAACATTACGCAAACATGTTCGTGTGATATACTGCAATATTTTACGGCTGTAAAAATGATAATTTTCAGATAGTTTTCTTATTTTTGCTCAAAACATAGATTGTGGGTACACTCTAAGGCGGTTCTAATAAGTACTCACAATCTATGTTTTAGAGCAAAAATAAGAGAAAATGTATACTCGTGTAAACCCCAGTTATACTATATGAGCCGTGACATGAGAAAGCCGGATTTTGGCATATGCGAAAACAAAGCCGCAGATCAGTTGTGCAGTAACTGGGTCAGTTTATGTCCATTCGACCAACAGTAATACTCCCCTGTTGAAAAGAACCAAAACTATGCCAAAATTCCATCTAATTACAGAAAAATACAGCAAAAACACCAAGTTGAAAATTTTGTCAAAATGCTGCAGCTTTTTCTTTCCGCTTATTGAAAAGATCAAGAGAAAATAACGTGAACAGGTGTACTTTAAAACGATTTTTCGTGTTTCTTAGTTATGCGGCAGTACTTTAACAAGAACCGTCGATATTATCTAAAAAAAAAACAAAAAAAACTTTTTGACAGACTACTACCGTGTTCGATGGCCAAACCTATCCCAATTGTAGGGTTTCCGTTGATTTTGTCTTATTTCTATCATTTATCATTCCAGTGAGCAAACAGTGAAACCCTGATCAGACGCCGAGCGATGGAGAGCTCTCCAGCGTCTGATCAAACTCTGCATTGAGGTTATGTCCTTAAATATGACACTATAGGTTATGTGCGGAGCTATAGAGATGGGGACAGGATCTTCCAAAATAGCCTAGTGTTTATTATTTTCTGTTATTCATTTGATAATAGATACATTCTTTCATTTTTAGGAAATCATTATTCTCTGACATTTCAATTTTGGCTAATTATTAATGGTAATCAACATCAAACCCCGATATGTCGTTCGCAAAATTTATTGTGATCCCTTTTCCCATGTAATGGAAAGATGTCAGTTTACATGACAGTTGCAGCAACTGCGAATTAGTTTTAATACACGAAGCATGCACAATAGCATTTACTTAGCTGAGCCGAGCAAATATGATTGCGCATGCGCAGTGGCCGCTATGTCTACCTTTTCCATACGTCCACTTTTTCTACATTACACTGGCATTCCTTCATGGGAACCTCCGGTGCCAGTTCTCAGTTTCCTCCGCCATGGGAATGTAGTAACATTCGGTGCGGTTTCGTATGGTAGCGTAATCTGTTTATATGTTTAACAAGTCAAAGCTTTAAAAAATGGCTAGCTGAAGTTTAGGCCTATATTATCGTATGTTTTCTTGCACACTGTATGTCTTTTGTTGTTGTTTTTATTGTGTTTCTTTCTGTCCTCTCAGGGTTGTCCATGTTCATTTGTCATAATTTCTGGTAATTAACATCTGATGTTTGATTACATCATATTCTTTTCTCGATTTTTCGCACAACAACCATGTGCCAGTAGTTACAGTGGTAGCAAACTATAAAGATTTCCCCCTGTCTTGGGCAAAACCGTTGTCTTAGCCATGGGGCTGACTTTTGACAGGTTCCTTTTGGACAGATCATATGTGGCTCTGTTCAAGAAGTATGATAATGAACCTTAAGATGTTAATATAGTTAATAAAGGTATACCGATGGTATACATCATTAGTGTTGCATTCAGCAGACTTAAAAATGGGATTGTATGATAGATCGGACAGGCCAGATAAGCATTTCCCTCTACCAATTGGCATAGTGGTCACCAACATTAGATAAGGCAATATGCACAACAGTTCATCAAACGAAGAAAATTGTATTCAGGGCACTAGTGACCAACATTCCCGATATTCAAAACTTTGGTACTAATTGTGCTCCTCTTGTTGCAGATTTGTTTGTGTTTTGTTATGAGAGAGACTTTAAGTTGTCTCTGTCAGACAATAATCAAACTGATATTATTGAAGCTTTTAACTCCACTTCCAGATATTTAGATGACTTACTTAATATTGATAATCCTTACTTTGAACAAATGGTAGGTCAGATATATCCTACTGAACTTCATTTAAATAAGGCTAATTCTTCTAATACTGAAGCTCCATTTTTGGACTTGAACTTGTCAATAACAAATGGCATAGCTTCTTCTAAAATTTATGATAAACGGGATGATTTTAATTTTGAAATAGTAAATTTCCCATTTCTTGATGGAGATGTTCCTCGCTCCCCTTCCTATGGTGTATATATTTCTCAGCTTATTCGTTTTGCTAGAGTGTGTTCTAATGTTGATGACTTCAACAACAGAAACTTATTTTTAACTGCTTAGTTATTAAAACAAGGTTATAGCTATCATGAAATTCGAAAAGCATTTTCTAAATTCTACCACAGACACCCAGAGTTAATTGTTAAATACAACATTGGGTTAAAAACTCTTCTGCAACAAGGCATATCAGAACCTATATTTAGTTTATAAATTCAACGAATTGTTGGAAAATCTAATTTTAGTGATCAATTCAAAAAGATTGTAAAACGTTATATAAGGGTTGGATATAACTTGATTATCATGGGACAGTCTGCATGCCTGGTTTTAAACCCAGTCACAGTTTATAGCTATGGTATCCTCTTTAATTGCATGACGGTGGGTCAGGCCTCAGACTCTATGACGACTCTGGCGTAAAGCTTTAATCGGTGGGTTGGTGCCTGATGCTTATCTGTAGCTGGACCCACCGTGGCTCAACTTTAGGTTTTCTTTAGCTCTGACTATCTGTGAGTCATGAGCCCTTTTCATTGTTTCATCATGGTGTGTTAATTTGTGTTTCTCCAAGATGATACATTGCATTAGTTAGAAGGCCTCCATGCGGGCTGAACATTTCTTGTACTTCAACAACAGCAGAATCTAGGGCGAAGATTTGATACAAGTAAAATGCATTGAAGCGCCCAGTTGGCTTAGGCTGCTGTCTGTTCTAACATTATTTTATGTCCATTCTAGTATGCAATTATCTTTCTCGGGAAGAGAGAGAGCTGGTTGCTTTGCTTAATTTGTCTTCCTGGTGTCTCGTGATGGTTGAGTGGCTCTTCCTCGTGGTGCCATGGGGTTGTCTGTGGTTTGTGATGGGGTTTTTCCTGATCCTGCTTACTATTTTTGTATAGGGAAGTATTGACCACTGTTCCCACGACGGAGGTAGCTTTATACAGAGCAGTAACGACCACTTTTCCCACCACGGAGGCAGTTTTATACAGAGCAGTAATGGCCACTGTTCCCATCAGGGAGGTAGTTTTATACAGGGCAGTACTAACCACTGTTCCCCAGAGGGAGGTAACTTTATACAAAGCAGTAATGGCCACTGTTCCCACCACGGAGGTAGTTTTATACAGGGCAGTAATGCTGTCTAATTACTTATTAAAGACATCTAACAACTGATTCTTTCTTTTTTCAAGATAAAAAACGAATCTTTTTTAATTAAAAACCTTCTTCAGATGTGAGATCAAGCTGTTAACCTGATCCTTGCTATCTTATTCGTAGAAATGCTTCGAAAATTGCCCAAAAACGCTTTGTACAAGTATATTCAATTTCATGATGACACTAATGTGCTTCTGTACTTTTATAATTCGAGCGTAACATATTTTAATAATATGAATAAAAAAAAATTTTTCCTGCAATTTAATATATATTTCATATTTTCTTTCTGATCGCTATGATTCGTGACGATTTCTATGTGATATAAAATAAAATAACAATAAAAGTGGTGCGAGAATTATAGCCACGAAAATATGTGACACCAGGGAATACTGAGCTTAGTTTTCTCTTACAAACGCACTGGAGCGTCAGTTGCCTTTGGGCGATGATCAAAAATACGTTGATCGGCAAAAAAACTACTCAAAGATATTTACCTGTTTGTTATGGTCAGAGGAAAACTGCGACAAAGATTTTATTCGAGTCGTCTATACAACCGGAAGCGTTTCCTAGGGAGAGAAAGTACAATCTACGGTGGACTTACAGGGCCGCCGCAGAAAGTGTTGTATGAGGAGTAGATTAAGGTATTATAATATCGTTTCCTTTCAGATATTTTGTGAGGACTTTTAGTATGTTGTAGATGACATAAGAAACTTTCGCTCAGGCATAAAAAAGTTTCTGTAGCAATTAGTGGTACCCCAAAAGCTATTATGACTGGCCTATACGCTTGCCAGATTCCTACTTGTTTAGTTTATGACTGTCAGATACTTACTTGTTTGGTCTTATCTGATGTGGAGCGAGATCGTCCCATATTAAATGGTTGTTCTCTGTGTGGGCGCCTGTCCATACATTGGTAATACCTGAAGAACAATCAAAGAAGTACTGAGTGGACAATCACTATAGGGAAAAGGCTGTCAATTTTTGCTAGGCTCATTGTGTCAAAGCAGATTGAAGAATGCATTTGTATACAAAGGGTTAAAAAAACAACGCGTGACACTTAACCCACAAGACAATCCAACAATTTAGACCAGGCCCCGAGGTTAGAATGAAGTTTGAATGAAGCGACTTGTACATTGCCCAATGCCCCTGGCCCCGAGGTTATAACACTTTTTTTCATACTCAACTCTGCTGAGCAAGAAATGTATCCTGCTCAGAAATGTATCCTGCTCATAAATGTTAAAATGCCAACAATTGTTGGCATTTTAACACTTATTAGCATGATAAATACAACATCTAAGAGACTTAAAGCAAGAAACTTCTTTATTTGTCGGTATTTAGTCTATATTAGCAGTTGAAACCTCGTGCTCAGTTGAGTTGAGCATGAAAAAAAATTATAACCTCGGGGCCAGGCGCATTGGGCAATGATCAAGTCGCTTCATTCAAACTTCGTGATCCCAAGTAGTTGCTCTCATCTTTATTTGACCTGGTATCCGGCATAATGTACAAGTTGGCATTTTCGTATAGCGAAGTCAGTTTGCATTGGCGTAACTCCCATAACGCAGTTACGCACGTGCGTAATAGAAATAGTAACATTCAAGGGAAGTCACCGAATGTGGTAAAAGTGTTTTACCATACCATAAGGAACTGCTCTTAAAGGAAAGAATTCGGGAAAGAATTAGAATTCGCTCAATCTGTGAGCAAATTCTTTCCTTTAAGAGAAGTTCAGGTTTTGAAAAGGGATGCAATTGAAGAGAATCACTGCTTGATCCAGTAGTCTCCCTTTGATGTGAGTAAATTTGTCAAAGTTCTGCTTACGCCTTAGTTTGCACATCCGCACAATTTGAGCAGAGTCTTGGTTTTCCACCTAAAGAAACAGTAGACCCTTGGCTACACTGTACTCATAGAGCGCCTTTCGAAGACTCTGATCAGACTGCGCGGATGTGCAGGCTGACCTGAGTCTTTAGAATGTGTACATATGCCAACTAAAACCCTTTTGCAGGATACCGGCTCATTTTAGCATACGCACATGAAATGGCCAACATCACATACATTAAAACCTGTGGAAAATGGCTGCTCAAAAATAGACAAAACAAAGGTCTTAACGACGAATGGTAGCTTAATGCAGGTCAAAAGTATTGCCGAATGCTCCCCTTGGAGCATTTTGCAATACTTTTCACCTGCATTAAGCGATTATTGGGCTTCAAAACCAAGTTTTGGTCTTTTTGAGAATGGCGCTGTCCAATTCTGTTCAATTCTATTAGCATAAAGGCTTAGAATATAACAGAACAGAATAGAAGTACCGTCTCGGATCAAATACTGAACGCACTTTGTCAAAATTGTCAGCTGAATATCAACGTTTATACCACCCTTACCAATTTTAGCACGAAATATCGTGTGATGTGCAAGGTCTATATTGGTGTAGGTGGTATAAAATAGTTGTACCATGTTTGTCCACCTATACGTAAGATTATCTCCAGGTACAGACGGAAAACCCATGGTATAACTATTACTTATTCATTTTTAACTAAACTGGGGACAAAACAACCGTCATCCTATGATGTGGTCTATATCCATGTAAGATGCTTGTAAGGTAATTAAAATAATTTTGACATCAGTGTTGGCTTACAACAGCTGTTTTATAACAAGTTTAATGACTATAAGTCCTGCCCTAAAGAAAAGATATATTTAACAAGTTCAAGTGCTTGTGTGCAGCCTGGCAAGATCTTCTCCGTCAGGTTAACAAGTTAATCTAATTTAAACACTTAAACCCAGGTCACTGCATTCAATTAGCTGAAATTGTGGAGGTAATCTAACTCAAGTAAAAAGACGGTTTGAATGAATATGAAGACCACAATCTAGACCTCTAGTGATAGGGCAAGTTAAGCAAAACATTTTAGCGTAAAATTGCGAGTATTTTCTTATCTATCAGCTTAAACATGTGTTTTGGGTGCTCAAAAGAACCGTCTCATCGAGACGGTTCTTTGAGTACCCACAACATATGTTTTGGTTGGGAAATAAAAAAAATAATTTCAATTATGCACTCAAATCTGGTGGCCTGCCTCTAGCCCTTCTGTATATGTAAGCATGACGTTTGGAGGAAGATTTTGCATTAAAAAAGAGCATTCGGAATCCCTCTGTCCTATCTAAAATCAGGATATGTTTGCTAATAAACTAAAATGCTATAAACCTTGTATACTGCCGTTTCGTGTTAGCAGCCTTAGGGCGTTTTGTTCACATGAAGCATTCCTAATTAAATATTTATAGTCAGTACGTTTCGTCTTTAAATTTCAATTAAGTTTATTTAAAATTCATATTAAGTCATTTTCATTGTTTCCACCTGTCAGCAAGTCTTCTATATCTGGCTAGAGATGTGACTAACAATCGTTTATTAGCAATACTCCTGCTTTCATAACCAAAACACACGCCTGGCTCAGCGTGCATTACAGGGCTATTTCGATCCACTTTTAAGGCAAAAAGTAGAAGTTGTTTACCAATATACCCTGATTGGTTAACAAGAACAATAATCTAAGTGTAAAAGTATGTTATTTAGTTGAGTTTCACGTTGCCTACGGTATCAGAAATGGTCGCCAAAATAGGGAAATGGTCATTTAGAATCGTTTAAAACATTTGACAAAGACAGTAATATACAGCACGAGTAAATTTTAGGCCACCACCCAACATATTAGTATATGTTATAGATTATATATCACAATTATAAAGAAATTAAGTGGGAGTGAGAGCAGCGAGTGCACCACTTAATTTCTTTATAATTGTTATATATGATCTATGACCTACTTATAGTTTTCTCCTCCATTGTCATGACTATGCCTTTGGAAATGGTCACATAGACGGATGTACTTAATAGATATTACAACTATTGACAAAATAGTGATTAAGTTGACCAAAAAATTAATTTTGTGCAAACTGATTGGTTGTAAACCACAGGAAGGGGCTTAGTAAACTATAAAGCTAATTAGTTGTTACCTTTTGATAAAACTACCGACATCAAATCGTTGTCATCGATCGTAACAGGCGAATCGAGCTTCAACAGAAAGCCGAAGTCCTGCCTACATGTCTCCTTGGCTTCCGCCCAGGTCTGTGGGTTTTCATTTATCTTTATACAAATTGGGATTTCTTTTCCGAAGATATCATGACTGGTGCCCTCCTCCCAACCATCTCGACACAGTCCTCTAAGTCGTACATTGGAACCAGTGGCGACTGTTGGTTGGAAGCCGAATCCAACAAAGGTTGGCCTTTCTTTATTACGTCGGCTTCCTGGCTGTGTATTCACATGGTTATATACTGAAATTAAATCGAAACAAATGTTAGTATGATAGTTTAAACATATCTTATTGCCAAAAAAGTACAGCAATGGGGTTGGGTCACAAGTTCACACAACATAAGTTACGACCCTCCCCCTACATATACAAATCATAATCTAGACATGCAAACATGGCTATTATACACAAGTTATCTATGTATTGTAATAAATAAATAAATAAAAAAAAAAATAAATAAATAGATGGATAGATAGATAAATAAATAAATAAATAAATAAATAAATAAATAAATAAATAAATAAATAAATAAATAAATAAATGTAAATTGGTATAAGTTAAGTTGCAGCTTCTCAAAGCCAAACAATACACTGGATGACAGATTCATGTTGTTTTGTCTTTAAGTGTCTGATATTTACCCTCTAATTTTACTCATCATTAGTTATTTTCATACTTTGTTGACTTAACTTTAGCCAAATAGAGTACAATTAGAGCAAATCAGCGTACATATAGATTATACACACTCAGTGCTATTTGGCTAAGAGATGCGTAAGCTCCAAAGAAATGCATTCAATGAAATGAATATATACCTACTTATTTATCTATGATAATTTCCACACAGTTCGCCGCCCATTTACGATACTGCATGCACATACCATTAAATATGCATTGATATGTCATTAAAGTACCATTGAAGTGACTAAACAAATTAAATATACCTATTATTTTTTGTTTTAATATTTTTAATGGGATTATGCTATACCATGAAAAAAGCATTACAGGACGGATGTTATTTGAATAACCCTAAATTCTGCTCCAATTGATATCCAAACTTTCAATGCCATTACAAACCTGTCAATTATTGTGAAGAGCTGTTTTAGTGTCAAGTTAATGGGACTTAAATAAATGGTAAAACATTCAAATGATCATAGATGATTTTAAGGCCCAATAATTTACAGTAAAACTATTTGAATGACCTTTAATGTAATGGTGCATATAATTTAATGATAGTTACTCTAAGAAGTCTATAGTAGTTATCTATGAATTTAATGGTGCAAACTAGTATAATGGTTGTTAATTTAGCAGGTTATATTTTCAAAGGTCATTAATTCCATTGTTTAGATAGTTTAATGATAATTAGCTCAACAATTCTTATTTTTAATGTCATTGAATTTAATGGAATAGTTAGGTTAAAGATGTTAATTCAACAAAATTTTAATGGCAATAAATTAAATGAAACAGGGCCATCAAAGTACCATTAAACTGAATCGCCACCATTGTTTTAGCACATAAAAACTGTTCCCAGATGGAATTTATAAAAAAAGAAACATTAAATTAGGCATGCAATAGTTTGTGTCCTTTATTTATGTCAAATAAGTTTTGTAAGTGTATTTAATTATATATTTTGGCTAATTTTGCAGCATAATTACGCTTTCTTGGGAAACAAAGTATCCATACACATATTTTCATAATGATAGCTCAAAACATTGACATGTCTACAATCGTGATAACCAGATAGAGTTTATTTTCAGGATTATGACAAAAGATGATTGCAAGGTGGGTAAATTAATTTTCTAAAGTATACAGCTCAATGCACCGTGCCTAAATTATCAACTTAAATACATTATTTCGACGATACGTTTTCGAACAGAATTAGTAGTCAGACAAATTCGAAATGTATCATACAATACACACTATTCTTCAAATAATTCAAAATAGCCAATGTTCTCAGCCAGATGCACTAGAGCATAAGAACCCTTCCAGAATTTGGAGCACAAGGGAACAATGCAATTAAATATATGAATCAAAGGGGCATACATGTACAAATGGTAAAGGGAAAAGTTACCAAGGGTTGTTTATTGAAATCTGCATGTTTAGTATCTCATTTAATTAATGACACTATTAAAACAACCATGAAATAATACCATTTATACAGTTCCAATTAAGTTAATGGCAATCATTTACTGTCAATTTCATGGTGTATCAAAAACACTGACTATAAAATTAAGGATGCCATTAAAAGTGTAATGCCACCCAATGATATACTATCATGATAGTTGTCCTTAATTTTTCATAAATCTTCATTATAACAAGAACTTAATGGTGATGAAAATCCCACTACAATGTTTCCATTAAAACGTAACAGTATTTTAATAAGTCCTGAATGAATGGTGTTCATAAATGAATGGCACTGTGAATATAAGAACATTTTAATGTCCCTTTAATTATTATTGATATATAGCACTTTAATTGGGTATTTTATACACATTTAATAAGGTTTTCATGACAAGAATCTTCGAAAAGCTATAAAAATGGAGTTAAATGTTTTAATTGATATTTAATGGTGATGTATGCAGTTGTGTCACAAGACGGTCTAAGGATTGAAATCGGCCTCTTTCTGTGGTTCTCGAAAAATAAGGTCAATAGAACAAGGTCAATAAAACTTGGCCAAGTTCTACAGGACAGAGTAACCACACTTCATGAATAATTTTCTAAAATGTATTCATAAATTTTACAAATTATTAATTAGACTGACATTTATAGCCCGCCATTGAATTAATTAGAAGTACATGTTATTTTGCAATATAATTAATTGAATTGCAATAACACTGTTAAATATTAGTAACGTGCAAGTCATATTCAAAAGAGGTCACTTCATACACTTTGTTTATTATAGAACAGCTTAGAGCAAGCTTTTTGTCAATGATATTTCCTGATTCCGCGACCAGAAACTGAAAAAGTTCCGTGTGCACAATGATCAGTATGTCCGTCTGTCTGTCTGTTGTCAGAAAGCAAATAACTCTATAACTCAGAAACTTCTCGGAATTTTTATATAAGAAAAACTTTTTCAAAACAGATTAACACTTATAACATCTAGACACTGGGCTTACAAAAAAATCTCTGTCTGCGGCTAAACCAAGGCAAAAATATAAAAACGGGTATCCCAGCCACCTTAAGCATATCTCTTCAACTGTGGAATATTTATATGAATCTCCATAGGTGGGTACATTTTATCGAAGGATTGGGTCTATTAAAACAACTCACACTGCTTTGGAACTATATTGAATATAGAATAAATTATGTGCAAAAATTAAAAATCGAAAAACTGTTTCCACTTATGGCCATCCTGACCCTAAGATATAAAAATATTTTCATTCTCAACTCAACTGGGCATGGAATTTCACTTGCTCATAACAACTAAAATGCTGAAAAAATATTTGTCTTGCTTTATGACTCTCATAAATGTATGTTTTATTTATTCTGCTAAAATTGTTAAATTGCCAAGAAATGTACATGCTCAGTTGAGTTGAGCATGAATGAAAAAAATAATCTCGGGCGTGATTGAAGGATTGTTGAGGTTACTCATACCATTTTAAATATGACATTTTCAATATGACATTTTGAAAATGATTCATTTATTTTTTTGTAAAGAAAACGATGTATGTATTTGATTGGTTTGAGTCATATACCTACATGAGCGGAGTTTAGAGTTTAACCTATAAACAAATATGCGGAAATATTTGACAAATTGTTGGTACATATTGACTACAAGTTTCTATGTATCTATATAAGTGCTCATAAAAAGAACCATAAAGGCACATGTGGTCGGTGATTGCACAGATCAGCCTGTGAAATAAAGCAATCTGATCTGGATCTTAATTTTGTTCAACCAGGTGTACGATGATGCTTGTAAACAATAAAGGACCTAATCAGACCTGCATAGCGCAGGGCTAGTATATGCATTCGTTGTGAGATATTCTTGAAAGGGCGCCACACTAACGACGCAACGCTGGCGTGTTTAACGTCGATTTGAACGTACATCACAACCTTAACACCCACATACGACAGCTAACTAAAATAGGGCTTGTATCAGTGATTTGGACAACCATATAAACTGTCAAATTACAAATTATGCAATAAGACATGGTTAACCAATTATGTGCATCTATTTTACTGTCCAAAAATAAGCTTTTGGTCATGTGATAACCTTTCTAAATGGCAAATGTGCAGTTAAAGTGTCACGGTTTAAAAAAAAAGTGAGCCTCGCACCCTAGCATTAACCTTTTGTATACCGGAAACTGCTAAATGCATCCTTTGACAATTAGTAAAACCCCAGATGAAATGCTGCATAATGAATGCCCTTCAGGGGCTGAAGTATATTTTATTTGGGGAAATTCTATCATGTGACCCCTTGATAAATACAATGGACAATCCAAGGTTCATTGTATAAAACCCATGCGCGGATCCAGAAAGTGTTGTCAAACTTGCAATCTTTTGTGTATGGGTTTGTTTTAGTTGATGGGGGATAGATGATCCAAATACCGCTATAAACGGGCCCACATCGGCCCGCCAACGAAACGCCATTGAAATGGCGTTTCGCTGGCGGGCAGATGATGGCCCAACATTGAATGCTGACTTGGTAACTTTGTGATTTTACAGGGGATCCGAACCAGTATTGAAAGGGAACCCTAGATTTTTGTGATTTTTTCAAGGGTGGGGGTTCGGACCCCATCCCCCCCCCATTCCCTCTGGATCCGCACATGAAACCAGATGGAAGAATTCATTAGTACTCAATGGTAGATATATTTTATTGTGTGGTCAAGGATTTGTTACTGAAAGCAAAAATAAGAAATTGCGATTAAGAAAATGGTAAAAAACAATAGAGAGAAAAAAAGTCATTCGTATACTAAGGGTTAGTTAATTCTTGATACTTACATGAGGTGAATATTAACGATGAACATAGAAAACAAAGGACCCTGGCCATCGCCTATGACCGTCCCCAGTTCCGGTCACCTGAAACACACAAACATCTGGAATTGGTACTTACATGTATCGCATATGCGAAAACGTTTTGTTTACACACCGATTCTGGTGTATCCTGCGTAGAGAGTGGCATCTTCTACTACTTCCATGCTTTGTGTATGTGAGAAATGAAGGCTCTGATAAGACTGTGCCATATCCGCAGGCTGGTCTTAGCCAAGTACCAAAATCTCATGTGCCGGTCCATTAATACAAATGAGATACAATTCACATTGTGGGCAAAACAAAATATAATCATTCCTAGGTAGTACTTGACCCGCCTCAAAAAAGCACATATTTTGTTGCGTGAAGGATTTTTTGTGTTATTTGAAAAGCCTTGAAAGTTGAAACGCTAGATGCGACGCAAGCAGAGCTTAATTTTTAATCACTTTTTCCTAACTTGGCCATCTTGCAGAAATACAGTTGTCCATGCACCATATAGCATAAATAAAACCTCATACCCTGACTGTTTTGGTGTCTGTATAAATAATGTGTGGATATATTTTATCTGGGTACACATTAGACTGAAAAATGCGCTCAGCTGAGCATGCTGATCGTACGAGGAGTTGATCACCATTGCATGCAGTGTATTTTGTTGCACTAAAGGGCCCGAACTGTAATTGTTATTTCTATAGACCTCCATTATAGCTTTTAGGTAGGATGTGGTCCTCACAACTCTTCAATCACAATGCGGCTGCCATACAGTTACAGATTGACCTAGAATCAATAAACATGAATGAGATCCCCGGTGACCAGCATGTTTTACCACTTTTCGGCCCCTGAAGGTGGACACCCTACATGAGAGGAAAGTTACATTGAAAAAATACCAGAATGCAAGGTCCTTTTTTCTCATCCACAAAAGTAAACTTAATCAACAAAAGCAGAGAGATGTTGTTTCGAAAAGTGCAGCAAAGATATACCCGTCTAATAAATATGATTTATTTCCCATAATTTTATTATTGACCAATCACGAAACACCTTACAGCTAAAAATATTATGCTGAGCTTCCAACCACCTTTTGAGCCAATCACCACGCACCTTTTTGGCCAATCAGTACCCTTTTTACAAATACTGGTCTGACCTAAAGGGATGTTAATATAGGAGCCGCGTGATCATTTTATCCTCCACATGCGCAGGTATCTTAACTCTGAGGGTGTGAACCTTTATCTGCTTGTATTTTTTGGTTGTACGAACAACTGCACAGGCTCTTGTAATACGGGTCAAGTTCGACGCCAGAAAACCTGACTTTATGTGTGCGAACAACAAAGGCGCAAACCAGCCTGCGCATCCGCGCAGTCTGATCAGCGCCTTTGTCACTCGCTATCTATAGTTTTCATTTGTGCTGGCTTAGGTGGCCTTGTGTATAATTTGAAGAAAATGTCTGGCTTAAAATGTCTCCAAACATCATATTAATAACATCAAACTGACAAATTAGTTTAACCATAACTATTGCATTGTGCACATTTTCTCAACTTGTTTGAAGGCGCAAAAAATAATTAATTCTTCCATAAATCGTCTGGTATTTATTTTTCAGTTAAAATTGCTGACGCTTCCATTCTTATTTGCTGGTGCAACCAAACAAATAGTTCCTGACTGGTCAGATTACTCCCCTAGGGGCAGCCTGATTCAGTAACTCGGGACTTTTTGCACATACTCGTATTCTGGCACCCCGAAAGTAAACGCGACGATACAAGGTAGTAGTGGCCAGGGGCGTAAGCAGAGACAGTATCATGCTGAAGTCCACCAAAAAGAAAAATGAAAAGAGTTAAGAGATATCCGACCTAGTTACAGTAGTTTACTTTTCAGATAGCGAATAACAAAGGTGCTGATCAGACTGCCCGGATGCGCAGACTGGTCTGCGCCTTTGTTGTTCGCAAGCAACAAAGTCAGGGTTTCTTTCGCCGAGGCTCATAGGATGTTGAAGCTCAGGCTTCTTGACCTCCGCCTGGCTACGCACCCGGTGGCAAACAACACATAGACACATCACCCATAGGACCGCTACAAATTATTGGTTTCCGCTTATAGAAATAATTTTCTCTGCAAATTTGCAAAATCATGCAATGACTGTATTTCATAGGCAATAATGATAGATCATGTAACAATGAATAATGCTACGAATTTCTGAAGGAAGTCAATCAACTTACTGGAGTTCAGGTCAAACCTAATGGCTGCATAATATTAACATTGACCGGAGACATTTCATAAGTAAATGAGCATTAATTACAGAATGACCATATCATAAAAAAGTAGAGGTATGTTCGTACCATTCACCCATACATTCATCTCTCTCTCTCTCTCTCTCTCTCTCTCTCTCTCTCTCTCATGTTAATAATTTTAAGCTACTGTCCTTCCAGCCAATAATGACAGTGACGTCATGTTTTGTTTACAATTGTTAAGTAATCATTAACTGAGCTAATGCAAATCGAAAGATCACTTGTGTATTAATCCCATCCGCAGGACAGGATTAATACACACTTGATCAATCGATCATAAGTCTCTGATAACATGACGTCAATGTCACTCTTGGCTGGCAGGAAAGTAGGCACGAGCAGATGCACTTTACTAGAAGAATAAAATATGGTCATGAAGTAGCTTAATGCATGTAATTTCTATTTATATCGAATGAAATCAGGTTTTGTCTTTAGTTAGTCGTTTAACACTAAACAGCGTTGACTCTAGTACGTTCTGTGTCTATGGTACGTTTCTGTCAAATAGTCAAATGTGTTTCACAGCAAGAACTATATAAAACGAGTTTCCAAAATTATTTTGAATAATGGTAGTCTCATCACATACTTCACAATTTGTTGACACGTGTAGACTCAAACGAGCCTGAACAGCCTCTTTTAAGCTAAGAAACTCCAAATGATGTTCGGTCAGTAGCTTAACAGACATAGAATATCCAAACGATTCGCAAATGCTCTGTTTAGACTGCGCGTATGCAAAGGCTGGTCCGAGGCTTTGCTGGTTGCACATACTACATTGTTGGAAATCTCATGTCGCGGCTTGCTGATATGTGAGCCAGTATGTGTATGTATGTGTTTGTCTTTAACATCAAACCAATGCCTAAGGTCATATGGACACAGGGCCACAGCTTAAAGCCTCATCCCATGCAACAGTCTGGAAAACCAGGTGGGCCAGCATAATGAGATTATTCTGTTTATCGATCGGCGATCAGCTAAGACTCAGACGAGCCTGCGCATTCGCACAGACTCGTCAGAGCCTTCGCTGTTCGCAAACACAGAAAATAGATGTAGACAAAGACTCAGACAAAATTTTAGTCGTCTAGCCCTGTTGGATACGTCGGCATAGTCTTTTAAAGGATGTGTTTGCGCATATGCAATGGCTACCAAAACCACACGTGCTGGCCCATGTAAGTGTGGGTTAAAGATAAAGTCTTGGTGCGAACCTTATTCTACTTCCATATTTCGTGCGGGCGAGTAGGGAGGGTTCTATATGAGCCATCGCTCTCACCGGTTCTCCATGCAATAGATTCCAACGCCTCATGTCCAAAACCATTTGCAGATAACAATGGCCAATGCAGTTTGTTGAAGCACTTTCAAATTAATTGTAAATAATCGTTTTCAGAATAAACCACAGTATACTTTTAGTTTGTCACATATTAAGAAGTTCACTCAGTGACTAAATTAACTTAGTACAACATTACAAAATGGCAGTTATAAATAAAATTGCGTATCTTTCAGACTGTTGCACTGAAACAATCGTTCATTGTCTAGAACAGGGCGTAAAATTCAAAACATTATATGATGGAAATGAACTTGTATCCGTAACTCAAATAATTGTTTTATGAAATTACCACTGTGAAATAAAAACATGAATTTTATTAACATAAACCTACAGTATATTATAAAATAAGTATAATTTAGAGCAATGCTGTCATTTTTACTTGCAATAACAGCTGTATCCAAACTTACACCTTAATTGAAACCTTTGTTTGCAACAGTGAAGACCCAGAATATTCATTTTTCCTAAACACCCCAAGAAATGTTGAACCCCAAAAATATGCCGAGCTTGTGTATAAAAAATATCATCTACCACCCCTACCCCTTGAGAGCTAAAGCATTTTGCTCTAGTCTTAGCGTGCATCTCTTTACATAAATTATGTTCTAGAGAGCGAATAACAAAGGCTCTGGTCGAACTGGGCAGGTGAGCAGACTGGTCTGTGCCTTTGTTATCTGCATGCAACAAAATCAGCTTTTCTCGCGATAAGGTACATGATGATTTGCCTTCGATACGGTTTACGAACAACAAAGGCGCAGACCAGCCTGCGCATCCGCGCAGACTGATCAGCGCCTTTTTTATTCCCGTTTTGGAAAGTATCATATCTAAAATTGCAACAAGCGAAATTTCACACTTCTAGCTAGCCTCTGTGACTGAGGAAATTGGTTAGAGTCTCAATTTGTCGGAAGCCCCGAAGACAGGTTTTTGTAGCATCGAGGCCCATTTGTACGATGATCCTAAAATACTTGGAAGTAATTAAGAAAAATATTATATGTAAACGTAACGCAAGAGGATGATCAAAAATTGTTAAAACAGAAGAAAGAAATATAAGTATACTAATAAATTTGAGTCAGCTCATTTTCTTATCTTATTGCTTCTCTAACACGCATCGATGCAGATAAGGGTCAATAGATTAAGTCCCAGTCCGAAATTCAACTTTTTTCGGATGTGTGCAGCTTACATCTTCATCTGGCCGCTTCACAACGTTGCATGCGCGGATCCAAAAAGTTTTGTCAGAGGGGGTCCAAATTTGATAAAAAAAAATTTATGAGGGATATAGGATCCACTATACCGCTATAAATGGGCCATCATCCGCCCGCCAGCGAAACGCCATTTAAATGACAGAGAATGACAGTCAATAGTGGGCTTTGCAATAAGATTAGCAAAATGGCACTATATACTTTTCAGTGTCACCAAACCACGTGGTGTGTGACGTAAATTTTTGGTACCACCGGCAGCTAAATCATCAACAAGAAGCATCGCCTCGGAACTTCAATCAATCGTAAGTATTTTATTTTCCAGCCGATTTCAACGACATATAGCCTATTCTAAGGGGAAAAGTGAGTTCTTTACAACGGTGTTAATGGATTTGTCACCAGATTAATACTTTAGGCCTGAAAACGAGGCAAATATTTGGGACTGGCTTGCCGTGGTTGCACGGTGTTTTTCACATTTTCTGGACATTTGCCTCGTTTTCAGGCCTAAAGTATTAATCTGGTGACAAATCCATTAACACCGTTGTAAAGAACTCACTTTTCCCCTTAGAATAGGCTATATGTCGTTGAAATCGGCTGGAAAATAAAATACTTACGATTGATTGAAGTTCCGAGGCGATGCTTCTTGTTGATGATTTAGCTGCCGGTGGTACCAAAAATTTACGTCACACACCACGTGGTTTGGTGACACTGCTTTTGCATTGTAATCGCCTATTCTGAATAGGTCAAGGCCAGTAACTAGGATACTGTCCTGCCAGCCAAGAGTGACGGTGACGGCATGTTTTGTTTACAAAGTCATTAGGAACTTAGAATCGAAAGATCACTTGTTTATTAATCCTATCCGCAGGATAGGATTAATACACGAGTGATCTCTCGATTCGCGTTAGCTCAAGTGGAGTTTTACTTAACAATTGTAAACAAAATATTTCGTCACTGTCACTTTTGGTTGGCACGACAGTAGTAACGAGTTCATATTGATGAAACCAAAAGGAGATCAACCCACCTTGGTACTTATCGTTTATACCAAGTATACATAAAGCCTGACTCATAGGCTCCGAGGTAAGGTTTCAGAGGGACTGCGCCAAAGGTGATTAAAGAGCCATAACTCCGCCATAATTTTGCCAATGATAATCAATATCGAACATAACCTGTCCTTCTGCAAAAGTATAACTCTCAAACGGTTATCAAGCGGAAATAACAAAACCGGAGTAAAAAAGGGCCATAACACAGTCAACAAAATGCCGATGATCTTCAAAATCACTATATGACCTCGGCCCTGGATTACAATGTTGACTGTGAAGCAGTGTGGGTAAAAGTGAAAGTCCAAGGCCGTAGTGACCTCTACATAGGTTCTTTCTACAGACCACCAGATAAGACCAACCCTGAATACCTACAAGAACTACAGTCCATCATGCGCCGTATTCCAACCGATAAGGGAGCGCATCTCTGGCTCGGAGGCGACTTCAACTTACCTGACATCATCTGGGAGGAGGAAAGTGTTGTCCCTTATGCATCATATAGTTCAATCTCTAATCAGCTGCTGTCCATTGCCAAAGACTCTTTTCTTGAACAAATTGTTGCAGAACCAACCAGAATAACTGAAACCACTTCAAACATCTTGGATCTATTTTTCACCAGCAACCCAACACTAATTAACAAGGTTGAGGTAATCCCTGGCATAGGAGATCATGAAGCGATCTTCATTGAATCGAGTCTAAGACCAATGAGAGTTGTAACCCCACCGAGGAAGATCTACAAGTACAAGAATGCTGATTACCAATCTATGAGAAGAGAACTGAGATCAACCCAAGCAGATTTTGAGGAAAAGGCAAAAACAGAAGACGTTGAACAGCTTTGGTCCACATTTAAGGAGAAAATTCACACCCTGATGGAGTCTTATATACCATCAAAGATCTTGCGCAGAAACAGAGAACACAAACCATGGATCTCAAGACAGGTCAAGACACTTCTACGCAAGAGCAAGAAATTCTTTCAGAAACAGAGAAGGACAGGAAAAGTCAGAGACATAAGGCACTACAAGGAAACCAAAGCGCGACTGCAAAAGGCTGAACGGCAATCCTACTGGCAGTTTGTCGACAACATAATAGAGGTGGGAAACCCAGACCAAGACCAACAGCCCAAGCAGAAGAGATTCTGGTCATACATTAAGTCTATCCGGAAAGATACAGGAGGAGTTGCACCCCTTAAGGAGAATGGAAGACTCCATGCTGACCCAAAAGATAAAGCCAATATACTAAACCGACAGTATGAGTCAACATGGACCCAAGAAGACACCCATGACATCCCCTCACCGGACGGAGAACCATACCCTCCAATGAAAGATGTTCATGTTTCAACTGAAGGAGTGACTAAGCTACTGCAAAAGCTCAACCCTGCAAAAGCTACCGGACCTGACTTACTGCCTGCAAGAGTTCTCAAAGAGCTTGCCAGCGAAATATCACCGTACCTGACAGCCATCTTCGAAAGAAGTTTTGATACCGGCTATGTACCAAATGGTTGGAGGAAAGCCAATGTGACAGCTATCTTTGAAAAGGGTGAGAAGTTCAAGGCCAGCAACTATAGACCTGTCTCCCTCACTAGTATTTGTTGCAAAATTCAGGAACACGTGATAACCAGCAACGTCCTTAAACACCTCGATGAACATAATATACTGACAATTGCCAGCATGGCTTTAGAGCGAGAAGGAGCTGCGAAACACAGTTACTGACCCTGGCCCAAGAACTCCTCGCAGGACTTGACAAAAAGCATCAACATGATCTCATCATCTTGGATTTTTCCAAAGCTTTCGATCGTGTTCCACATCAACGTTTGATGAAAAAGCTCGACCACTACGGCATCAGGGGGAGTACCTACAACTGGATCCGAGCATTCCTGACCGACCGTACTCAACAAGTCCTAGTTGAAGGAGCCACATCCGATAGCATATCAGTCATCAGCGGGGTACCCCAAGGCACAGTCCTCGGTCCATTGTTATTCCTACTATTTATCAATGACCTACCCGATTGCGTCCAGTCAAGTACACGGCTCTTCGCAGATGATTGTATTTTGTACAGGCAGATCAAGTCCCAACAAGACTGTGACATACTGCAGGATGACCTGAATAGACTGGCAGCCTGGGAGAAGAAATGGGGGATGGCCTTCCATCCAGATAAATGTAGTGCCATCAGAATATCCAGATCCAGGAAACCCATCTCCATGGACTATTCATTGAAAGGACATACCTTGGACAAGGAGGATTATACCAAATACTTAGGAGTGGAGCTCCAGTCAAGTCTCTCTTGGAACCGTCACATCGACCATACAGTCAAGAAGGCCAACAACATGTTAGGATTCCTTAGAAGAAACCTGAGAGTAAATAGTGAACAAACAAAAGCCACTGCATACTGCTCAATGGTTCGACCTCTTCTAGAATACTGCTCAACTGTATGGAGCCCCTATACCCATGAGTACGTCCACAAGCTGTTAATGGTCCAGAGAAGAGCGGCCAGGTACGTCACAAACAGGTATCACAACACCAGTAGTGTTACGTCAATGCTTGACCACCTCGACTGGGAATCTCTGGAGGCAAGGCGAACCAAACACCGGCTCATTATGTTCTTCAAGATAGTACATGGACTCGTAGATATACCATCAGACGCCTACCTGACTCCTGCATCCACGCGGACACGATCCCATCACTCACTGAAATTCCGGCAGATCCCTACTTCCAGTGACTATTATAAACACAGCTTTTTCCCTAAAACAGTTTGTCTCTGGAACTCCCTCCCAGCCGCTGTGGCTGAGGCTCCCGATTTGGTACCTTTCAAACGGGAGCTCACCAAGATCTCATTCTAAGCAAGTTAGGGCCGCCGAGTGTAAGTAAGACCTAGTGATCTCCTTGTGCTGTGCTGGCGGGGACTTCGGGTGCCCTGGTACATGCAAGGTAGCCAGATTGGACAGGAGTGAAGGGATGAAATGCACTTGGCCTTCTTTATTTTTTTTTTATTTTCTAACTTTCCTATCACATCTTGTTTTTTGTTTTCACTTCTGACTTTCCTATCATTTCCACTTTTCCTTATTCTTAAAGCCGCAACCAACCCGCGCTATGACAGTCAAGTGTGACGGCAGCGTGTACCATATAGATGCAGACAATGCCTCCTTAAAGTTAAGGAAGACTTAAGTTAAGAATTGATTTTTCAGGATGCGTTAAATAACGTTTCAAACTGATTAAAATCAAAATGGTTTCATTTTTCTGTAAGTCACAATGATAGCTTTGACCACAAGTACTGCATCGATCAAGGCAATGTATTTAGCATCTTATATAGCATGTTGAAATATCGATACTTAACTTAAGCCTTTCTTAACTTTAAGGAGGCATTGTAATTCCGGGCCCTGTAATTTAATTAGAGGATCTTACATGAGTGTTCATGTTATATTGAATTTATTAAACGAGTTGAGGAAAAGAGATCAAATGCGAGGCTTGCTGAGCATTTTCTCTGTTTTTTCGCAACGAGTTTGATAAATTCAATAATACAGGAGCACGAATGTTAGATTTCATTTATCACATGACATGAAAATTACTTAAAAATTGCATTTTTAACGTGAAAAGGTCAAAAGTTGGCATCTTTTACACAAAGTTGTAATGAACGTCATTGCGTTACTTTACTAAATCTGTAAACCACTAGTGGTTAAATCGACTTTTTGCATGGTGTTATATCACTCCCAGACGCGACATCATGTGATAAAATGTTTTACCCTTCTGCAAACTTTGAATGAAATCGATGCATCTCTTCAAAGGTAAATGAGTAGAACCTGAATGTGTGACGCTGCCGCCAACGACGGCACAGACGACGACGCAGACGGAGGTGCGATCAATGTGTGTGTGTGTGCGCGCGCGCGTGCGTGCGTGCGTGCGTGCGTGCGTGTGTGTGTGTGTGTGTGTGTGTGTGTGCCATGTTTCTCAGGCGACACAAATATGGTTTGAGGACGCTGACCCCAAAGCAAATGTAAAAAATACATGGCTTGGTCGGCTGACTCATTAAGTGTCGAACAGGTGAACAAAATTGTGTGACTACTGAGAATATTATTACCATGTTATTTGTCAGTTATTCTGGGTCAAGCGTGGTCATCGCTGGGTTGATATGGTTATAAATCACTTTTATTCACGGAAAACAATAACTATTGACAAGATATTAATGACAATAATAGGAAAATGACAAGTTTTTGGACAAAATTATAAATAGGACTATATCATATGCAAACACATATAGTATTATACATGTATCTAGGTATTAAGCCTCGGACCATTTTTCTGATGAGTTTACGGTCATTTTTAACTCTTTTTCTACCATTGTCAACTTTTGTCGTCTGCTGTTAACTTTTGCAAATTGTTTGGTCCCAGATCAGGCCCGACAAAAGACAAAAGGTCGGGCCTGAGCTGGATCCAAATTGCTTGAACTATGATGGTCGTAACTCTGTATTTATTTATTTATTGAGAAAGTTAATTTTGAAATTGCGTATAGCAAAAAGCATCGATTTATAACCATATCAACCTAAATTACCCAGCTTGCAAAGAGTTAAAACAAAAAAGTTTTAAACTCCTACTTAAAATCTCACTGCCCTTCAGTGGCGGATCCAGAGCGGGCTCAGTTGGTTCGCTCGAACCCCTCTCCGCCCACCGTTTTTAAATAGCCTATGAAAATGAAATAATTTGGACTCCGTAAGACCAAATTATTTCATTTTCATAGGATATTTAAAAAAAATGCGATAAAATCAGCAAAGCGAACCCCACACCTTTATACATATGAACCCCCTTTCCAGAAATCCTGGATCCGCCCCTAAACGCATAATCTATTGGCATAGAATGGCATTAATTCATGAAGGTTTGGTAAAGATACAATATAGACATAAACTGATAAAACTCAAAGTGAAAATCCTAAAATATGATACGTTTTAGGCACAAACTGCATCCACTCATAACATAAACTGCAGGGTGTCCAACAGATCGCAGTTTTTTAACTTTCAGACTATGACAATGACATTTTAATGCAATGACTGCATCTAACTAGGTGTTATACTCAACATGTTCTTCGTCCCTATAATGATTCTGAAACTAATCGTATTATAACATTCTCAGACAATGTAAATAAACTGATCAAATCTGATCAGTTTTCCATAGCAGCCTAATGGAGTGCTATAAATAGCATAGACCGCGTTCCTAGGACTGATTAGATATTTTATCAAAAATTCACATTGTCAACTAGGGATCGAAAACCTACCTAGTTTATTCATATTGGTCAAAACCCCTTTTTACAATATTCTGCAGAACCAGAGGGCCAATGACAATAGCCTTGGTATGTAGCATTCGGGATGTAGGGCCTTACAAGTTTGTTAAACTAATAAGCACAATTTGAAAGTCAATGTCAAATTTGATTCCTAGAAACATTTGTGAAATGTTGATATTATGAAAAATGTATTCTGGTTTAAGTTTGTTGCTGCTATTCGTGTTTCTGTATTCTGGTCATACATTGAGATTTATTTTCAAATTAAATTTAAAGGATTTCCTAAAAGTTAAGTTATCAAATGGCTTGAAGCTTATTCATTCTTAAGTTTGTGTTAATCATTTCACCCATAAGCTTCTATGGTGAACTATTCCACTTTATATTGTAAAAGAGGCCATTGTCATGAAAAGGGGTGTTAAACAAATCCTGAGTAAAGGCAAAGTTTGAGATTGAGAAAAAGGCGCAATGAATTAGCAAACAGTGTGGATCCAGATGAGATGGCTCATATGAGCAATCTCATACAATCCATCTCATCAGGATCTACATTGTTTTCAGGTATGTAGTGTAAGAAGGGTTTATCGTTGGTTGTCACGAACAAGTATATGGTTGGTGCTTGAAGGGTTTCTATGTATCCATTTAAACAAAAATTGCGATACATGAAATGATCAATTAATGTACATTATTAATTTATGGCACGACATTATATGGACCTATACGCGAGAAAATTGACTTTATCACATGACGTCGCGTCTTGGAGTGATATAACGCCATGCAATAAAATCGACAAACCACTGGTGTTTACAGACTTAATTAGCATTCTCCCTAAGAATCATTCAGGCCCAGTAGAAAAGCTGATAAGTGACTTTTTCAGAATTCCAACAAAATTTGGCGCAATTGATTCCTTATAACATAAAAGTCACATAGCCAAAGGGAACCTGTTATTGTCACGCCGTTACTTTGGTCGTTGGCAACGACCAGATAAAGATTTTACCTCTAGAAGCATGTTTTCAAGTTTTGGAAAAATGAAAAAATACACTTTTTGAATACAATACAACCTATCTATCTTCGAAACTCTAATGATTTATGCTGTATGAAGAAAAACAATAAGGTATTAACTTTCAATATCACAAATGAAAAAGGTAAAAAAAACTTGTAGAATGTGTTTCTATGACAGCGAAAAGGGGATATTTCTATCATATTTTTGGTAGCTTAATTGACAAATTTCTAACCATATTGCGTTTTTACAGAAAAGGTGGAATTGAAGGTGTCAGCATATTAAAGGAATATACACTTATGCCTCGTGTCTTAAATGAAAAAATAAAAAAAATAAAAATGTTTCTATATCTGGTACCCATGGCAACCAAAGTAGCAACAAAATAGCAAAATTGGAAAAAGCCTTAATTCATGGAATAAAATGACCAACAAACACAAATATGCAGACATTAATTGATGTAGCATATAAAGCATTGATACAAACTTCAAAAGTTGCACAAGCTAGTTTGGCTTTGCGTCTAATTTGTTTCCATGGCAATGTATCACTAATAAAAAAAATGCTCAAAATCTTTCATTTCCCTTGTAACCATGACAAATAAAGAGACTGGTGTAGTAAGGTATGAAAAACCCTATGCCTGTGTAGAGTTTTAGCACTTTCTGGTCGTAACCATGGAAACAATCAGAGTACTGTCACAAAATGGAGATTAAATCAAATGGCATCTTAAAGTGGTTAAACATATCCAGATGGATATAATGCAAGCTTCAATATGTTTAAAAGATAGTTTTGTTGAGACATATTAACACTATCAATATGATTTAAGCAAAATTGATAAGTTTAGTTTTATTTACTTACATTTATAGACGTTAGAAGAGGGTGGGGTAACCAGATATATAACAAAAAAATATTTTAGTGATTTTTAAGCAAATATTTCCAATAGTGGTGGGGATGATGACGTGTTTGCATACTGTCAATACTTAATAGGGGCCTTCATATGCCTGATAAATTGTTAAAAAATGTGTGCGGTTTATCTTCTTGCCATTACCATGGAAACAAGCACAGGCTGTTATAAACTGGAGAATAAATAAATTGCGTCTTTAAGCAGTCAAAGATTAACAGATGGTTATAATACAAGTTTTAATGTGCATAAAAGATTGTTGGGTTGAAACATATCGTAATAATATTATAAATATGACTTAATAATCCTTATTTTGAACAAATGGTAGGTCAGATATACCCCACTGAACTTCAGTTAAATAAGGCGAATTCTTCTGACACTGAAGCTCCGTTTTTGGACTTGAACGTGTCAATAACAAATGGCATAGTTTCTTCTAAAATTTATGATAAACGAGATGATTTTAATTTTGAAATAGTAAATTCCCCTTTTCTTGATGGAGATGTTCCTCGCTCTCCTTCCTATGGTGTATATATTTCTCAGCTTATTCGTTTTGCTAGAGTGTGCTCTAATGTTTATGACTTCAACAACAGAAACTTATTTTTAACTGCTAAATTATTAAAACAAGGTTATAGATATCATAAAATTCAAAAAGCATTTTCTAAATTCTACCACAGACACTCAGAGTTAATTGTTAAATACAACATTGGGTTAAAAACTCTTCTGCAACAAGGTATATCAGAACCTATATTTTGTGGTGATTTAATTTATAAATTCAAACGAGTTGTTGGAAAACCTAATTTTAGTGATCAATTCAAAAATATAGTAAAACGTTATGTAAGGGTTGGATATAACTTGGATATCATGCGACAGTCTGCATGCCTAGTTTTAAACCCAATCACGGTTTATAGCTATGGTTTCCTCTTTAATTGCAAGACGGTGGGTCAGGCCTCAGACTCTATGACGGCTCTGACGTAAAGCTTTAATCGGTGGGTGGGTGCCTGATGCTTATCTGTAGCTGGACCCACCGTGGCTCAATTTGAGGTTTTCTTTAGCTCTGACTATCTGTGAGTCATGAGCCCTTTTCTTTGTTTCATCATGGTGTGTTAATTTGATTATAGTGTTTCTCCATGATGACACATTGCATTACTTAGATGGCCTCCATGCGAGCTAAACATTTCTTGTACCTCAACAACAGTAGAATCTAGGGCGAAGATTTGGTACCAGTAAAATGCATTTAAGCCCCCCCCCCCCCGGTGGCTTAGGCTGCTGTCCGTTCTAAGGCGGTGGTTCTGTTGTTATTGACTTTTTGTTTATTGTTACTCCCATTGTGGGAGTCTGTAATTGTTCTATGTTTTGTTGTACGTTACTTTATGTCCATTCTAGTATTGCAATCATCTTGATGGGGAAGAGAGAGCTGGTTGCTTTGCTTAATTTGTCTTCCTAGTGTCTCGTGATGGTTGAGCGGCTCTTCCTCGCGGTGCCACGGGGTTGTCTGCGGTTTGTGATTGTGGTATTTCCTGATCATACTCACTTACTTTTTTAAGAAAAATTAATAAGTTAAGTTTTATTTGGTAACAATTATAGACGTTAAAAGTGAAGTTGGTGTTGTAACCAGATATATAACAAACAATAGTTTTATTCATTTTAAGATAGTATTCACAATAGTGGTGGCGATGATGACTTATTTGCATACGGCTAATACTTGATAGGGATGTCCTGTTTCATAAACTGTAAAACATGTGTGGGGTTTTACCTCCTTCTGTTTGTAACCATAGAAACATATAGAGTACAGTTGCGAAATGGAAATTAAACTAATTGTGCCTTAAAGTGGTTTAAAATGTTCCAGCTAGTTAGAATAAGATTTCAATGTGCTTTAAGGATAATTGATTTGAGACATATCGAAATTATCAATTTAATAAGCATACTTGATAAGCTTAGTATTCATTTTATAACAATTATAGATCTTTAAAGTTGGTGGGGAAACAACATATACAAGAAAATACTTATTTTAGTAATTTTAGATTTTAGCAAGTATCCCCAATAGTGGTGGCAATGTTGATATATTTGCAGAATGCCAATACGTAATGGGAGCCTTCCCCACCCACCTTTGGTAGTCTGGTATTTCATGCACGAAAATTATATTGTGTTTAATTATTTGTTAATCTACTTCCTTTTAGCTATAATGCTTCAGCATATAAAGATCAGAATCAAAATTGGTGTGTTATTGGATATGTGAAGGTGCAAAAACTGTCTTTTCACAGATAGTTTGGCCATTTTAGGCCAAATTCTTCTTTGTTGGTTACCATGGCAACGAGCAGTAAGCAATAAACTCAGGGCATGGTACATAGATTAATTATTATTTGGTGATTGTGGATGCACCCTGACAATTTAAGCAAAATCGTGTTGTTAATCTATAAAAATGTAAATGCATTGTTGAATACTTCTTTGCTTGAGTGGAAACTTTACTTTGAAACAACAACAACAAAAAGTTTTTTTAGTTGAAAAAGTCCCTGATGATTTGGTTACCATGCTTACACGTATTGAAGCATGTTTTATCTTACTTTTAAATACGAGTGAAACAATTAGTGTTCATTAAAAACGTTAATGAATTCATGAAATACTCCTTGCTGATTTTTGCATTAGTTTTTGGCATAGATTTTATTTTTAATAATTCCTGTTGCCACAGTAAACATCATCTGGAGTATTCAAAACCAGTATTTTTTTTTTGGAATTTGTATAACAGATGTGGATTATCTAAAATATGTTGAAAATTCATATTATGCTGTGCTGGAAAGAGATAATTTGCTTTGAATATGCCTTTTTCGTTAAATATGACATTTTTGTGAATGTTGGTAAGGTGTTTTGGTTGCCATGGTTACATGAATTTGAATAATTTATTTTTTAATTTGATTTTGGTGTTGATACAGGTACTGGTTAATAAAATGTGTATAAATAATCAAATTGATCCTTTGTTAAAGGGAGATAATTTGCTTTTAATATGCTCTTTTTGTAAAATCACTGACTATCTGATGGTTTGGTTCCCAAAATGTGTATATATTATCCATATTTCTGTTTGCAGAAGCAAAATAATTTGCTTTGAAATTGCAGCATTTTTTTGTAAAATCTCTGACGGTTAGACAATTCCGTTGCCATGGAAACAATCAAATTAAAGATTTTGAGGTTTTTTATTTATGGCATTTGTAAATCAGACATGGGTTATTTAGGCACTATATATATATTTAACGCCAGTAATAACGCAACTTTTACAGTATAACAGTACTTGAGATTTAATGATATTTTATCATTCTAATAAAAATAAAAGCATAAACCTATGGTCGCGTTTTAAGCCAATACTCTTTTGGTTCAGATAAAGCAGTCCAGATAAGCCAGGCTGTAGTTTTTGATAAAGGGACACAACCCGATCTTTGAAACAAAACCTGTAAAATAACCTTAATTATCTGGATATCAGATCTCCATTATGAATAGCTCTTTTGCGTTCAAATTTTCGGAAAATTTCAATATTGCTCTACTTAGTTTAAACATATTTATTCATATTTCCATTTACAGTAATATACAAATATACATTTTACAATATAATCATGATGGGATTCAGAAAAAAGTCATGCGACTTATACGAATCTGTTTCCCTTTGAACATAAAAGTGCATAGTTTGAAGTTATAACCGGTGGAAATCAATAAAACGTGAGTTGTATTCAAACCAAATGACTTTCTACTCTAAATGTAGTGTGTGTGTGTGTGTGTGTGTGAGAGAGAGAGAGAGAGAGAGAGAGAGAGAGAGAGAGAGAGAGAGAGAGAGAGAGAGAGATTCCATCCTCAACGCTCAAACCGTTTACTATCCAATATGTATTTTTGAACTGTAACAATAATTCTATAGTTAGTATCAAAGTCAGATTCAGGTATACCAAATAACACAATGTTTAAATCTGGTTGACAGTAGTTTGCCAGTTCATTTAGCATTGTTGTCCTGATCTCGTCATATCTTTGGCATTCGAAAAAGTAATGTTTTGTAGTTTCAACTGCACCACAGGCACAATGAGGACTGTCAACAATATTTTTTGAAAAAAGATGATGATTGAGAGAACTGCAATTGGTTCTTAGTCGGGTATGTTGTATCTGAGATAATCGGTTGCCGATGTAATAATATTTAGGGGGCTTCTTTAAATTTTTGTTTAGTTGAAATTTAAAACTTTGAATTGAGTTTGACTGTCTTACTTCAAGAGACAAATCGTTCCAAGCTCTTATACTAGAGGGTAAAAATGATCTATAATACAACTGGGTTCTGGACAATGTGTGTCTAAAATTATTTGCGTTCCGCAAGTTATAAGTGGTAGAATCTTCCACAGAAGCAGGAATTAGGGAGGATAGATAATTTGGGGAAACGCCAGTATTCATTTGAAAAAAGAGACATAGCTTATGTTTATGTCGTCTTTTTTCAAGTGACTCCCAACCCGTTTCCAGATATAATGTGTCTAAAGAGACAAGTTTAGTAGCTCCAGTGGCAATTCGTGCAGCTTCTATTTGTATTTTTTCTAGCGCATTAATTTCGTATTGTGTACAGTTATCCCATACCACATCTGCGTACTCTAAGACTGGTCTAATAAAAGAGGTATAAATAATTTCAAGTGACTGTCTATCTAAGATAAATTTCAATTTACGCATAATATTTAATCTTGTCCATGCTTTAGAAGTTATATAGTCAATGTGTTGATGCCAAGTTCCATCATTAGAAAAGAAAATGCCGAGATGTTTATGACTAGTTACTTCTTTGATTGGTTCATCATTCATTTTTAATGGTGGGTGATAGGGTTTATTTGTTTTTCTAGAAATTAGAATAGATTCCGATTTAGCAGGATTAAATTTGACAAGCCAACGTTCAGCCCACAAGTGAATTTTTGTCAAGTCGGAGTTTAACTGCATTGCAGCTACGTAAGGTTCATTGACTATCAAGTATAAACTTGTATCATCGGCAAAGAGTCTAATATTTGAATGAATGTCCTCAACAATATCGTTAATATAGATTAAAAAGAGGAGAGGGCCTAGAATTGAGCCTTGTGGAACACCAGCTGTAATAGCAACCCATTCGGAGCATGCACCAGGAATAACAACTCTTTGTTTCCTATTAGATAGATAGCTAGCAAGCCACTGTAATAGTGTTTCGTCGATTCCTTTATGTTTGAGTTTGTACAATAAGCCTTTATGCCAAACACGATCGAAAGCTTTGCTTACGTCACAAAAAATAGCCCTTACCTCCTTACCATCATCTAATGCTTTGCAAAAAGTATTGTAAATATCGACAAGCTGGTTAACTGTGGAATCGCCTGGAACAAAACCAGACTGTAAAGAAGTAATAGCATGCTGGTCTAAAAAGAAGTTAAACATATGTTTATGAACAATTTTTTCCATAACTTTACCAATTGTATTTAACAGGGATATAGGCCTATAATTTGACACAGATGATGGGTCGTCCTTTTTAAATAAAGGGGAGACATTCGCTTCTTTCCAAATATCAGGAAATATACCTTTAGACATGGAATAATTAAATAAATTACTCAATGGTCTACTTAAAGGGGATGAAAGTTCTTTTAAAATTCTGTTATTTATGCCATCCGGTCCGGACGATTTACCTAGCTGAAGTGACTCAAGAACACTTTTGACCTCAAGTGATGTAAAGTTTATATTAGTTAAAGTAGGTCCTATTATATTCACCATAGCAGGAATAGTCGCAGATCGCTCGTCAAGTGATGTTTGTTGTACAAAGTATTCATTTAAAAGGTTAGCCTTTTCTGTGCTATCTGAAACATAGCATCCATTTTGATGTAATGGAGGTATTTCTGAGGACGACTGAGCAGGCTTTATAAAAGATTTAAGAGTATTCCAGTAATCTTTAGATGATAAATTTGATGTTTTAAGTTTATTTGCCAGAGATTCAGTATAATCTTGTTTGGATTTTCGAAGCAATGAAGTTACTTCGTTCCTTATTTTTTTGAAGTTGCTGTAATTCTGGACAGTTTTAGATTTTTTGTATTTCCTATAAAATCGATTTCTTTTTCTCATTAGTTTCCGTATATTATTATTAATCCATGGTAAATCTTGGGGCCTTATGGTAACATTTTTATTAGGAATGTACTGCTCTGATAAATTGATTAGAGTTTGAGTCAATGTATTAGCATATAAGTTGACATCCTCTTTTATTATTGTGTTCCAGTCATAATCAGAAACAGCTTGACGAAATGCATTATAGTCGCCATTTTCAAAAAGCCAAATTTTACGCGAAAATGCTTTAGCGAGGTGCTTTTTGAATTTAAGGACACAAAATGTTGGGCAGTGATATCGAATATCTTGCATCAAAAAGGGTTCACCTACACCAGATAGTTCAACTGTACGCAAGTTATTAACTAAGATCAAATCTATTATTGTGGATGACGTTTCAGCGAAATTTGTTGGCTCAGTTATAAGCTGCGTCAAGTTGAATTGCCTACATATGTTGTTGATTTTTGATTTGGATTGAGTATTAAGAAAATTTAAGTTAAAATCACCTAGAATTACAACATCTTGTATACCAGTATCAATGGCTAGGCCAATTGAATTTTCAATGTCTGCTAAAATGAGAGGGGTGGAATTCGGCGGTCTATAAAATGTTCCAACAAGTAGTTTTTTATTCTTTATATTCAGTTCAAGCCATATGCATTCTATTGTATTTAGTTCTAGGTCATGTCTCCTTTTACATGGAATGTTTTCTTTAACATAGACAACAATTCCACCATGGCTGTCACCAACCCGATCACGTCTAAAGGGTAATCGATAGTTGTTGAAGGCTAAATCTTGGGTCAAGACCCTTTCGTTTAACCATGTTTCTGTCAGAGATACAAGATCGAAATTCGATAATTCAGGTTCAATAATATCTATTTTCTGCAACAGACTCTGTACATTGTAGTGCACAACCGAAAAATTACCTTGAAAAACTGGAAAAGACGATTGAGAGGATGTGTCATGGTTCGAGTTATTATCTGGACCCGGATTCTTTTCTACATCACCAGCCTGGTACAGTAGCATTGCCAAAAATGTAACGAGTTCAAAATGATTAAAGCATGAAAATCCTTTCAGTTTATATAATCTATACCTATGCAGACCTATGCGCGCCCTATAAATGCTTATGTCAACATTCATTTAAATTAACACAATCTGTATTTACAATTAGGGTATATGAGGGCGCGATAGCATACAAATTGTAACTGGGTAATGATAGATTCAGTACACGGTATGAGGATGAAGAGAAATTTGTTCAAGTTTGAGGATGTGGAGACGAAGCAGTAGGAAAGTAAAGATGATAATAAGTTAAGAAATAGCATTTCAAGATAGAGAGAATACATGTGAAAACATTTTAATGTGTGTGGTATATAGAGTTCAGCAACATTTACATAAAATAATAATAATGGTAGAGTTAAGCTATTAAGCTATTGGGTCACTGTGAAGGCGGCACCTCATGGGTGTGCAAACAGGACCGGTCCATCCAGACACAAGTTAGAGCTGAAAATGAGGCGTGGTTATACTCACAGGCAACCGTATCATCTTACACCATAACCACCTCGGTAAAGATACAAAACATTATTATTCAGCCCTTTGACGCCAGCTGAAACCGTCTGTGTAAAATATATATCGAGATAAACTGTGTGGAACCAGATCATACTTTCCAGTCTGATCTGGATCCAAACTGTTTATCGACGAGGCTCCAAAATCATATCAGCAGACTACAAAAGCAGACAACATTGGTCGAATTGGCACCCCAAGGATTTTTAAATGTGAGTGTCAGTTTATACACGAATTGCAAGCATGTTGGTTCGAACAACGTATTAACCAGTTAACTCTAATTTTCCTAGCAGATTTTATAGCCGAATCGTCCCCGGGTATGAGTTTTAAAATTACCGCCTGTACAGTGACCCAATTAATACACCAATGGATAGTGTAATTCACATGATAGATCAATCATCAATCAATTTGTTTACCGAGAATGATGCCACCAATATTCTCGTGGATACACTCGAATCGTTATACACTGAAAGTAAATTACCACTGTGGAATGGACAAAACATGACATGCATGAACGGGATTACCGTTAAAAAATTTACATTACCTCCAACATATCCTAATAGTGCTGGTACACACTGTTCCAGGTATAAATGGATGCCAGACGTCATTCTCGGTAGTCAGGAATATACATGTATATAAGTTTAATGTATACACAACAAGAAAGTAAGTCGGAATTTGCACAACCTACTTACAGCATATAAGTTTTGACGTTTAGAACTCGACCAACAGGATATATTCATGCTACATTGGTCACACAAGAGGGCACGCTGAGACTTTTTATGGTAAAGGTGACCTCAGTGTATATCAGGATTTAAGGATATTTCACAGAGACAAGCACGTGATGCACAATACAAAAGGTAAGTTTGCTAGAAACGTACAAGATCAGTATTAGAAGATACGTGTGGAGAAATCAGGGGGATTGGGGAGGTTATAACATGGTATTGTCTATTTTTGAGAAAACTGTATTTTATTTATTTATTATTGATATTCCGACCCCCTTCTCTACCACTCTGTGTCGAAAACCGAAAAGTACAGAGTTGTTGAGAGAAGAGGGCAGAAATCTTTTTGTATCTGTATATTATACTAAAACCCTTATCCCACGAACCTTTGACGAAACGAAAACCAAAGGCAAGTGGAAATTAGGTGTTTTTTTCATTCATGGTATCGCACAGTCTACTGCAGATTAATTTTGTCACGTTGCAAATAATATGAGCCATGATCAGACTGCCCCTGAGGGGAGTCTGGTTTGTCCCACACTATTCGCATTTAATCCATTTGACTTGAGTCGAGTTCAACAATACGAGCGCTCCCGGACGCCCGCTGCCCTGATGTCAGGCTTTACACATTACGAATAAAGATAGGCACCCGAACAACGAGCGTCCGCGAACGTCCGCAACGCCGAACCCGTCTCAATTTTAACACAGAAGCAAACAATGTGAACAGAAGATAGTTCATACATCAATCCTCGTGAGCAGAGGTAAATAAGAAAAAATAACCCTTATCCTATTGTTATATCGGCCCATTAACCGTTATCTTCACATATTAATTCTGCTGCACTCCATGTTATTTTGAGCGCGGGAGCAAACAATACGAGCCCTGATCAGACTGCACTTTAGAGAGTATTCTGGTCTTGGCCCACATTGTTAGTAAAATAGACATCCAGCCTCATTTTATCACTAAAGCAAACCGTGATGAACCCTGATCAGGCTGACCCTAGGGGATTGGTTCATATGGATTAAAATTTCGGCAACAAGGGTGAAGAAGAGAAAACAAATAACAAAAAGCGAAGAAACAGTAAATAAACCGTGCAAACGGTAATAGGCATATTACTTAACTTTTCGTTTACTGTAAAGGCGGCGCCTCATGAATGCGTAATTAGGACTAGTCAACCTTAGGCATAGCTAAAAGCTGAAGTGGAGGCGTGGTTTTATTCAAAAGTAACAAAAAGCTTATTTACTCTTTACCAAATTATAAATAAAGCCTGATTTCCCTTCTTTAGCAGATGAAATAACCGAACCGCATCCAAATATGAATATTAAAGTTGCCGCCTTAACAGTAGGCGAAAAGTCAAGTAATACAATTTGAGACCAGTGATATAATATTTTCGTGTGGTTGTTTGCTTATTACATCAGAGGTTTGGAATCAATTACATTCAGACTAAATTTTATCATATACGCCGTAACCAGTCTACTCCTAAATGTGGTAGTCCAGTCTTGACCCACATTGTTCGCAATATAGGACATATACAGCCAGTTCAACGTGTACACAATATCTGGGAACTCCAGAGTATCCCCATTTAGAAATTGCTAGTAGTAGACTTCCTATTTACATAATATGGGTAATGTACAGGCCCTTTGGACCCGGTGCAGTGTTGGGAGGGTCTACTATTAACTTTTGCTGCTTATCACCATTAAGTTAGGTTTATAAGCTAATAAATCATGACTGTGTTGCCGGAAGCAATCGGTGAAGACCCAAATGAGATGCCAAGTACACGTAGCAACTCTTCTGGGTCCTCATTGTCTGCGATACCGTAACCGTTATGTAGTTAACATGATTATAACACAGAAAGCTAACATTAGTTCCTATGTTTTGCGTGAAAGGTGCACATATTGAGTGATAACTGTCCCACCAGCCAAGAGTGACATCGACTTCATGTTAAGTCCACAAAATTATCAGGGACCTATAATCGATAGATCACTTTTGCATCAATCCTATCCCCAGGATAGGATTAATACACAAGTGGTCCATCGATTCGCGACTGCCCAAGCGAAGTGTACACGTTAACTTTCCACTTAGCAATTATAAACAAAGTACTACGTCACTGTCGCTCTTGGTTGGCACGACAGTATTATCACATAAGATGTTTGTAATAGTAAATACCTGTGGGCAATCAAGCAAGGCACCGACTTATATCATACGACAATAAGCAAGGTCATTGACCGAAGACGATAGCTACATAACATACATTATAGTTGCTATCAGCGAAGCTGGACACTCAAATTTTTTTTAAATATTAAACAACAAGAACATCTCCGAAAATTTTGAAAAAACTAAAAAGGTTACATGTTGAGATAAAATGGCATTTAACTATCTACCTGCCAGACTGCATACTCTTAAGACAAAATGTTTGAATCCAGATCAGGCCCGACAAATCAGGCCCGATCACTATTCAAACAATTTGACGATAATCGAATTTCTGAGAAGTTTTGAACCAGTCGAGTGTGAAATAATAATGTCGGGATTTAAAGTGGTTGTAAACTATGTTTTATCTGTGGTGATTAAGTATGGTGTGGAAAATAATATCATCGTCAGGTTATCATTTAACTTGTGTCCTCTGCACTTATCTGCCCTAAATTATTTCGACCCAGACCAGACTGGACAAGGCATCCAGCCTGATCTGGATTCAAACAATTAGGCACTAAAATATTGTATCAGTACAAGCCAAGTGTAGATATAACTACCAGTTGACAATGCTAGTAATCTTTTGTCCGTATTATATAACCTCGACAAATTGTATGGACCCAGATCAGGCCTGATAAAATATCGGGCATTGATCTGAGTCCAAGCAATTGGACACTACTTTTATTTCGGATCAAGGGTGGGGAGCAATATCAGATGATCATTTAACCTATTACCTGCTTGTAACTACTTTTGTCCTCTGCATAGAGCCTATGCAAAACCGTTCGGACCCAGATCAGACCCGGCAAATCACCGCGCCTGATTCAGACCCGAACTGTTTGGCACTGACGATATACATGGAGAATTTTATGTTCGTTTGTATTTTTTAGTCGAGAGTGACGAAAGGGGTATCAAGCAGATGACAAAAACGTGTGGGACATGTCCTAGCATGCAAATAACTAAGGGGCTGGGGAGACCCTGTAGGGGTCAAGTTCCCTGTCACTAGTTATTTTCACTTTATTTCCGTCTCGCGTTTCAACGAAGATGTTTCCGTTATATACCCAGGTTTTTGATAGTTTGTTTTCCTTCACTAGTTTTCTGCATTGGTATGCTAAGTGTTTTCGGTACTGGGTGAGATCTTCATTGATGAAGACGCCGTCTTTCAATTGGCGTAGTGTTCTTCTTCCTTTAAGTAGGTCGAGGCGCGCCTGGGAATTATTGAAGCGGACGATTATTTCACGCGGTCTAATCTGGCCGCCAGAAGGGGCAGGTTTTCTGGGGCCAACACGGTGACTGCGATGAATGTCACTAGGGGCGACATCGACATCAATGCGAGCTGCCAGCTCGAGTACTAAGTCATCTGTACTCTCGTCGTCCGTTTCTTTAATTCCTGAGATCCGCAGACACGACCGTCGACTATTGCTCTACTTTTTATGCACACGCAACAGAATTTGTTTGTCTTGAAGTTTTGACCATCAAATGGCCATCAAAGTTTCAGCATGAAAACCGGAAGTTAACGAAAATGCGACACTTTCGACGGTAAAAATTGTAATAAATGATAACCATAGGTTATAACCTAACAACTTACGTTTGAGAATTTTTAAATGATCCAGTTCAATTGAAGTTTTAGTGATTCTCCAAATTTTGGGGAAATTTCACGAAAAAATGATTTTAAAACATAAATTTTAGGTCCTTCCTGACAAGAGAATTTTGTGTTGTATTCCGTATTCTTGTTTGTTTGAGTGAAACGCAGAAATTTTATGCTATAATTGAATGAAATTTCAAGATTTAAGATTGTTACCAAGAAAAAAATGAATTTGTCATTTCTCACCAAAATTTTTGTCAGAAGTGTGCAATTGAGCTCAAGTTTTGGTAAAAAGTTCCCGTACGTTAGGGACGCTTGTTAGTACAAAGACAACTTGTATCAAACTGATATTTATAGGAAAAATGACACTTGTACCAGTTGCGTTTTTAATGGCTTTAAGTATATCATTCATAAACACCTTTGCGGTTAAGAGATATTAAGATGTTGTCTCGTTTGTTGCTAGGCAACACAATACAACTGGCATATTTCATTTTTCACTCATATTTTCAATACAACTTATGTGGTCCTCTAAGAGCTAGTAGTAAATGTAATCAAACTAAAACTAAAATCACAAAAGCCAGCATGAAAAGTGTCAATTTTACAAAAAAAAAAATCTTTGGCAACTCTCCGCCAATCTCCAAGAAATCTTAATTTCCGTTTTCCACGGCAACCATTGTCATAAAGGGGAATGCTGTATTATGTGAAAGTTTTTCAACAAGTCTGATTAAATGGAGTTGATTTCTGTGACTAGTCACTTATCACCATCTGCATGATTCTTAAGGAAACCGGTTAATTGATAACGTAGCGTAATGACGTCCATTGTAACGTTGCGTAAAAAATGGCAATATCTTGATATTTTCACGCAAAAAATCGATTTTGTAAGTAATTTAATGCCATGTGATAAATTGCATCTAACATTCGTGCTCCTGTATTATTGAATTTATTATACTGGTTGCGAAAACTCGCTTAATAAATTCAATAAAACATTAGCACATGCTTTTAAATATGATCTGTATGATACCAAAATTGAACTTAGGGGTAGGAGAATTGAGATTTATGTTTTGTGATTTACACGGTAATTCTAAAATAACCCTTCGTCTTGGGATATAAATTCAATGAATTGCCTTGTGTGACTTTGGCTTTGCCAGGCAACACATCCGATTCTCGGAATTCTAGTTTTCGAATCACAAAGCATAAATGAAACGTTGTCATACATGTAGATATATCATGGAAAAAAAGAGTTCTGGTGGCCTTAATTATTGTCAATCAACATTAAAATCTTTAATTTTTGGTCGCTTAAAGGTCAGTCACTGGTCAGCCAATCAAATAAAACATGTTTTCTGTCAATCATCGCTGTCAAACTTATGACATTCAATTTTTAATTCTATACCCTTTAAGAAATTAATTTTACTTCCTTAAGTTTCGCATTGCTTTTAGCCCTACATGTTATTGATCTTACAGTAGAAAACGACGCATACCGAATTATTAAACAGCATTTTCAAAACACCAGTGCAGTGGCGGATCCAGAGGGGGTTCTGGGGGTTCGTGTGGGTTCGTTTTATCCACCTCCTCGCACCCCCCCCCCCCCCCCGCACTTTTAAATATCCTAAGAAATCTCATTGAGACCAAATTATTTCATTTCATGGGATATTTAAGCGAAATGAGATAAAATCAGCAATAAAAAAAACACCTTTATACATATGAGCCCTCTTTACAGAAATCCCTGCAGTGCGTTTCATCTGCAAAAAAAAATATTTTTTTATTAAATGAAGCGAAAAAAGAAAAAAAATGAATGTTTTAAGACATTATGCACAATATGAAGCGTGACACTCTACATGGTGTAAACTTTTTAAAGCTGCATAATCTGTAACTTTTGATATTTTCATTTTAAAAATAATATTTCTATTTTTCAAGAACAAAGTAAAAATACTAAAATTCAGGTATACATTTTACCTTTTTCGTAATAATTATCAAATTATTAGTGCCAAAACAACAGCATTTTGTTAAAAATTTACTGTCTAGAATTATTGGAGGGACGCAAATAATTACAAACAAGAGAAAATACACCTGTTTTTATAAGATAATTCACTTTTCCATGCAGTTTTCGGCTGTAGAAAATAGATTTATTGTGACAACATAACTTTATTCTACTTTTACAAATGATTTAAAAAGAAAATATTTTTTTTCGAAAAATGTTCATAGTTACAGAGTATGCAGCTTTTAGCCTGAAGTTCTAAAAGGGTAGAGCAATTTCATTCTGGATACCTGCAAACAGATACATTTACTTAAGCAAATAACGAAGACCAAGATTAAATGCCGCATGATGCGACATTTCATCAGGGCCATCACTGTTTGCTAAATTAAAAGCAATCTTTAGGGGCAGAATATATCAAAATTTAGAAAGTTCAACCAGTGTCACCAGCGACAATTCCATACGTATATTCCATCAACATGCATGAGAAAATCCATCAGAATGAAAATAGTTTATTTTAATATGATTTATAAACTTTTTGCAAAAAAAAACGACAACAAATAGCTCCTGATCATACTGCTTCTCTTGGATCGGTCAGTGCTAATTAATCATGTCCGACTAAGTTGGTTCTGACACTCAAAAGAGTTAATCCTCGTAAATCAAATTTCTCAATTTAGTACATTTATATGCCACATTCCCCTTTCTCATACCAGTTTAGTTGCAGGCTCCATTTATTACAATGGACCCGCCGGTGTGGATCCTGATCAGTAATGTAGACAGACAGACAATATGGACATACCGAGCTTCCCGCCAAAACGGCAATTTCTGCGATAAACTTACAATGCTGAAAACGTTGCCTACAAAGGGTACTCGTTGTGCGGGCCGCTTTACAATTCACTTGATAAGTGCTCCATATAGCCTGTGTAACAAATATACATACTTATGGCTGTTATATGAGCAAATACATGATATTTCCAACAATGTGTAAGTTTGATAAGTGTAGACTCAAACGAGCCTGCGCAGCCTCCTATTAAGCTTAGAAACTCCAAATGGTGTTCAGTCAGTAGCTTACCAATCATAGAATACTCAAGCGACCAGCAAAGGTTCTGATCTGACTGCGCGTATGCGCAGGCTGATCTGAGGCTTTGCTGGTCGCACATACCACATTGTTGGAAATCTCATGCACTGGCTCATATTATATTTCTTTATAAGTATACCATCAACACACTTGAAACAAATTCAAATAGTTTTTGGAGGTTTCACATTTTGCCCATTTCCCTTGGCTGGCAAGTTAAAATGCAAGAAGAGCAGTATATGACTTCAACATTCACCCTTTTTCAACGAGGATTAATACCTAACCTCTGTGAAAATGTTGCCCCAATTTTCCTCAGGTAAGTTTCCTTTTCGAAATGACACACCTGTGTACTGTTTGTTTTCAGGAAATAGTCTATCAAACTATTTTCATGCTTCTCAATTTTTGTCAACCTTCTATTACATACACAATCGAATCAACACACACACACACACACACACACACACGCGCGCGCGCGAAAAGAAAAACACGAAATTATATGAGCACTCTGATGCTGGAATATTATCTTGGACCCTAACTCTGATGCTGCTATTTTTAACCATGAGTTAGCTTAAATTTCAAACAGGACAATTTTGGTGGGTTAAGGCAATTAAAGCTAAAACATTATCTGTAGCAGATTATACCCATTCTGGTAGGCCTAAGACCTCTGCTATCATTCTTGTAGAATCGTCCAGTGACTGCATGACCAGATGGACCGGCATTTGAACACCTGGTCCACTAGAATTGACTTGAATTTGAAGAAAGTTGCGTACAACATATTTTTCAAACGACCATTCTGCTTCCCCTGTTTATTATCTTCTCTGTGGATTAAACATGTGCTCGTAGGTATCGTCACCTGGGCACTTTTAAGACGTTACTTCCTTTGACCCTCAGTGAGCAAATGGGACACCCACGTAGCGCAAACCTTTCTCAGGTGATTTTTTTTAGAATTGTTTGCACACTGTCTTTTGATATGCTAGGATGACTGACTATGTCTTTTACAGACAATCGCGCGTCCTGTTCTGCTACAATTTTTACAAGAGCAATTTAAGCCTTGAGACTGCACCGGTATACACACAGGCTCGGCTGAGCCTGTGATGGTCGCTTATGCGATAAGTTCCATAAATTTGCTTTTAATATGTTGGAAATCTCATGTCGCGGCTCGATTATTATTTTATGGCTATAGGATGATCGGCTTCTGACGTAAATGTTCACACTGTGGTCCGTGTTGGGGTTAAATTCGAGTGGATACGTAAATGCTAGATATTTGAAATAATAGTCAACAACAGATTAATCATAAATGCAAATGAATCGTACATCTGTAATACTGAGGATATTTTTCATATTTTAGAAAGAGAGAGAGAGGAGGAGAGAGGTGTGTAGAAGCAGCATAAATGTCTTGGAGCATATGTCTGATCATGGTACTTCTTGTCCACCAAATGTAGATAGGTTACACCTCAAATGGTATCACCAGAAAGTGAGAATAGATTTGTTCACGTATGCCTCCTGCATTGTGGAGTATGGGCACGTGATCATTCAAGTTGCCGATTCTATCTCATTATAATCATCATATATGGCCGATTTACAGAGAAATGAGGCTCAGCAGCTCAGTAGTAGAGTGCTGAACTTGAGATCGATTGGTAGCTGGTTCGAGTCTTGCCGAGGGAACTGTGTTGTGTCCTTCAGCAGGACACTTAATGCTCTGCTCAGTACTGGTTCAATCCAGGCAACGTCCCGGCATGACTTAAAAATGCTGACTGGGCCGTAAAGCATCAACTAAATCAATAGACGGGACATATGAGCAACGGTGCATTCGTTGCATGCACTTCCCGAAACAGCAATCCTCAGTAGTGTCCTGCAGTTCAAACTCACTCATTTGCTGCATCGCTGTCTTGGCATACACGTAGATCTTTGCAAACAGCGCAGACCCTGATGAGACGCCGCCTTTTGTGGCGTCTCATCTGTGTCTACGCTGTTTGTGTATATTCCTTTTTCGCAAGCATTCAGCCTATTCTACAAGTGCGTACTTTGAATTTTAGACTAGCTACGCCCCGGAGTTGTATCTAAAGAAAATGTCTTCGACTCCCATACGACTTCGTCTACAAACAACGAAGGCTCTGGTACTACTACACTGGCTCACCTTTGCCTTTGCTGGTCGCCCTTCTTAGCTATATCATTTTCATACTAATTGTCTAAACTGTAACTCACCTACATTCCTTGAAAAAAAAACACAAAAAGTATTCCACTGATGGAAACGAAAACAGTGTAATCCTATAAACAAAACGTATGTTTTAGCAAAATCTCGGAAGTGAGAATTTTAATAAATTATTTATCACGTATGATCCCACACACATAGTTAAGAAATCCTGCACTAAAACAATACGGGGAATAATGTATCCTTGTTTGAACCCTTTTTTACAAATTTATTTTTTTGTTCCTGTCAAAAATGTGTTTTAATGCACATGTGATGTGTTTTGTCTATTCTCCAATATATTCGAAAATGTTACACGGTGCAATGAAAACGTCTTGAAAGCCAACGTCAACTGACAAAAAGTGACAAAATATTGCCGTCCGCAACTTCGTATCATTTCGCGCTGTGACGTAAGACGATTATTACATCGGAGACAAAACGGGAATTTCCGAGAGCCTCGGTTTCATAGTAATCTACCTTACGATTAGGGACGAATGTTAAACCAATCATCGTTTATTTACGTGATATGATTGAAAGACTCGAAATCATACTTTTTAATGCGTATATGAGAATGAATGTGGTGGTACCAAAGCAAAAGTTTATGTTTAGTCAGAAAAAAGTGACAATAAACAACGATCATTAGCAAAAATAAGGTGATAGAGTGTATTATTCAAGAAGTACGAAGTCGACAACCGAAACACTGCGTAAAATGCCGAAGTTTTTTTGGTACAGGTATCTTTACCTGTAAAATGTCCTGAGGCTGTTTCTTTCATCTGTCAGAGCTACAGATCACGTGATGATGGATGACAAGAAATCTTACTGTTGTGCATGGTGCTTATTCCCTTACATTGGTGTTAATTTGTTGTACAAACTTTACCTGGTGGCTATTCATCATGCAATAAAATTTGACAGTTTGAGGTAAAATTGACTGAGAGAGAGAGAGAGAGAGAGAGAGAGAGAGAGAGAGAGAGAGAGAGAGAAAGAGAGGGAGGGAGGGAAGGAAGATAGGGGACAGATATGCATTCAAAATCGAGAAATTCTTTTTAAAGGAATGACTTTTTCCACATGACTTTAAGGCCCGTGCCCATCGAGCATCGCCTTTACTTACAAAATTTCATATCGAAGGTAAAGCGTTTAAAGTAAAGAAGAAGGCAAATATCAGGAACCTATACAATCAAATGCCACACCTGACCCAGGACGCCATATGGGAAAGAGACAAAAACACAAGAAAACATCACATGCAAGAGAGCCAAGAGGTCACCCTTTTCTAGCAGGTGATCAAAATGCTGCAAGGAACAGACAAGACAGTATAAATAACGTTCCAACATTAACTTTTTTTAAAGCGTTTTGTATTAAGACGCACGCCTGCATTATTTTAGTAGGCACCCAGGAAACATTTTAATGCCAGTGAATGAACCACGGGTTTGGAACAATTCAGAACAAGTTCTCTGCCTTGAAAAATTGAAAACAATAAGATACTGGCTTAACCCGAGTGGTCAATGAGTGCAAAACATGACGGTGGGCCAGGCCTAAGACTCAATGAAGAACCTAACCTAAAGCTTTCATCGTTGGGTCATTGTCAGGTGCTTGTCATATTTTAAAGGAGTTCATATGATGTCTTGAAAGGAAAGTGCAGTGGACAAACATTGATGTAAACACTCCTCTCTTTTCACTTGACAACCGCTTTACTTGCAATGTTAAAATACTGCTGACTTGGAGATAATAAAACAATGCTAATTGGTTTCGGTAATAAAAGAACGTATTTTTTTACTTAATAAAATGCCAATTTATAATTCGTCGGGGGATATCCCAAGTGTGTAATCGCAGATTCTGGTTTGCTTTAAAGGTTAAAATCGGTTAAATGGCTTAAAAATTTGTAAGCAATGCATGTTACAACAAATCCTAGCATGGCTTCAGGCTCTGAGCTGCTAGTGGACAAAACTGTTCTCTTATACCTCCTTTCTTGGTTGAAAGAGATAGCCTTTTCAGAAAGAATAGGACTGAATTTAAGAAGTTCATTTTAATAATTTGCATTTTTGTACATTTTTGTAATATGATAAAATTATCAGTTAGACAGGGGCCACTCTAAACCAATCCACGCAAAGCTAAACCAATCTTCATCATATACGAGGGTCATCCAAAATGTTGTGACAATGACCACATAAAATAAAACCCTTTTCTCTAGGATGTGTTTCATTAATCTTCACATATTATTTAGAGTATAGGGAATTGAATCACAAGTTCAAATAGTTTCCATGTTACAATCGCAACGGTTGCTAGGCAACTAAGGAACACAAGGTAAAGGGTCATGGACGGGCCACTATATGCGGTACACACGCCCAAATTTCTGAGAAATTACAGACTCCTTTTTAAAACTTTTTATATAGATAAATAAAGACATTTTGTGTGTTGATTTTGAACGTCATAGATAATGATTTAGGTTGCAACTATGGTGTCAGCAGGGTCTTGATTATGATATATCACCGATTTTGCAAGAAATATTTTCCTTGAAAGTGGGTTGTACTAATAGTGTATTATATTTGGTATAAAACATGTATTGGAAGTTATTATTTTCTATGTGTTTTAGAAGACTATAGAACAGATTTATCGAAACATGTGTCTATTTATATGCAAATATGTCGTTATTCCTTATATAAGTTTTCAAAATATACTGTTTTATAATAAGCGCTTAAAGTGAGGCAAAAATCTAATTTTCTTTTGTTGCCTAGCAACCAAGAATGTTAAGAGCAAATATGTTAATGTCATTGTGGTATTTGCTTTTATGGGTTTATTGTGTATTCAGACAACATCACCAACCACTAATATAACTTTCCAAAGATGCATACTGCATCTTTAACTAACACTACCCCCAGCAAAAATCAGTCAAAACGTGAATTTTCACGGCCATGCGCTTTATACAGTGTTGTTTATAAATTTGTATAGCATCTGATCAGGTTATGATAAAAACACCATATTTCAAACATGAGTAGGCAACACCCATGACCACATGCAATGGGTAATAGAATTCTGATTTCAATAATAGTTTCTGAGATATGAGGCCATGGTCAGAACTTATTGGATGACCCACGTATACATGTACCATCATTTAAACATCTGGAGACTGGAATGCAAATGAATCCAGAAACAAAAACATGAAAAAGCAACATGTACAGTACATCTCGATTTACATGAAACCTCTGGCATAGGCTAGGCGAGCAATCCTGCGCACGGTGTCGTCAGAGCATTCCCTCCCAGGGTTGGTGCTCTCAATTTTTCTTGCCACAAAGGCTCAGCCCAAGCATTTACCATCACCCTCACCCCACCCTCATCCCCCCCTTAAAAAAGAAATACCAGGTATATCAGGCATCTGCCACCCCCCCCCCCCCCCCACCACCACCACCACCACCACCACCATCCTCCTAAAAACAAAAAGCAACAAATACTTGCAATTTTAGAATACAAACCCCAAACAGTTTCCCGTTCTGTAACTTTACCTTAAAACACACCAAAACATAGAGATGACCAACACACACATACCTCAGACCCCCCCCCCCCCCACACACACACACAGACACACAAATTGAAAAACTCGGCCATAGCCTAAACAGCTATAATAAAATCATTATAGAGACTATCAAATCACAAGAATTGTGTTATACAAAGCAAGTGAGTATGATCAGGAAATATCACAATGACAACCACAGACCTACCCGTGGCAACACGAAGATTCACACAACACAGAAGCAAGAACACAATGTAAGTAAAGCAACTTGCTCTCTTTTCTCCCGATGGCTGCAAAACTAGAAAAAATAAAAACTACACACAAAAAACAATGATCCAACACAAAACCCCACACTTAATAGGAGCAACAATCAACAATGAATAAACAAAAACAGAATCATCGCCTTAGAAAAGACAGCAGATGAGGCCTGGACCCGAGGGTATAAAACTTTTTTATCCTTAACTCAACTGAGCACGAAATTTCAATTGCTCATAAAAACTAAAATACAGACAAATGAAGAATTTTCTTGCTTTAAGTCTCTCAGATGTTGTATTTATCATGCTAATAAATGTTAAAATGCCAACAAGTGTTGGCATTTTTACATTTATGAGCAGGATAAATTTCGTGCTCACTTGAGTTAAGCTTGGAGAAAGTTTTATAACCTCAATGCCTGGATGTCAAAATATTTTACTGGTCTAATCTTTCGCCCTGGATTCTACTGTTTTTAAAGTACAAAAATATTTAGCTCGCATAAAAATCCTAACTTAAGTAATGCAACATCACCGAGATACAATCAAATCAAATAAACATACTGTAATGAAACAAAGCAAACGGAGGCCCCCGGAGGGGTCTATGCTCCCTTACTCCCTATAGGTAATGCATTGATCTCCCCAAATCCCTGAAAAAAATGCCTCAGCTTCCTGAAAGTATTTTGCCTTTGCTCCCCTCTACAGTAAGCCCTACATCTCGGACGAAGTATGCATTGTCTAGATAACCATGTATTACTTGGCAATTAAAAATCAATTAAAGTTCGAGTGACCTTGTGTCAAAATGAATTGTTTAAGTACTGTATAGATACGTGCTTACATATATATATATTTTCTGAGCGAGGTAAATATGTTAATTTTTTGTTCTAGGTTTATGCCCGTGGTACCGAAGATCGTGTGGGAGGGGGCGTTGTGTGTGTGTTTTAAAACTACGGGATCATAGTGTTTTACATTTTTAACGCGGTCACAAGCCCGTCAACATCAACCCATCTTTTAGGAGAGCGGTGGAACCTTTTTATGCTGGAGATCTACAACAACAATAACAACCACAATAACATCAACAATAACAAAGAAGTTTCATTTTACTATGGTAAACGTTTTCAAAATGAAATTGTAATTCTGCCCCCACTGTTTAAACCCAGATACAGTATTGTGTCCAGTGGCATGGTATCCTGGGTCAGAAGTTGTAAGAATCCTGATCTTTGCCACCTTTCTCACATTTATGTGTATGTATGATTGTCATAGGTCTGGCTAAACGAACAACCGGAAGTAGGTAAGGTATTGGAATGTTAAAAAGACAAGATAGCCACCAAACATAGACAAACTAAATGCTTACAGAAGAAAACAAGGTAAAAACAAAGTCAAGAAAATATTTAACCACTTGCGGGAATTTGTTAAAACTCTTTGCATACTGTGTAACTTTGCGTGCTTTTATGTCGTCTGTTGATTTTTTAATCTACTTTTTCAAAACAATCTTTCAGTATTACCGTCATTTTTTGTCGAGCCAAATCTGGGTTCGAATTATTTGCAAAGATTATCTGCAAACGAAAAAAAGACGCCACTAGCAGGACGAATAGTTAATTGAAAATTGTAATGCCGATCAAGGCACAAACCTGACATGCCACAGAACGTCTGTTTGTTCTAAAAATGAGTTTTTCGATTTCAAAAATAATGAGTTTGTTTTGTGAATTTATGACATCTCTATAACTCGAAATTCTTCCTGTCTGACTGCCCAACAGTCAATCATGCGGTCGGATAAATAGAGAATACTAGGTGAGTGTCTTTTGATGTCAAGTTTACCAGGCAAGTCTTTGAGAACGCTTGTTGACATCGCGAGGCTTGCCGAGCGATTCAACATGCGTTCCCAAAGCCGAGCCTGGTAAACTTGATATCTGAAGACTCGAACCTGGTATTCTATTTATCGGTTAACCTATTGTTTCTCTCTTCAAACTAGCGATTATGACGTAATTCGATTCTTGTGATTGGCGACGTCCTTCAAAAAGTGCTGAGTCATCATGACATGATAAAGGCAGGCAACGTTTATCAGGCAACGTGCGACAATGCAGTTAATATGAGAGGTAACTGATAATGCATTTTATAGTGTACTGTTGACAAGGCAACTTGTGAAAAATGATAATACACAATTATGACAGAAAGACAGCAGTAATGCCTTTATGTATTCACATTATACAGGTGCACTGAGTCAGCGTTATTAACTTGGTGCCGTGTGGCTGTTGCACTGTGTATGCAGATTCCAATACCAGTGCATCTACTATTTCAGTGTCAGTCAAGACTTAAGTCGCCTGTCTTGATGAACAGGAAATGTAACTTTAATCCTTAAAATGCATCTGAAAATGTTGTCTGCTAAAGTCGTCTGCTGCTTGTAAATGCGTGCGCCATGGACTTATTTCGGCATACAGACAAACAGTGCGGACATAGATCAGACTGCTCCTATAGGAGCAGTCTGAAGCGGGTCTACGCTGTTTGCTACAGCGTCTAGCGGACGAGACAGGGGACGATATTTAGTCGCGGTTAGCAGCCGCAGAGCTTTTAGTCCTGGTACATGTACGCTTCGGCCAGCCAATAATAATATATTTAGTCCTGGTGTGCTTCGGCCAGCCAATAATGGTATCTATTGGTCCTGGTACACTTCGGCCAGCCAATAATGGTATCTTTAGTCCTGGCACGCTTCTGCCATGCATTAATTGTATCTATTAGGCCTGGTATGCTTCGGCCAGCCAATAACTGAATCGTCTAGTCATGATTTGCTTCGGCCAGCTTTTAGTCCTGGTATGCTTCGCCAAACTTTTAGTCCTGGTATGCTTCGCCCAACTTTTAGTCCTGGTACGCTTCGGCCAGCCAGTAATGGCATCTTTTAGTCCTGGTATGCTTCGGCCTTGGGAGATACCATTGTGAATACAGCGCTGTAATTTTCCATTAAAAAATTGGTGCCAATATGGAGACCTGTACTGTTCTGCTCGGTTAAACTAAAGCCTCGTTCATATGCACAATATACACCCGGTGCAAATATACACCGGGGTGTAAATTTGCACCTGGGGTGTATTTTGGTCATGTAAACGGTGCTTTATGAAAATGCGCCCAGGTGCAAATCTGCACCCGGGTGCTAATTTGCTCCATCTTTGTAGGTGGTGCAAATTTGGTGGAGCAAATTAGCACCCGGGTGCACATTTGCCCCTAGGTGCAAATTGCGCACATGAACGCAACTTGTTATCACATATGTACAATTTGATCTTAGATTTTGATAAATTACCCATCTTTTCTATATGAACATGTACGTGTGTATGAAAATAAACTATATAAATAGTCCCTTTATCACACTTAAGGTCATGGCTTCTCTCTGTAATCTCTTCTTCATCGGCTATGCTGGGTTGCCAACAAGAACAACTGGGATTTCTGGTCTATTGGCTTCGATTTGCACGATTCTATTTCCGAATAATATCTCTTCCTAACCTCAGCAATAGAAATCAGAGTTTGCCAGAACCCTGGCGCCATGCACGAGTCCATGCTATTTGATGTACACATCGGCGAAAAGGTCCCCCCACCCCTGCATAATAACGGAGTAACCACCTTTACGATTCATGTAATCAACGTGATGTTCAGACATAGCAATTATTAAAATGTGTCTACTCTCTATCTTATCACCCCCCCCCCCCCCCCCCCCCCCCAATTTGGGAATCCAAACCCCTTGTAGCCATTGATAACCTCGGTTGAGCCATTTCCCTTCGGAAACTTAACAGAGATTTAGAAGAGAAGACAAAACCCGTTTCAAACATTCACAAGACGTTTATTTTGCTATTAGGAAGAGGTTCTCAATCGTCCAGCTCTGCGCAGTCCTAAGTCAAACTGTCACCAGCAGTTCAATTAAAACAACTTAACACACACGCGCATTCCGTTGCAGCTATTCGCGCAGTTTGTCGCAGAGCCCATGACAATCGGAAGCCATGGATCATCAGTACATGTATAAGTCTCAAGCACTACGTTCGTCCACCTCTCTTGGCCAGATAGTCATATATTTACTTAGTACTGCTGCAACAGCTTCTATAAGTGCCATTTATGCACCAGTCATTTGTATCCACTGCTCCCCCACCTACGGGGATGGGCGAGGATAATGGTTTTCACTTTCCAGAGCCCTGGTACTGGTAAGCCCCGCCCTGCGGGGACAAGCTCATGGTAACAACCCTGCTCTTTGCTCCACCCTACACAACAGAAAATCCCAGCAGGGTAAGTGTCCCAATGTTATACCCCCACACTTCTCCGGCACTGTGGGGACAATCAAAAAATAATTGTCCAGCACCTAGCCCCGGCTACACCACGGCTATCCCCGTAAGTGGGGCCGTGGATACAAATGACTAGTGCATTATCCTCTTTAAATAGTGTATAAATGAATAAAGCAAATAAAACCAAATGGAGTTGCATTTTTCTGACACGACGGTATCTTGAACTGACTAATAATCGAAACATTCTTAACACATCGAATTTCTCCTTAATGTAAAACTGAAACATTTGTGATATGTTTAAAGAGCAAATCAATGACATATGAACACAATTTATTGACATATGAACGCTACATAAGGGGGTGCAAATTTACTCCCGGGTGTAATTTTGCACCTGGGAGTAAATTTGCACCAGGGGGCAAATTGTGCATATAAACGAGGCTTAAAATGCTATAAAGTTTCAAACCGCGGACTGCGTTCCCCGCAAAAATACATTGGTTCTATAATAAAAAAAAATGCAATGTATTACATTCGCTGATATATACTTAAAGAGACTAAGTCTGCAACTATAAACTTTTTTCGAATTTTTTTATTTTCTTTTTAAATCATTTTTAAAAGTAGAATTAAGATATGTTTTCACAAAAAATCTGTTCACTATAGCTGAAAACTGCATGGAAAAGTGAATTATCTTATAAAACAGGTGAGTTTTTCTCTTATCGGTAATTATTTGCGTCCCTCCAATAATTATAGACAGGTAATTTTAACATAAATGCTGTTGTTTTGATACTGATAATTTGTTAAGATTTACGAAATTGGTGAAATGTATACCTGAATTTTGGTTTTTTACTGTGTTCTTGAAAAATAGAAACATTAGTTCTAAAATTAAAAGATCAAAAGTTACAGACTATGCAGCTTTAAAGCCAAAGGAACTTTACACTGTTATAATATATACCTTTTCCGGATATTTGTAAGTTGTATTTTAAATGTGTTTGATTCATATTAAAGTTCAATCAATTATTCATATGACAGTTGAATTTCATGGTTTTGCTGTCATAAATGCAACCACAATGCCCTAATGAAAGAGGCAAGGAGGCAAAATAAACTTTTCCAAAACGCATCACTTTTGATGTGTTACTGTAGCTTTGCGATTGGACAAATTTTAACTTTAAAGAACCAGTCTGAAAGACATGCTATTGAATTGGTGCTTTAAGTTCAAATCAGCCCGAATCACCCTTCGAGTAACACAAAATAGAGTTGTGTTTTTACGTACATACCCCTTTTTGTGAACTTTACAGTGCTTTCAATGGAATTTCCCATAAGAAATTGTTTGTCGTTTTTCTTCCAAACCGATGGGAATTTTTATCAGATTATCTTGTCACATACTCAGGGCAGAAGTCACAACAAATCGTCGATTAAAAAATGCAAATGCCATCTAAGATAAAGCTTTTAGCAGGGACTAAAGTTTACTATTGTTTTAATTCAAAGGGAGATAATTTCAAAGTGAACCAGCTTTAAGATGCTGACAAAAACAAACTATACGTCAGAGACACAATTTCTTGCAGTATTTTTAATGGGCAATCGATGGCCCTTAAAATAGAGTGTTCAAATCCTACGTTAACTTTGGATTTTGTTAGGAAAAGCTGATTTTGTGCTTTTAATGAAAGCACAGATAACTCGAAATAAGATTAATTTACCTAAGTTACTGTTAGTGAATTGGGTTAGGGTGGGTACCAGCAACTCATTGCAATATTTAATTGGGTTTAAATCAAATACAGTAAAGATATATTCGGTAGCTCAAAGTGTAAAGTTACTTTTGGCTTTAAGTATATTTTCTATAAGCTGGTAAAATGTTTAAGGACATATGCTACTAAATACTTCCCATATTGAAATATTTTCAATACTTTGCATACAGTTTGTTTTATGCATGGGCTATCCATTTATGAAATAAAAAGGATATGTCACCGTGCTTATTTTTTCATAATCTCATATTGAAGTTTACAGCATTTGACCAATTTTCTAGAAATATAAAATAATAACACTAGTCCTAATTATCGAGCTAAAACGGTTGTAATCTTCAGAAAGCTTCTTTCTTTTAACTTAAATTACTGCCCATGACCTCAAACTTTTAAGAAAATGTGCATGTTCACTTGTTATCCAATGCTGTGACAAGATACTGCATGATATATTTTGACAATTCGTCAAAAAAAAGGAATTTGTTTTTAGAATAAATCATGTATTAAAAATCTGATATTGAAAATCCTGAAAATTTATTTTTAATTCATGGACTATTATAATACCTTTCAGAAAAAAGAATAAAAATCTGGGGTCACCGAACTAATTCTCTTTCTAGAGGGCCAAATTTAACCCCACCCCCATAGGTTTCATGCGTAATTCAATATAAAAAGTTCGGGGATGACCATTTCGTTCGTTTTGATGATGCCATTTTACTAGTATATGAAGTAATTTAGCATTAAAATGTTAAAAAAGAAAGAAAAAAACATACTGAAAATATATGCGCATCCGGGAATCGATCCTGGTCCTCTGGCTTTGTAGCCAGACACGCTAACCACTAGGCCACGAGGTCAGGTCGTGCGCCGCTCTAAATAACCATACAAATAGTATAGACTCGGCCACTATCGTATTCGTAACCAGGGTTATTGTGTACGTCGTTTGATTTCGACTGAGCTACATTTATCTGTCTTTAGTGCTGAGACCATCAGTTCTGAAAAGATGTCAATAGATATTTCGAACACACTTTAATTAGTTATTTTGTGAAGAAAATGTCGGAACACTGATATGACATAAGAATATCAGAAGCTGTGTTGATCCGAATCCGTTAAAGGTCGAAAGACAGGGCCCAGACAACTTTCCCCGTTTGCAGACGCGGGAAAGGTGCGCATTGGAAATAGCCGCATATGTCTTTAAAACCCAAACTACTTACAATGGATATGATAATTCTATTTTATTAATAAGCTAACGAGAAACGTACCAAATAAGAAACCTGTGCAAAATTGCACAGGTTTCTTATTTTGTTCATTTCACGCGGCTGTACTGCTTTACGTATCACCAAAATGACACCAAAAATACAAAACATCCGAACACTTCCTTGTTCGACCGATAGGATGACTTAAGGTGAAAGGTCATGGGACCAAAAAGCAATTAGCATAGCCAGGTTGTCTGGTCATCATAAAACGGCCCCAATGCTATTTACATGTACCTGCTGCGGATCCCGGTCGATTTCATAAGGTGTAGGCTCAAATCTCTGAAAGCAATAATTTCATTGAAGACATAGTAACCCTTTACTTGCTTGTTCCGACATTTTGCTGGCATTTTAACAATTATGAGTTTGTTAAATGTCGTGCTCAGTTGAGTTTAACATGAAAAAATGCCAATTTTACATTCATTAGTGATAAATACAACATCTGAGAAACTTAAAGCAAGAAACTTCTTCATTTGTTGACCTGTATTTTAGTTTTATGAGCAGTTGAAATTTCAAGCTTAGTTGAGTTGAGTATGAAAAAAGTTTTATAACCTCGGGGCCAGTGCATTTGGTGTCCGCATGCAACAATACAAAACGACGTTTCTCTTGACGTGGTTGTGTTTACTCCAACGTTAGTCTTGTCACCGGGCGCCAGTTCTTGTAAATACATCAAAATAATATGTTCAAAGGGCACGTTTTTTTTTCTGCAAGACTTCATATAGTATCAGTTATGTGTAAACTTGGGGATAATGAGGGGTCACAGGTTATAATTTCCAAAAACAAATGAATATTTTCTCTGAATATCGTCTTTGACTTACATTGCAGACCCTGATGAAATGCGACATTATGTTGCATAAATTATGAACCCGTGGAATGCAATGATACTGGCTCCAAGCGAGTGGCCATTGGTAACGTTCTGCCTAAAAGTGCGAATAATTTCTTATTCATCAGTTTAAACATATAAGCCGCGACATGTGATTTCCAGCAATATGGCACTTTTGACATGAGTAGACTCAGACGAGCCTATGCAGCCTCCTATAAAGCTTTGAAACACCAGATGGTGTTTGGTCAGTAGCTAAACATTCATAGAATATGCATTCGACTAGCAAAGGCTCTGATCAGATTGTGCGTATGCGCAGGATGGTCTGAGCTTTTACTGGTCGCACATACCACATTGTTAGAAATCTCATGTCGCGGCTCAATCATATTTCGGTTGCTCAAAAGAACCGTCTCATTGAGATGGTTCTTTCGTGAACCCACACCATATGTTTCAGATGAGAAATAAGAAAATTATCCAGAGGCATGGGAGACTCAGACCACCCTGGACATCAACTCAGTAAGAGTATATCGACTATACAATAGGAAAATGTAGCTAAGGAAGTATGGTTTCTTCCTACGGACAGCGAAGACTCTGAGCAGACTTGGCGGATGCCTAGGCGGGCCTAAGTCTTTGCTGGGCGCTTAGATCAAATTAATGGATTCTGTAACCCAGTAAACATCTATATAAAAGCGGGCCACCATCGACCCGCCACCCTGTGCTGGCTGAGAATGCTCACCTAGTAAGCCAAAAAAAGTATGTAAAAAAATAAAAAGCAAAATTAAAACAAAAACATTAAAAAAAAATTAAAACAAAAATTAAAGCAAAATTAAAAAAATTGAAAAATAAAAAGGATGACAAAAAGAAAAAAAATGTCAACAACAACAAACAACAAAAAAGGAGAGGCAAAATAAAAGGAGTGGGTGAAAGGGGAGGAGGAGCCCATAAAAAAGAAAGAAAAAAAAAAAAACCTAGTAAGCATATTAAAGCGGGCCATTATGACCTGCCACTGTCATTAAAACACTGCTTCTCTGATTTCTTTGCAGACGATTCGACTATTCATTCAAGTGCCCCTAGCATTGCTAAAGTTAACAAGGAATTGCAGGCTGGTCTTAAAATAGCTGTGGCCTGGAGTAAGCAAAACAAATTACCAATCAATTATGATAAAACTACTTATATGGTATTGGGGACTAAACCAAAGGAGCATGACACATACCTACTCGACTTAAGTGCTGATGGTAACAAAATTGAAAAAGTTCCAAAACAAAAGCTTCTTGGCATTGTTATTGATGACCATCTCTCATGGGCTCCCCACATAGACTACTTATGTTCAACAATATCATCAAAAATCTCGCTTCTCAGACACATCTCGATATACGTACCCCAGAATATTCAAAAGATATTCTATCAAAGTTATATACAGCCGCTACTTGATTATGGCTGCAACACTTGGGGAAACACGACGGCCGCAAATATTGAACGTCTCTCCAAGTTACAAAAACGGGCTGCGCGAATCATACTAAGGGCCGATTTTATGACTCCTTCAACTATCATGTTTGATAGACTTGAATGGCTTTCCGTACCTAAACGCTTAATGTACAATAAGGCTGTATTAACATATAAAGCACTAAACAATTTAGCACCAGCATATATATCTGGCCTGCTTAAACCGGTGTCCGAAACTCATACTCGTTCTTTAAGGTCATCTGAAAATGGACTTCTCTCCGTACCTAGATCACGTACTGCGTTATATGACCGCTCTTTCTCATACTCTGCCTCAAAATTGTGGAACACACTACCACAGTCAATCCGAACTAAACCTTCCTTAAAAAGTTTCAAAACATCTTTGAAAGCACAATTTCAAACATAATTGTACGCCGGACACTTTGTTTATACCGCATCTGTATACAGATTACAGTAATAGGTGATGAGTGTCTGCGGAAATTTGAGTGCTACTGAAAAGCTACTGGACAGACTAGTATTTTGGTCTGGGCCTTGCCTTCTGCTATTTGCACTTTGGAGTGATCAGCGGGGCCTTTGTTGTTCTGTGCGAAGGCTCAGACACGATTGAGTCTCCGCCGATCATTTGACATATGTTCGGTGATTGTTGTGATTGGCTCGTTATTAATTATCAATTAGAAAGTTTTCCATGAATGTGCTATTTCAAGCTTTAAAGATGTATTTGAACTGTTTAATGCATCCACGCACCCTTATAAAACATGTGCAATTTGTAAATAATGTTTTGATGTATATAGTTTTGTTATAGAGGGCCACTTGGTAGAATGGCTATTTCAGCTAAAAGTGTACACCTCTTTAAATATTGTATAAATAAATAAAATAAAAATTATCGGCCCGCTAGCGAAACACCATTTAAATGGCGTTTCGCTGGCGGGCCGATGATGGCCCGCTGAGCAAGCGCGTTATGTCTTTTACATAGTCAGGATTTCTCTACAATGAGGAGATACAGGACAGCTGAAGAAAATGTTTTAATCATCAAATATTGCTATCATATATTTCACTTTTTTCTTTTCCAAGACAGATTCATACTGGTTGACAGTTTTATGAAAAAAATATGATAGTTTTACACAAATTTAACTGCAATCACATTAGGCCTACACCCTTGTCATAAAATATTATATCGCCTACGACATCTAATTATTTTTTGTGTGTGTTTTATGATTCTCACGTATGTATTCTGTTGTACATGCAAGAGGCACAACTCTCCGTTGTACAAGTATTGTCTCCCCTTTAAATATGTAGGTTTACTTTTAAAACATACTTAATTAGTAGGATGGTTTGAAAATGAAAATTCTCGCATAGGCTATAGCCATTCCTACGTATAGTGTCGTCAACGGTCAACGCATTCCCTGTGCGCATACAAAAACTTGATATGGACCCGACGTTTAAATTACGACATGACTTCAAGTCACTGGCTACACATTGATTTACTAAGCTGCTTGGGGCGCTACAGACCCAGATAAAGCAGCATTATAAAGAAAAATGAACACACTATGCTATTGTGAAACTCAAAAGTCTTTAAATGTTATAGATCTTTTGTTATAGCCATTCAATTATAATTTCCATAACTTTTTTGTTAAGTACTCAACAAAAAAAGTTAAGGAAATCTCAGAAAATCATGCAACATAAGAACACCAAGTCTATCAATTATTCAATTATTTATTTGTTTAGATACATGTCATCGGTTGAAAAATGTTTACTTTAGTTTGCTAGCACTAATACCTTTGCTGTGACATAGTGTCAAGTTACCAAGGGGTCAAAGTCATTTTAAGCAAAATATGTCTACAGAGTATTCCCTCATAAACACATGAATAACACGTAAGTTTTCAAAACTTGAAACGCAATTCCTTTGAATGTCACGCGAAATGAACTTGATAGCCTGGAACATCACATTTCGAAGATAAGAATGACTTCAGTAATGAGTGTGTCTCCAGTTAGAGGCAAATTAGGACTAGCACAGATTTCGCTTATTCTGCATACGGGACTTTAACGGACATCCAGGTAGCTGCGGTGCGCTGAAGCGGTAATAGGGAATTATAATGGAAGGTGTTAGTTTTTATACTATATCTTTTGAAATTATTAAAGCAGAATTCCTGTGCAAACAAATGTTTTACCTAAATATCTTGCGATTATTCTGATATATTTTTTATGAATTTCCCTCTGCAAACTCTTCGTCCTTTTTGATGGTTTTTGATAGAACCCTAAGAATGATTAAATTATATAGTAAAACAGGCTTTTTGAGATCAGCTCATTGGTAGATATTCGGTCATAGTTATTAAAGTATTCAATATATTTTCCCTGTGCAAACGGGACACTATGCTCAGTTCAATTGCAAACAAATTGGTATAATTTTCATACAATTAAAATAAAATTTGATGTAGCCTTTTTAATTTTTCCTGATATAACCCTTTGACATTTTTCACAAGCTTTCCACGATAGTCTATTTTTAGCAACTGTATCCAAGGTAACAACAGGTATTGACCACACATACACTTTAGTAATCGCGTGTCTGAAACTCAGCTTTTTTGAGCGTCAAAGACTGTTTATTTATTTATTTATTTATTTATTTATTTATTTATTTATTTATTTATTTATTTATTTATTTATTTATTTATTTATTTATTTATTTATTTATTCTATAAAGTTGCGCTTGATCGTTTGCATCAAGAATATTCTATTAAATTTTAAATAAAAAATAGAAATACCACCCGACTTAATACAGAATTACTGACTTGCCCAAATGACAATAGTGGGAAATTCTGTTGACCAAAATTGGTTAAGATTCTTCACTTGCTGGTGGCGATTAATATGGTACAAACAGTGTTGATCCAGATCAGGCCCGAAAAAGCGTCGAACTGATCTGGATTTAAACTATTTGAGTGAGAAACGTTGACACTGTGTTGGTATTTCTGTAATTAAAGGATAAACGATGAAATATTGTTTCATAGGCCCATTTAAGTAGGGACGGCAGACAACTAGATAGCTGGCAAAATTACTCAGCATGCAAAGAGTTAATTGACACATTATTCTAATTGAATGGCTTCAATTTATTGCCAATTATATAATGTGAGAATTGACGGAGTCTATTCGGTGTAAAAACTGCGAAAAAAATATCTAAAGAAGAGCCGACTTGTCAGTATCTACTACTCATTAGATCAATTAAACTTTGTTCTTCGGCGTCTGATCAGGGTCTCCACGGTTTCTTATAAAAGGTTCTATTAAAACCTGAATAAAGAATATAAATGCCACCATACAACCATTGGTTCAGAAATGTCATTGTCCAACCTATATGAGTGGGAAATTGGACTCATTAGCTAATTTAATTGTTCTTCGGCGTCTGATCATGGTCTCCACGGTTTCTTATAAAAGGTTCTATTAATAACTAAATAAAAAATATAAGTACCACCATACAACCCTTGGTTCAGAAATGGACTGGTCCAACTTATAAGAGTGGGAAATTCGGGTAATATTTATATTTATTAAATTATAAATTATGAAAATACGGCATTAATTTTGTAATACAAATAATTATAATTCGACTGGCACCATTATTTACAATTATGCTATATCACAATCAAAATCTTGAAATTATTTTGACTTTTAAGAAACACCTCAGTCACCTCATTCGGGTCTTCACTGATTGCATTGGATAAGCCGTATTTACCAATAAACCAACACGCCGTATTGGACCCCATGCTGTGCGGTTGCGTGAGGTGATTTGTGTCATCTGGTGATTTCCCCCCCCCCCCCAACCAAAATGGATCCAGATCAGGCACGACAACGGGATTTTTATTGGATTCAACCAGATGGTATATCGTATATCTGAAATTTGTTTTTGAAAAAGGTAAAATTTAAAAAAAAAACCAGCAAGAAAAAAAGACGCTTATAAAATAATGTCAATGCTGCGTGTGCATGCATATGCATGCTAATGCTCTCATATGGTATTAACATATTTTCGCATAAGTGATTAATTGATATGGATCTACACGGTTTTCTGGCTTCTCCAACATCAGCTTTTATCAGGGGCTTTTGCGCATGTGCGATATACAAATGTTTTCTATGTATACCTATAGACGGATCTTTATTCCCTTTACAACTAAATTCGATATTCCACACTTATTTCTCTGAAGATCTATATTGTCATAGAAAACAGAGCAGACTCTGATGTAATGCCACCCGTGTTTTCACTGTCAAAGTATCCCATTGAATATCTCACTTTGGATACGTAAACATGTGCGTTAATGAGTGGCATTTGCGCATGTGCGATCAGTACCAGATTATAGATCAATTGAATTGTCCGTAAAGTTTGAACGGTAAGGTCAGGACGGCCCTTTTTATATATTGAGGGATTTCATAAAAAAAATTCATTTCTTTCTCTGGAGATCGAATCTGTCCTAGAATACAGTGTAGACCCCGATGAAAAGTCGTTTGTGCAGTATTTCCTCTAAGTCTTCACTGTTTGTCATAGTCCCCGTTTACTTCAAATTGATCTGAACAAAATCTTAACAATTTTGTTTCGCAACAATATGTGTGTCTAAAACGACTTTATCATTTACTCGGACCCAGTAATCCATGTCTATTGGGTCCGAGTCATTTGACACACCAGCGCATGAAAAAAGCTGCCACAACGATCATTCCTCGTCCGTTTGGACGCACTGTAACCCTTTGTACATTTGATTAGTGTCTCCACTGTGATATGGACAGTTTTAAACTGTTTTGATTACCACTCCCATTTGTGGACAGTGGAAATGATCAGTTTTCGTGACTGTAAACGTCGCGAGAAAACCTGACTTTGTTACCTCCGAACAGCAAAGGTGCAGGACAGAATACGCATCTGCGCAGTCTGATCATCGCCTTTATTTTTCGCTATCTCTTAACTTGCGAAACAGCACGTCCAAAGAATGCGGCGTTTAGGCAGGGTCTTCACTGTTCGCGCACACTATTGAATAAATTTAATATCCCGAGCGATGATCAGACTGCAAAAGTTGTGTAGACTCATCTACGCGTCAGCATGCAAGAAAGCGATTTTCTTGCGACGGTAGTCAAATTCATTATGAAGTGTCGGGCCTGATCTAGGTCCACGCATGTTTGCTATACAAGTAGTAACTCCACATGGTCTGGTTCGAATTGCCTATCGTAGAGTTATTATTATTTTATTTAAATCAGGGTCTTCACTGTTCGCTCTCAGACGGTTCCTCTAAAAGTTCAATAAAATTTAAAAACCGACACCAACAGCTGTAAAATTTGAAATGAACCCGTCCGATTGATGAAATGGGGAACGTTCATTCGGCTTAAATCTTACTGATCAGGGAGGGCCAAAATACAGCAGATCTCTCTACTTACTTTATCAGCACCTAACATAGGTTAACCGATGATCAGACTGTGTCTGTGTACGTGTTGGGTAGACTTATCAACGCGTTTTTCTTTATTTGTTATTAAATGTATTAAAGTTATAAATGATACTAAATTTATGCTTGTTTCATTTGATGTAAATCTGATGTACACTCTGATCAATGTTCGATGCACACGCGCAGAAAAATATTCTAATAGTAATGCTACAAATTTTCGATAATCTGTTTCACTATAAAAACATTGTGACAATCCAGTGGATTAAACGCCTTAAGCTATGCATGGTTACTATGGCGACTCTGCCACCTGCTAAGGAATTAAAAATACAGGTAGTGTCCTGGCAGAATGAGATGCGAACACTCGATGTCCTCTAAAGTCCGACATGAATAATTCTGGTGATTTGGTGCTGAGGCATCAGCCTCGATATCTCATTCAACGCTGCATCGAGAGACTGGGGGTTTCTTGATGCCATTATTATGCGTTGGACACCTCTGTCAAAAATGTCATAGACATGTTCAAATTGTGGACATAACTGATGAGCGAACTGCCAGTCAATGCGCACAGCATCGTTTTTGCTGATTCTAGTGAGGTGTGTTCTGGCATTGGTGTGCTAGGCCTGGTACTGTCACTGGTTTTCGCACAAGAATGGCAGGACAACAGACCTCAACAATTCATCCATGTACGATTGACTGATCAAGTGTTCCTGTATAACCACCAGATCTGTTGCCATAGTTTTAAACATCTCCCAAGGGACCTGGCGAACGTTAATGCACGAAAACCCATGTTTGCACAGTAAATTGAATGTTTTCGAAAAATGTTGTGAAGAACAGTCAACTTTGACATTGATTTACTAAGCTGCTTGGGGCGCCACAGACCCAGATAAAGCGCCATTATAAAGAAAAAAATGAACACATTTTACTATTGTGAAATTCTAAAGTCTTTAAATGTTTTAGATCTTTTGTTATAGCCATTCAAACACAATTTCCGTAACTTTTTTTTTGTTGAGTACTCAACAAAAAAAGTTAAGGAAATCTCAGAAAACCATGCAACATACGAGGGGCATTTGGAAAGTTCTTAGCATGGTCTTTTATCTCAGTAACCGATTTACAAGCCTTATCATGTTTGGTAACATTTTAAAGAGCTATCTTTCTTCTGTGTTATGGTACAAATTTCATGAGGATATTATAATGCAGACAAGAAAAATATTATTGTGAATACATGTACTGTTTGTATGCTGGAAAACGCAAAATTTCAGTGGAAAATAAAACATTTTACCTTTTAAAAAGTGTGCAGAACATTTACAATAGTTCCTGAAATTAGCTAATTTTGTACCATTTCGTAGGCCACAATCTGGTACAGTTATTATACAATTGATGACCGAGTTGAATGTTTCTAATAACTAAATACCGGAACAGCAATACCTAAAACGTTTAGAAAGCAAAGCAGTTCTCTATTTTTTTTTCGACTAAAAGTCGCATTTCACAATGCACATATTTTGAAAATATATAACCGACAGTAGTTTAAAAATGCCATGCGTTGGTATTTTTGTCAAGCACACTTTATGCTCTTTGTATTGAAACCAAAATAAATTATGTAAACCAGAACAGAGGGAAGATAACTTGTATAATCTACCCATGGGGCAAAGTAAGTTTAGCTATAAGTTGACGTTCTGGTTCATTTCAATTGAAAATCGTGGCAAAGAAAAAAGTAAAAATGCCTTGAGAGTAGAAATCAATCAATTTTGTGATGATTAACGCGATACCATTAGAATTTGTTATGTCATCGACAAAATGTGAGGGGTAAAGTTACCCCACCCACTTCTTGAAAAGTAGGGGTAGTGTTATTAGGAATAATTTTCTTGAATACAGAACTAAACAAGCGACACTTTTTTCGCGACGAAATGATTTTTTCCATTGTTCGCTACAAATAAAGCAAAACATATACTTAAAAGGCATTTTTCGTGCTCCTATAGTGACACAATTTATAGAAAAAGTATAAAGAAAATTCGAAAAACTGATAAGCGAACTGCCAGTCAATGCGCACAACATCGTTTTTTTGCTGATTCTAGTGAGGTGTGTTCTTGCATTGGCGTAATAGGCCTGGTACTGTCACTGGTTTTCGCACAAGAACGGCAGGAAAAAGCCCGGGGGGGGGGGGGGGGTACTCTCATTTTTTCTTCATACGTAGGCTCGGGCCCAGCATCTGCCGTTCACCCCAAAAAATATCAGGAATTTCATACACCCCAAAAAATATTTGAAATTTTAGCAACCCCAAAAAATATCCCCTATTCTGTACCTTGACATTAAAAAAAGACCCTAAAATGCATAGAAATGACCCCTAAATATAGTCCAATTTTGTTATGACCAAAAAAAATTCCTCAGGTGTCAGTAACACGTGTTTATTTGCGCATGCGCCATACTACAAGCTTAATAAAGGATTCCTCCTCGGTTTTCTGTTTGAAACCGCTCGGTGGACTACGCCCACCTCGCGGTTTCAAGAGGAAAGCCTCGGAAAAGTATCCTTTATTTATTACTTATTTTCAAAACTGCATAATAACCATGTGTGTAGCTCAAGGTGACTGCCACACCAATGTGTACTAGTGGTGCGACGTCCAGCACAATAATATAGCTTCACTAAAATAGACCATAACGCTTCTCGTACAAAAATGACCCGAATAATTATTATAGTAACAAGAAAAGTCAACCTGGGGTGGTAGATAGAACCTATTGATGAACCATAACAATAGAATTTTGTCAATCTACGGTTCTAATTTTCTTTTTCGAAAAAAAGAAAGAAAAATGTTTAAATGTTTATTGGAAGCGTCTCGAGAGGCACACGAACAACTGGAACTCATGAAGAAATCAGACAAAAAGTTACGTGTTGAATCATGATTCTGCGCGGATTAATAAAATACGAACAGGTTTCTGTAAATTTTCTTTTGCCCACAGATATTAAAGCTTTAAAAAAAATCACGCTTGCTAAGCCATATGCATGGCCACTTGCTAAATATAGAGAATCAACACCTTCCTTACAGCCAGTTGATAAATTAAGCCGGGCTGACATCAAAGTCGAGAGAGCCCGGGGAGACAGGGGGAAATATGGGGGAGACCATCAACAGCTACTTAACTCTTTGCATGCTGGGTAACTGTGCAAGCTGATTCTTTAACAATTTTTTCAAAATATTATTTCAGAAAAACCATCCGAGCGTGTCAAACATATTGGAACCGGATCAGGCCCGACATTTTGTTGTCGGGCCTAATCTGGGTCCAATATGTTTGCAAAGGTTATCATCAGATGACAAATGTCGAAACTAGCAGATAAAAGGTTAGATAAATGAAGCTTGCATATGGTTTGTTTAATATACGCAATGTTATTGTGCGCAATAACATATGTATACATGTAAATGCTGATTTTCATCATAAGATTTCACCAAAAATAGTGCGGACCCGGATTACGTCATGAGATATATCGTTCTTGTAGCAGTTTTGACATGGATTTATTCAGAAGGTAGTTACTATATCAAGTGGGCTCTGCTAACCCAAAGTTTCATCAACGAGATAAATTTAATTTTTGAATAGTTTTTCCCCTTTTCTGGATGGAGATGTCTCTCCAGTCTCTGTATATACTAAGCACAATATATTTAGCAATATTTTATATTTAATATCTTGTTCTGCTCATCTTGGTGCAGATTCGAATGATTTTAAGACAATTGTCAGTACAGGATTTTAGGCATATGAGACGCCATCCTTTAAATTAGCATTTGGGGAGAGCAACTATTGCAAAGGGGGCCAGTAAGAAAAAAAAATCATATCCGTTGTAAGTAATGCCAAAATGATAAGCATGTGTATTTTCGTTTGATGGTCTGTCATCTTCCTCATGCATCATACGCCTATAAAAGCTACTGGTTGTTTGACAGATATGATAGAGATTTTGTGCTGAAAACATCAGCTGTCGTCAATGACGTCAAAACGTAGCCATCAATTGTTAAAACTTCTAATGGTAATTGGTGCTTCAATTCAACAGAGAGTTAGCTTACAAAGATATCATAAGCTTACTATTTGAAACTCATCTTATGGGTGTTTAAAGCCTTAAGTTGCAGAAAAAATGGTGCGAAATGTTTCTGAGATAACGGTAACGATAGATTGCTCTGTAGCCGAAGAGATGTTTCATTTAACATTATTTGTCTGAATGTGATGGAAGGTATCAAACAGTAATACTTGTTAGTGTAATGTGGTTCAAGAAATACTGACTAGAAACACTGTTTAAAGGCGATAGCGCAAAATCATAAATAAAAAGTAACATCAAATTGTGAACCCTTAGTCCTTTATTTCTCGACGGAAGTTCAGCAAATTGCAGCAATTGCTGTGTGTTTTTTTTTTCGGTTTTCAGTGACAAAACAATCGCTTGAAAATGGTTCTGGCTTCGCCCAACGATCAGAAATACCTACGTTACCTGCTAGTCTTAATATCTAACGTCACTTTAGCATTGTCGCTGCGTTTGGTATTTCTGTAATTTTTTAAATGGAAATATTTGTCAGATGATCGGCACTTGTATCTTCATGACAAAAATGAAACATGAGATCTGATGTGGATGGGCTCATCCATACAAAACAATTGCTAAATTACTTTTGCATAGTATATTTTGTAGCTTATTCGTATTTGGAGGCGTGCATTCTAATGTTAGTGACTTTTACAATAGAAAAACAAGGCTATCGTTAGCATACTTCAAAGCATTTTCTGATTGATAAAATGATTTCGGTTTCAAAACTCTTCTGCAATAGGACATATCAGAGACAGTATTCTTTAGTGATTTTGTTTATACATTCAAAAGAATCGTCCGAAAGATTTATTTGCTTGATTAATTTAAAAATAGGATAATCAAACGTAAAAAAGAGTGGGCTATGACATGGATAGTATGCGATAGTCTTCATGTCCGGTTATAAACACAAGCACGGCGTATTGTTACGGCTTCCTCTTTAATTACACGGCGTTTGATCAAGCCCCTGACTTAAAACGACCCTGGCCTAACATAATTATCTGTGAGTTAGTGGCTGATTCTTGTCTTTGGTTGGGCCCACTGTGGCTCAACTAATGGTTTCTTTTGCTTTGACTGTCTGGGTTTTTGAACCATTTTCTTCTCTCTTTTTTCACTCCAGTTAGTTAATTAGGTTTGCGCCAATAAAGGACTTTCGGAATCTGATTTCTATGGTGACTTGGTGTATAAATTGTAGAAGATTGTTGGCTCTAATAATTTTTCAGCGCAGTTCATTAAAATAATTTCCCATTATAAAAAGATTGGCTATAAAATTAATGTATTGCAACAGACTGCATGCTTGGTGGTCAACCCAATCACGGTTTGCAACTTTGCTTTCCTTTTTAAATGCACGCCGGTGGGTCGAACTTCAGACTCTATGATGGTTCCGACTTAAAGACTTACCTATTGATAAGATGGTAGGGCCTGATGCTTTGGCCGTTGTCAGGCCCACCGGGGTTTACCAGTAGGATCTCTTTTGCTCCGGTATTCAGTTTTATTTACTGTTGAGTCCTTATCTTGTTATATCTTAATTTATATGTTTTAGGAGATGATGCATTGATAAGTTAGGGGTCTTTCATGCAAACCAAATATCTATGTGTCTTGATCCACATCTGAAGTAAGGGTGAGGTTGGCGCCGTTAAACCGGGTTAAGCCCTCCAGTAAAATATTTTACTGACCGTTACAATGCGGTACTTCTTTTGTGGATCTTTATGCTTTTTCTGTCTTGTGTTTGATATGTCTTTGTGTGCGTCTGTTTATATGTGCTTTGTGGTCGCCTGCCGGGAAAGGGCTTACCTCTTGGCTCCCCAGGGGGGGTACTCTAATTTTTTCTGCATACGTAGGCTCGGACCCAGCATCTACTGTTCACCCCAAAAAAATATCAGAAATTTGAAACACCCCAAAAAAATATTTGAAATTTTTGCAACCCAAAAAAATATCCCGATTCTGTATATTTACCTTAAGAAAAGACCTAAAATACATAGAAATAGCCCCTAAAACTAGTCCAATTTTGTGATGACCCCAAAAAAATATCCACATAATTTTTATTCCCAAAAAAATATTCATTTTTCTGAAAACCCAAAAAAATATTGAAATTCAAAAATTTGACCCCAAAAAAATGGACCGAGCCTACGTATGTATAAAAATATCAGAGTATCCCCCCCCCTTCCCCTGGGCTTGGCTCTCGTTTTTGGTGTCTTACTGTGAGTTTGTCACTTTCCCATTGGTATCCAGGGTCAGGTGTGGTACTTGATTGTATCGATTCCTGATATTTGCACCCTTACTTACTTTGATAGTTTCTTTGTGATGATGCATTGGCAAGTAGCCACCATGCGAGTTAAACACTTTTATACCACCTTTACCAACTGTAGCACGAAATATCTCATGATGCACAAGGTCTACACTGATGTAGGAGGTATAAAATAGTTATATCATGTTTTTTCCACCTGCACGTAAGATAATCTACTCGCTAAAGCTCGTGGATTATCTACACGTAAAGGCGGACAAACCCATGGTATAACTATTGCATATGTAATTTAGTGCAAGTATTTGGCCAGTAAAATATATTAAAGTTCATTATCGTTGCCTGCGTCGGTTACCCGTTCTAAGGCGGTGATTCTGTTGTTGTTGGTGGTGATTGTGGTGGTGTTCATGTTAGTACTTTGATGCTTCTCACATTGCGTAAGAGGGTTTGTGTTTGGCCCTGATTTTGTAATTACCTTCATTGTGCCCTTTCTGAGGAAGAGAGAGCGGATTGCTTTACTTTATTTGTATTCTTGGATTGATGTGGGTGTCTATGTGCTTTTATCTTTCTTCTTCGCGGTGTCATATGTTAATCTGTGATGTGTAACCGTGTGGCATTTCCAAGTCACTAGGAAATGCCACATGGTTACAGATCACTAGAAAATGCCACATGGTTACAGATCACCAGGAAATGCCACATGGTTACAGATCACCAGGAAATGCCACATGGTTACAGATCACCAGGAAATGCCACATGGTTACAGATCACCAGGAAATGCCACATGGTTACAGATCACTAGAAAATGCCACATGGTTACAGATCACCAGGAAATGCCACATGGTTACAGATCACCAGGAAATGCCACATGGTTACAGATCACCAGGAAATGCCACATGGTTACAGATCACTAGGAAATGCCACATGGTTACAGATCACTAGGAAATGCCACATGGTTACAGATCACTAGGAAATGCCACATGGTTACAGATCACTAGGAAATGCCACATGGTTACATATCACTAGGAAATGCCACATGGTTACAGATCACTAGGAAATGCCACATGGTTACATATCACATACTAATTTGTTTTAGATTCCATTTAACAGCAGCAGCTTACATCAACTGTTGATTGTTTGTAAATAATCTATGTGATTTCCAACAATGTGGCATTTTACTAGTGTAGACTCAGACGAGCCTGTGCAAGAACCTCCAAATGATGTTCGGTCAGTAGGTCATAAATATTCAAGCCACTAGCAAAGGCTCTAATCAGACTGCTACATATATTTGTTTACATTATTGACGAATTTAAAGATCAGTCTGATCCGTATCTACGCTGTCTGTCCAAGAGGCTGCAGACGATAAAAAAATCAGGCGACTTTTGCTGTTATTGGCGCTTTAAGGGCTAACGGTGTTCGACGGGGTGTACAACTAAACGTAAGGAAAAAAAAACATGAAATATGTGCGTCTTTCACAAAGTTAACGTAAACGTTTATCCCCCCCCCCCCCCCCCCCCCCCCAATAAACTGCATGACAAACAGTGTAGATCCGGATTACCCGTGTCTGGCTTGTCTGTGCTCACATCATTTTCAAAGTAGCCTTAATATAAAGTTTAAAATAGAAAAAAAATGTTTTGACACTATCTATGCAATACATGTATGCCAATTGAATGTGTTCAAATTGATAAAATGCGTAATGACCGGGGGAAAAAGAGTTCCTTTTCAAGGAATAAACGGGAATAAGTTTTCGCTTGGTCTGATTCATTTCAGGAGCTGGAGCCAAAGAGTTTCGCTGTTTTAAATGTGAGAGCAACTCGACGGGCATGTGTGCGGATGGTTTCCATCCTACTGGTATACAAGTGGAGGACTGTAAGGGGAGCTGTGTAAAAGAGATTCACCACTTCGATATCGTCGATCTAAAAAGTAGGTCTAATCATAGATATTCACAAATTCGATTTCGTCAATCTAAAAGTAGGCCTAACTTAAAGATACACCAGTTTATATCGTCGAACTAAAAGTAGGTCTGATCATAGAGATACACCACTTCGAAATCGTTGTTCTAAAAAGTAGGTATAATCATATTATAAACATACACCACTTCGAAATCGTCGATCTAAAATAGAGATACACCACTTCAAAACCGTCGATCTAAAAGTCGATAACGTCTATCTAAAAAGTAGATCTAATCATATACACCACTTTGATATCGTCTATCTAAAAAGTAGGTTTAAATATCTGGTACACGACAGGTCCACAGTAGACCCATATTGGTATGGCACTTTTATGTTGTATGGATCGCACCATCCAACCCGATTCGTTTAGCACAGATGATTCGTCTAGCACAGATGAAGCATTTAGCACAGATGGCTCTGGTGGAGGACGTTTTTGTAGAATATAAGTATTGGCCTGATTTAAACAAGTCCTGCAGGATTTGGTCCAAACCAATGTTGCATCTCATTTAGATATTGTTTAGTCTACCACTATACGAAATTGGGCTCCGGTGGGCCTTTTGATGTATGAGAAATCAATTGATAGAGGTGATTTTTTTTCAAGGAAATTTTGTTGAAAAAAACCTCGCTCAGAATTACATTTAAACATCATTTATCAGAAATGTACCTATGGCATGAGAGAGCTCAATCCCTTTCATTCCATTATGCCCAACGACAGACCTCATTTCCCTTGATTTACAGAGTTATTGAAGAAAGAAGATGGCATATAAGCAAAAATATGATAACGTTAAGCACATATCACAATCTGAAAAGGATACCTTTAGCACAGTTCATATACAAAATATGATAACGTTTAGCAGTCAGTCATATGATAGTTTGATCAGTCGGCGGACAGTCGGTCGATATAAAATCAATCAACGGAGATTTGTTTTCATTGTAACAGATAGAGTCAGCCGATTAAAACCTCATCTTTCGGTGGATGAACATGAAAAAATCTAGTCGGCTGACTGTCGGTCTAAATGTAACCCAGGTATTAGTTATGGCTGAGGACGGAATAAATGATTCAAATTTTAGCAATATAAGGGCAATAACTCCGTTGCTACTTAGGGGCCCTGACAAAAATATATGTGCACATTCACACGTGGTAATATATACTCGGTATAAGTGTCAAGAGGATCTCTCTCTCTCTCTCTCTCTCTCTCTCTCTCTCTCTCTCTCTCTCTCTCTCTCTCTCTCTCTAGCTGATGCTCAACTAAGCGGTCATTAGTTTTTCAGTCAGGTCGAGACTCTTTTGCGAGTTGAACAAGTGCCATGTCATAAGGACAGTGTCTTTTACGACAATGGCGACGGGTTTCGAACCTGGCAACTGTTGTTCACGAGTCTGATGTTCTACTTACTGAGCTGTAGCGGTCTATCCATAATTCTGCGTTTTTGTCTATCTGTGACTGTGATGATAACATATATCATTAAATAGCCAGTGGGTTGTTCGGTTGCTGTCCGTTCTTAGGTCGTAGTTATTTTTTTTTATTGTTACACCCAATGTTTGTGGGGATATGTGTTTGGATGTTGCTTTGTAGCGCAGTATTTAGATTCATTTCTAGTTTTGTCATCATACAGAAGCTGAGGTAGAGAGAGAGAGATGATTGTTATACTTTATTTCGTATAAATGTTGCGAGGCCGTCAGTGTTCTGTGTCTCTTTCATGCGGGTCTGTGATTACACATGAGCTTGAAGCTTGGTCCTCAAATCCCAAAACCAAAAGCTCACGATGTCATTGCGTTTTGATACTGAGCTTTTGGTTTTGAGTCTATCTAGGTGATATACGGACCGAACATATTTGACTTCACTACAGCTGGTGACTGGGACAGTGTGGCGGCGGTAGAACGTCTCCCTGTCCTTCACTATTGTGTAGATTTTATTTTCTTGTCTTTTGGGATCATGGGTTTCATTGTGGAACTTTGAAATTATTAGAGGGTCATTTATGAGGCCTAAATGGCCGAAACTAGCTAGTCTTGCCCAGAAAATACGTACACTCTGGTTTCAGTTCTTTGATGCATTCTTTGCTTCCAAAGGATACCCTTTTAAGAACATATTTGACTTCACTACAGCTGGTAACCGGGACTGTGTGGCGGCGGTAGAACGTCTCCCTGCCCTTCACTATAGTGTAGATTTTATTTTCTTGTCCTTTGGGATCATGGGTCTCATTGTGGAACTTTGCAATTATAAGAGGGTCACTGATGAGGCCTAAATGGCCGAAACTAGCTAGTCTGGCCCAGAAAACATGCACACTCTTGTTTCAGTTCTTTGATGCATTCTTTGCTTCCAAAGGATACCCTTACAAGAACATATTTGACTTCACTACAGCTGGTGACTGGGACTGTGTGGCGGCGGTAGAACCTCTCCCTGTCCTTCACTATACAGTGAGCCACTTTAGTTACGCACCACTTATAAAATGTAAAATTTCTCAGAGAAAAAATGTGATATTTTTATTTTGAGACTACCAACGTAAAGCGCATCTATATTTGCATTAGCCATTGAATTTTCATTGTGATCAAATCAGAAACAAAGGAAAAAATGGATTTTAAAGTGCACTACCCCCAAAACACCATTTCACATTGCATTATCTCGAATGAAACTCAGATCACATTGCACTTTTTTCAGGGTCGAATTTCTGCTATGCCAGATATAAGAGCCGATTTATTCTTGGCTATATCTAAGACTGGTGTGTGATTGTTAACTTCATAGTTTTTTTTAATGTTTTACTATTTTGGTTCCCAGCTGACCAAGGTTTGAAAAAAGTTGGTTTTAGTACTTTTTTTAAGTAAGTTAAAATTTTGTATGATTCTGAGTAAACTAGTTATCAAAACACTTCTTTTATGATTTCATTTAAAACAACCATGTATCCGCCGTTTATTTTCGTAAAAAAAATGATGGATTTATTGGCGTATTGGTGTTGACGTTAGTGATGACGTCACTACTACCAAGGCTATAAGACGTGTCAATGATAAGATGTTTTAGTGTTTTGATACTTCTATGTCCACAAGTTACTCATTACAAAATAATTTGCGAAGAAAACCCAGTTTGATTATTGTAACTGACGTTAATATGACGTTAAAACGACCATCTCTTCAAAAAGTAACGGTGTTACTAAATTCAACGACCGAAAAAAGGGGTTTTGCTTGAATTAATAAATTGTTTTTGGTGTTTTTCTGTCACAATGATCACCATGGATTATGCCTAGCACAAAACAAAAATAGAAAATATAGACGTTCCGCTTGCACGTGCATTTTTCAAAATTTGTCAAAATTGCCTTTGAGTAGCAGAATGATTCGCATGAGTGATTCCAATATTTTTTTTCGATGTTATCAAACAGATAAAATGGCAATGATTAAATTATCATAGAGAATGTTCGATTTCAGCGTTTTTGTCAAAAAATGTGGGCCCTGAAAAAGTGGTGCGTAACTAAAGTGGCTCACTGTAGTGTAATTTTATTTTCTTGTCCTTTGGGATCATGGGTTTCATTGTGGAACTTTGAAATTATTAGAGGGTCACTGATGAGACCTAAATGGCCAAAACTAGCTAGTCTGGTCCAGAACATATTCACACTCTGGTTTCAGTTCTTTGATGCATTCTTTGATTCAAAAGGATACCCTTTTAAGAACATATTCAATCTCCTGTGGTGATTGTGAAACATCCTGATGCAATGTTCTAAATATAGCATATGGGGTTAAAGGTTGAACAATTCTGCAGATGTTCAATACATTGTCATACTCTGTTAACAAGACAAGTCTAACCCATTCCATGACGTGACGAAATACTTTGCTTGCTGCTGAAAGTTCTGTCTTTGATTTAAAGAGACTCTGGCATAACGAGCACAACTTCGAAAATCGGTGCCATTGTTACAGCATTTTATGCGACCAAACATATCCTGAGAGATTTTAGAAACGCACGGCTATTATTTCATTAAAATTCAAACCAACGCTTTTTTGGTAAGTGTATCCTGGTTTGTCCGATGTATGTGGATAAAAAGGATACCATCACATGTCAAATGGGCGCTTGCGCATATGCTTAAAAGACCATATCCTCAGTTTGGAAAGTTACAAACAGCATATGTCCTCCACCGGCATGTGCCCGTTACATCTCATATCAAGTATTTGTTGAATGACAAGTTTTAAAAAATTTAGCAAAAGTGTCGATTTGAAATAATTATACAAGTATAGAAATTGCAATAAAATATAAGTGGAGCATTTCTAAAGTATTTCAGTATATATGATGCATTAAACAAAATCCTAGTTTAGTCTACGCGCTGTCGCAAATTCATATACTAGATAATACAGCGTGACCAATACTTTATTTTGTAAAAATGATCAAAGGCCTGGTAGTGCTATGGGCCCGGAATTACAACGCCTCCTTAAAGTTAAGGAAGACTTCCGTATTGATATTTCAACATGCCATATTAAATGCTAAATAATTTGTCTGGATCGATGCAGTATTGGTGGTCAAAGATATCATAGTGATTTACAGAAAAAATTAAACTATTATGATTTTAATCAGTTTGAAACGTTATTTTTCGCATCCCTCTCTCTCTCTCTCTCTCTCTCTCTCTCTCTCTCTCTCTCTCTCTCTCTATCAACATGGATGATTTGCTCCCCTGTCTTTCGTGTAAAAAGCTTTGATATCGACAATATTATATCATTTTATGAAATATATTGCACTGCTCAACGTCCTCATTTGCTCCGTACTACTTCCACTACTTTAACGTTTACCTATCCGTATTTATATGATTATGCCGCTTATTCCGGACATCTCTAGTCGTAGTAGTATAAGTAGAGTTGTCCGGGTTCGCCGCATACGAATAAGTATACGTAAAAGGAAAGGTAAAACAACACCGTATTGATACATGTAAGCGATAGGTGAAGATGGTCATTAACGAATTTTGACCTGTCCAAAGCTAATACTGTATAGCGTCTCAACCTATGATATACAAAAGTGATGTACACTCAACTAATGCAGCTTGTATTTAATTTGTCTGTGTATACGCTTTACGTTCAAGTTAACATTTTTCAGTCATGGAGGGACGATTTTTTGTCTTCCTATATTTGACCAGTACTAAGAAGCGAATAAAGTAAAAGATAAAACAGCGACCCTTGTGAGTCTCGGACTAGCACCCCTTCGATCCCCTGCCTTTTACTGAAGAAACTGGGCCACTTCTCCCAGCGCGCAGCATGTCTTCTAGATATATGATATATTCCATACAGTTAAAATGCTAATTAAACGCCTCTTTAGGCAGATAAAGGTATGCTACACAAGCAAATTCGATAGCGAATTTATATTCCCCGCCGAAGTTATGAAAATAAGGCAATGACTCCTGTTCTAATGAATATTCATGTGCATCGGATTGAGTATTCATGTGTATGGCCCGAAGTTCATTGGTATTTAGGCAATCAAAGGGCAATAACTTCTCTACACCCAATGACATCCTTATAAGTCTTCATTTGCATCATCACACCATTGCCATATATAAATTTCATGAAAATGTCATGAAAATCGTTCGATTGCTTGCTAATCAATGACTGAGGATAGAAAATAACATTGACATTCTGAAAGCCAAAGGGCAATAGCTCATATATTGCCCAGGAAATCATGACAAAACTTCATGTGCATTATAACTCAGAATAAAATCCATGAAATTTGATCAATTGCTTACTTTAACCGTGGATACATTTATCCTACCGACAGTCGGTCAACTGTCAGTGATGTGAATCGGCCGACAGTCGACCGACAGTCGGCTGATTTTGTGTGCGATTTTAGCTGCTTTTTAGGGTCAGACTGCTGCAAAATAAACTGACCATTTTTTTTCAATCAGCCGACTGTCTTTGGGACTTGGCAAACGGTTTGTTGTCGACTGACCGTCTGTCGACTATCGGCCAACGATCGGCTGACACTCCGCAAACTTCTATATTTAAATAAGTCATTCAAACCTGGTTGACTGTCAGCCGATTATCGGACGACAGTCGACCAAGTGACGGCAGATAACCTTTATTATTGACTGATAGTCGATCCACTGAGCGAAATTTTAGCAATATAAGGGCAATAAATCTGTTGCTACTTAGGAATCCTGACAAAACTATATGTGCATAACCACACATGGTCATATAAACACAGTATACGTTTCATGAAATTCTCTGTCTCTTGGTCTCTCTCTCTGTCTCTCTTTGTTTCTGTCTGTCTGCCTGTCTCTCTCTCTCTCCCTCCATCTGTCTGTCTCTCTGTCTGCCTGTCTGTCTGTCTGTCTGTCTATCTCTCTCTATGTCTCTCTCTCACTCTCTCTCTCTTGTTGTCTGTCTGTCTCTCTCTCTCTCTTTCTCTCTCTCTCTGTCTGTATTTCTCTCTGTCTCTATCTCTCTCTCTGTCCCTCTCCCTGTCTATATCTGTCTCTCTCTGTCTGTCTGTATCTCTGTCTGTCTGTCTCCCTCTCCCTCTCTGTCTGTCTCTCTCCCTCTCTGTCTGTATGTCTCGCTGTCTGTCTGTCAATGTCTGTCCGTCTATCTCTCTCTCTCTGTCTGTCTCTCTCTCTCTCTCTGTATGTCTCTCTCTCTCTCTCTCTCTCTCTGTCCTTCTCTGTCTGTCTCTCTCTCTCTCTCTCTGTCTGTCTCTGTCTGTCTCTCTCTCTCTCTCTGTCTATCTCTCTCTCTGTTTGTCTTTCTTCCTTTCTCCGTCTGTCTCTCTCTCTTGCTCTGTCTGTCTCTCTGTCTGTCTCTCTATGTCCGTCTCTCTCTCTCTCTCTCTCTCTCTCTCTCTCTCTCTTTCTCTGTCCCTCTTTTTTTCCTCTCTCTCTCCATCTCTCTCTGTCTCTCTCTCGCTTTCTCTATATCTCTCTCTTTCTCTCTATCTCTCTCTGTTCCAATCTGTCTGTGTATCTGTGTCTTTCTGTCTGCCTCTCTCTCTCTCTCCCGCTCTCTCTGTCTCTCTATCTGTCTGTCTGTCTCTTTCTCTATGTCTTTCTCTCTCTCTCTCTGTCTCTCTCTTTCTCTCTCTCTCTCTCTCTCTCTCTCTCAAAATGGATGCTTTGCTCTTCTGTTTTCAGTGTAAAAGTTTGGATATCAACAATATTATATGTATTATATGATTTTATGAAATACACTGCACTGCTTAACGTCCTCATTAGCTCCGTACTACTTCCACTATGGTGATATCGCTTTAACGTTTACCTATTCGTATTTGTATGCTTATACCGTGTATCCCGGACATCTCTAGTAGTAGAGTTGTCCGGGTTCGCCGCATACGAATAAGAATACGTAAAAGGAAAGGTATAGCAACACCGTATTGAAACATGTACGCGATATGTATAGGTGGGTATTAATGATAGGTTGCAGAAGAATTTTGACCTGTCCAAAGCTTCTCAAGCTTTGATATACAAAAGTGATGCACACTCGACCAATGCAGCGTGTATTTAATTTGTCTGTGTACACGCTTTACGTTCCAGTAAACGGTTTTTTTTTCAGTCATGTGGGGACGATTTTCTGTCTTCCTATATTTGAACAGTGCTAAGAAGCGAAAAAAAGTAAAACATAAAACAGCGACTCTTGTGAGTCTCGAGCTAGCAACCCTTCGATCCCCTGCCTTATACTGAAGAAATTGAGCCGCTTCGCCTCGCGTGCAGCGTATCTTCTAGATATATGATCTATCCAATACAGTTAAAATGCTAGTTAAACGCCTTTTTAGGCAGACCAAGGTATGCTTAACAAGAAAATTCGATATCGATTTGATATTCCCAGCCGAAATTATGAAATTTAGGCAATTACTCCTGTTCTAATGAATATCCATGTGCATCGCGATGAGTATTCATGTGTATCGACCGAAAATCATTGATATTTAGGCAATCAGAGGGCAATAACTTCTTTACACCCAATGACATCCTTATAAATCTTCACATGCATCATCACACCATCGCCATATACAAATTTCATGAAAATCCTACTATTGCTTGCTAATCAATGGCTGAGGAATAGGAAAAAAAAACACATTGACATTTTGAAAGCCAAAGGGCAATAACTCATATAATGCCCAGGAAATCATGACAAAACTTCATGTGCATTATAGTATTGTCACATATACTCAGAATAAAATCCGTGAATTATGTTAAACTACGGTTACATTGATCACACCGACAGTGTGCGGACTGTCAGTGATGTGAATCAGCCGACGGTCGACCAACTGTCGGCTGATTTTGTGTGCGATTTTAGCTGCTTTTTAGGGTCAGCCGGCGGCAAAAATATAATTGACCAGTTTTTTTTCGATCGATCGACTTTCTATGGGACTTGACAAACGATTTGGAGTCAACCGACCGTCTGTCGACTTTTGGCCGATTATTGGTCGACGGTCGGCTGACACTCCGCCAACTTCTTTTTTTAAAATGAGTCATTCAAACCTGGCTGACTGTCAGCCGATCATCGGGAGACAGTCAGTCGACTGACGGCAGATAATCTTATTTATCGACAGACAGTCGGCAGACAGTCGCTCGATTTTTGTCCCTTATAATCCACGTCCCATATGTTTATTGCATTCATGTATGACTGATTTTGAACTTTCTGCTTTCTCTTAATCTTTACTTCTTTAGTTGGAAAGCGGCTAAATACAAACTGTCAATTTCGCTGCGGTATGCAAAACGCACGTGGATACTGATAGTTTGATCATGATTCGGTCAACAGTCGGCCGATTGTCGGCCGATTGTCAACCGCGATCGGCAGATAATTGGGCGTTGGTCAGCCGATTGAAAAAAAATCTTTGTGGTTGATAAAATTAATCAAGCGAGTTTTGTTTTCATTGTTACTGCTAGAGTCAGCCGACTAAAGCCTCATCTTTCGGCAGATCAACATGAAAAAAATCTAGTCGGCCGACTGTCGGTTTTAATGTAACCCAGGTATTAGTTATGGCTGAAGACGGAATAAATAATTAAAATTTTAGCAATATAAGGGCAATAACTCCGTTGCTGCTTAGGAACCCTGACAAAACTATATGTGCATAACCACACTTGGTCATATATACTCAGTTAAAGTATCATGAAGTTCTCTCTCTCTCTCTATCTCTCTCTCTCTCTCTCTCTCTCTATCTGATGCTCGACTAAGCATTCATCAGATTTTCAGTCCGGTCGAGACTCTTTTGTGAGTTGAAAAATGCGCTAGGTCATTAGGACAGTGTCTTTCACGACGATGGCGATTGCTTTCGAACCTGGCAACTGTTGTTCACGAGTCTGATGTTGTACATTGTACTTACTGAGCTGTAGCGGATAATCCGTATTCCTTATTGTCTACCTTTGACTGTGATGATAACATGTATCATTAAATAGCCAGTGGGTTGTTCGGTTGCTGTCCGTTCTTAGGTGGTGGTTATTTTTTTTATTTACAGTTTATTGTTACACCCGATGTTTGTGGGGATATGTGTAAAGTTGTTGTTTTGCAGTGCCGTATTTAGATTCATTTCTAGTTGTGTAATCGTACCGCTGAGGTAGAGAGAGATGGTTGTTATACTTTATTTCGTATAAATGTTGCGAGAATGTCAGTGCTTTGTGTCTCTTCCATGCGGGTCTGTGATTGCACATGGGCTTGAAGCTCGTTCCTTATATGTCTTATATAGCCACAAAACCAAAAGCTCACGATGCCATTACGTAATGATACTGAGCTTTTGGTTTTGAGTCTATATAGGTGATATACGGGCTAAACTTCGAGCTCCTGTGGTGATTGTGAAACATCCTGATGTCCATTACATTGTCATACTCTGTTAGCAAGACAAGCCTGACCCATTCCACGACGTGACGAAATACATTGCTTGCTGGTGAAAGCTCTGTCTTTGGTTTAAGTGACTCTGGTATAACGAGCACAACTTCGAGAATCGGTGCCATTGCGACCAAACATATCCTGGAGAGACTTTCGAAATGCACCGCTAATAATTTATTTAAATATACTCCACAAAATAATTAAAGGACCAAGATTTTAGAATGCGAGTATAATTAGCTCAAACATTTAATTTCTGTAAAACTTGGCCCAAAGCTTTCTATTCTTTATGCCCATAAGTCAAGAATCATTATTATTGATTTACATGCCTAATTCTGCCATAACTGTGTCTCAAATGCACATACCCTCAAAAACACACTTTCAAAAGGCAGTGGGTGGGGTAAAGATATTCTTCTGTGATCAATCGAGTAGAATGAAAGTGACATTAAATTAAACTTTGTTTTAAACAAGTCAGCTTACATGCAAAACATTTCTTCAAACAGTTTCAATATACTGGGAAGCAAGCATTTTCATCTCTGACAATGGAGTTGTGACATTGTTTTGATTTCTGAAAACAATGTGTGTACTTGACCATTAAGAATCAGATTTTCAACTGTCATTATTTGCCTTTGAGTGTTAGAAAGATGTCATGGCGAATTGTTTAAGGATTAACACAGACAAACGCCAAAACCAGTCGTCTGAACCCATTGACTGGCCATTACGCCACAGCCAAAAGGGGCAATTTTCTCTCACAGGAAAAGGTGGATGGTATCGAAGGGAATAATACACCATAAAATCATGTGAAAACAGAGATTTCATCATCCTATAGCAGTTTTCATTCATTTCATGCAGTTTTGTGGTCCATGGATCACACACAAAAAATGGCATTCCAATGCATTTGGGTCAAGTTTCAAAATGACAAAAACAATCCTTGTTAGCAACATTTTCTACCATTTTTTTTTGCCATTTCACTTGGCAATGGGGCGCCAAAGATATCCGAAAAATTTAGGCTAGATCGTAAAATTGATTTTCAAAATACGTTCTACACAAAATGCATCAATGTTATAATTGATAGCATTGGTCCTTCAATTATTTTGAGGAGTATATAAACCAACCTTTTATGGTAAGTGTAGCTTGGTATATCAGGTGCATGTGGATAAAAAAGGATAACATCACATGTCAAATGGGCGCGTGCGCAATGCTTAAAAGACCATAACCTCAATTTAGAAAGTTACGGCATACGTCCACCACCGGCATGCGCCCGTTACACATTCCATATCAAGTATTTGTTGGATGACAAGTTAAAATTTAGCAAAAGTGTTGACTTGAATTACTTGTACGAGTATAGAACTTGCAATAAAATATAAGTGGAGCATTTCTAAAGTATTTTAGTATATATGGTTTTCAGAGGAATGACTCGAATAAGCATAGCATTCGCCGTCTGATTCTATTCATACTTTGTTAAAAACCAATGTTACTTACAATGGACATCGATCACTCAGATTCTGGTATCTGCTGTTTGCGTTCTCATGACGTTCCTCATTGAGCCTTTTGGTTTCTTAATTTAGATTTTACAAGTGGGTCATTTTTTTCTGTCACATGGTCTCTGAGCAGACTCCTGATGAATACTTTGTTACCTAGTGAAACATGTATCACTAACAACTAATCGTTTGGGGCATAGTGTTTCATAAACACAGTTTCTAGTTTAATCTTATTTTTCAGCAATCAGTATCATCATTTTCAAGATGTGTTTTAGCTCACTTGAGCCGATGGCACCTGTGCCAAAGGCTCATGAGTGAGCTAATAGTAAACTTATGACTATGGCGTGTATAGTCCGTCGCCCTATTCAAACATTTTTCTGAAAGTACTCGACAAGATGAACCCGACTTTAATAGGGTGCCCCTCAAGATAGTTAAACGTGTTCAAATTGTTCAGATCACAATACACACATGGCCGCCACACTCATCTATGTAAAAAAGATCTTTAAAATATTTTACTCCAGATCCTGAAAGCCTATAATAGTGATCCCAGCTTGACCATACATAACCTAAGACCAAGTCCAAAGCCTCTATCCTATAGAGGTTGCGACCACCGCGCGACCTCACGGCGACTGAGCTTGTTTGCGGCCTCTGCGACCATTGCAACCACACTTCTTTTACTGAAATGATCGTTGACTAGTCGCCAGTAAGTCGCCGAACAGTCTCCGATCAGCTCGCCGCCAGTCGTAAAAAAAATCCGCGATCGTTTTACATTAAGTTGGCGATCAGTCGGCGACTACATGTAGCTCAATATAATGTCCAGCGACGAATCATCGACCAATCGGCGACTCGTCAGTGACTGATCAGAGACTGGTCAGCAACTAATTGGTGACTGGTTGGTTCTACCACCTTTTTTAAACTAAAATGATTGGAAAAAATAACACTTTCTATTTAAGTTACCATCATGAAAAACCGGCACAAGAGATACAGTTGCTTTGCTTACAACAAAACAGAGTGTTATAGTTGTGGTTGGGACCTTTAGCTATGACCTTACACTTTTAGCATCGGACAGCTGACATTCATCACCAGAATCTCGAGTCTGAATTTTAGTAATAGTTTTTTTACCCTTTGAATGTTTGCCAGAAAGACATCATAGCTTTTGTTTAAGCTGGCACTGCAACCTGTCGGCAAAAGGTCGCCGTTTAGCCATAGACCAGGCCCCGAGGTTATAAAACTCTTTCCAAGCTCAACTCACCTGAGCACGAAATTAATCCTGCTCATAAATGTTAAATGCCAACAATTGTTTGCATTTTAACATTTATTAGCATGATAAATACAACACCACAGAGACTTAAAGCAATAAACTCTTCATTTACCAGAATTTTAGTTTTTATGAGCAGTTGAAATTCCATGCTCAGTTGAGTTGAGCATGAAAAAAAGTTGTATAATCTCGGGGCCAGGCCTCCAGGTTATAAAACTTGAGTTCATTCTCAGACTCAAAATAAAGCGCAATGATTGGCTGCTTGTGGGCATGTGTCCGCAAGCAGCCAATCATTGCGCTTTATTTTGAGTCTGAGACTGTACTGAGAAAACCTTCGCAACTAGTCGGCGATCGAAATAATTTGCGGCTTGTCTTTTGTGCATGCTCAAAATACTTTTGGTGATCTGGTTTCACAAATGCGTTTTTGCGATGTGATAGGACCTAAATGTTACCTTATTTAGCGTTCAAGTTAGACTGAACAAATGAGAAACAAAAATACTAAACCAACTCTGTGTTCACTAAATTTCACCTTACAAACTTTAAGGGCTTGTGTGCAGACAGATGCTGAAATTTCGATATTTCTCTTTTACGCAAGTGCCTGTACCATGCACGGCTCTATCATAAGGCCCGATCCAATTCCAGAGAAAACTATTATTGTTTTAATGATACTGACTTTATGTTTGGCCCTATATATAAGCTATCCAAATTTCACGTTATTTATGCTAACGATTCTTAGGCTTATCAAAACCTGCAAAGGGCCAATAAAAATCTCGAAGGGCCCATTAATACTTGGTTATATGCATGTGTTTGAATTGGGTATTCGCCGTTGTCTCATCTAAGTACATACCATCATTTGGACCTGGTTTATCACTGCCCTATTAAGACGGAGCATACATGAACGCTGACCTCAACTATTTCTTCTATCGTACATGTATGCGATAAGTGTCGTACATACATGTACATGTACAAGCTAGCATTCTAGATTGTATTTAGCAAACACGCTACCTACAATTTTAGACGCCATGAAGACCACAATTGCAAGGAAATACAAACCAAAATAAAATTACAAGGATTCTCTCTCTCTCACTCTCTCTCTCTCTCTCTCTCTCTCTCTCTCTCTCTCTCTCTCTCTCTCTCAACATGGATGATTTGCTCTCCTGTATTCCGTGTAAAAAGTTTTGATATCCACAATATTATATGTATTATATGATTTTATGAAATATACTGCACTGCTCAACGTCCGCATTAGCTCCGTACTACTTCCACTATGGTGATATCGCTTTAACGTTTACCTATCCGTATTTGTATGCTTATGCCGCTTATCCCGGACAACTCTATTAGTAGAGTTGTCCAGGTTCGCCGCATACGAATAAGTATACGTAAAAGGAAAGGTATAACAACACCGTATTGAAACGTGTACGCGATAGGTAAAGATGGGTATTAATGATAGGTTGCAGAAGAATAGCTATTGCTGTATATTGCGTCTCAAGCTTTGATATACAAAAGTGATGCACGCGCAATTAATGCGGGGTGTATTTAATGTGTCTGTGTATATGCTTTACGTTCCAGTTGACGTTTTTTCAGTCATTTGGGGACGATCTTCTGTCTTCCTATATTTGAACAGTACCAAGAAGTGAATAAAGTAAAGCATAAAACAGCGACTCCGGTGAGTCTTGAGCTAGCAACCCTTCGATCCCCTGCCGTATACTGAAGAAGCTGAGCCACTTCGTCATGCGTGCAGCGTGCCTTCTAGATGTATGATCTATCCAATACAGTTAAGATGCTAATTAAGCGCCTCATTGGGCAGATAAATGTATGCTAAACAAGCGAATTCGATAGCGAATTAATATTCGCCGCCGAAATAATGAAATTAAGGCAATAACTCCTCTTCTAATGAATATTCATGTGCATCGGAATGAGTATTAATGTGTATCGCCCGAAATTCATTGAAATCTAGGCAACTTCTCTACACCCATTGACATCATTAAAAATCACCACATGCATCATCACACCATTGCCATATATAAATTTCTTGAAAATCTTTCTATTGCTTGCTAATCAATGGCTGAGGACTGGAAAAACCACTGATATTCTGAAATGCAAAGGGCAATAACTCATATTTTGCCGAGGAAATCATGACAAAACTTCATGTGAATTATAGTATTGTCACATATATTCAGAACTAGAAATGTGTCCATGAGACACGGATGCCCCCGCTATTGCCAAATTTGCATAAATAGGGAAGGTTCATTAACAAAGGGCAATAACTCCTGAAGGCATGATGCGATATGGGCCATTCTGAAACTTGAAGACATTATGGTACATAATAATGTGACCAAATTTCATAGGATTATTTTAATCAAAACTATTCATCATAGAGAGCCGACCCCATTTACGATTTTTCATAAACTAAGGGCAGCAACTCCTTAAAGCATGGAGCCATATATACCATTATCAAATTTGAAGAAGATATTATGGTACTAAACAATGTGACCAAGTTTCATAAAATTCTTATCAAAACTATTCGACTTAGAGAGCGGACATCGTTTAAAACAGTGAATTTTCATAAACAAAGGGCCACTTACTGCTTAAATCATGGTACGATATGGACCATTATCGAACTCGAAGAAGGTATCATGATACTTAACAATGGGACCAAGTTTCATAAAATTCTGATAAAAAATATTCGACTTAGAGAGCGGACATCTTTTCAAATGGTGAATTTTTATAAACAAAGGGCCACAACTACTGAAAGCATGGTGCGACATGGACCATTATTGAACTTGAAGAAGACATCATGGAACTGAACAATGTGACCAAGTTTCATAAAATTCTGACTTAGAGAGCGGGTGTCGTTTTGACAGACGTGCGTACGTACGTAAGTACGTACGTACGAATGGACAGGGGTAACACTTAATGCCCCGACCATTGTCATGGCGGGGGCATAATAAAATCCATGAAATTTGATCAATTGCTTACTTAAACCGTGGACATATTGATATCACTGACAGTCTGTGGACTATCAGTGATGGGAATTGGCCGACAGTCAGCCGACAGTCAGCTGATTTTGTGTGCGTCTGCTGCGCGACCTCTTTGCAACTGAGCTGTTTGCGGTCTCTGCGACCATTGCAACCACATATCCAGTACGGAAATGATCGCTGACTAGTCCCAAATAAGTCACTGAACAGTCTTCGATCAGTTCCCCACCAGTCGTAAAAAATTCCACGATCGTTTTACATTAAGCTGACGATCAGTCGGCAACTATATGTAGTACAGTATATTGTCCAGCGACAATCAGAGACTCGTCAGTGACTGATCGAAGACTGGCCATCATAAAAGCACAAGAGATACAGTTGTTTCGTTTACAACAAATACGAGTGCTGCAGTTGTGGTCCTTTAGCTCTGACCTTACACTTTCAGCATCTGATATTTCTGATAGTACAGCTGACATTCATCATCAGAATCACTAATCTGAATTTCAGTTATATTTTTTTTACCGTCTGCTTTGGTGATACTGTCTATTTTCGACCACCTTTATGTCCAATGTTGCGAAAACTTTGAATGTTTGCCAGAAAGGCAACATGGCTTTTGTTTAAGCTGACACTGCAACCTGTCGGCAACTGGTCGCAGTTTAGCAATAGGCTAGGTGCTGGAGTTCAAAGATCCAAATTATTCATGAAATTGGTCTGCGACTGATTGGCGATAAATCAGCGACGGTTCGGTGATTTTACTGATAAGCGGCTTCTAGAAAATCTATGCAACTAGTCGGCGATCAAAATCAATTGTGACTTGTCTTTTGTGCATGCTCAAAATACTTGTGGTGACTCATTATGATCAGTTACCTAGCTTCGACCTTTGTAAAACGTTGCCACGATCTGTGTAACTTCTCTGCGATTGTCATTTATTCAGTCACTGAGAGGTTGCAGCATGGTGGCAAGCTCTGTTGGACCTGGGTTTAGATATTAAGGATGGCTCGTGAAAGGACTTCTCAACAAGTCTGCACTTTTGACGAAATTAGTTTGCAGCAATGAGCTATATGTCAAGTAAATTTTATACATTTGATATTTTCCAATGTCTGGTTTTACAAATGCATTTTTGCGATGTGATAGGACCTAAATGTTACCTTATAAAGTTTTCAAGTTAGACTGAACAAATGTATTATCTCCAAAAAGAAACAAAAATACCAAACCAACTCTATGTTCACTAAATTTCACCTTACAAACTTTAAGGCCTTGTGTGCAGATGGATGCTCAAGTTTTGATATTTCTCTTCTACGCAAGTGCCTGTACCATGCATGGCTCTATCATAAGGCTCCATCCAATACCAGAGAAATCTATTATTGTTTTAATTATACTGACTTTATGTTTGGCCCTATATATAAGCTATCCAAATTTCACGTAATTATGCCTGTGATTCTTAGGCTTATCAAAACCTGCGAAGGGCCAATAAAATCTTGAAGGGCCCATTAATACTTGGTTATATCCATGTGTTTGAATGGGATATTGGCTGCTGTCCCATTTAAGTGCATACTATCATTTGAACCTGGTTTATCACTGCCCTATTAAGATCCAGCATACATGAACACTGACCTCAACTATTTCTGCTATCATATGCGATAAGTGTCGTGCATACATGTACATGTACAAGCTAGCATTCTAGATTGTATTTAGCAAACACGCTACCTACAATTTAAGACGCCAGGAAGACCACAATTGCAAGGAAATACAGACTAAAATAAAATAACAAGGATTCTCTCTCTCTCTCTCTCTCTCTCTCTCTCAACATGGATGATTTACTCTAATGGTTTCCGTGTAAAAAGTTTTGATATCGTCAATATTATATGTATTATATGATTTTATCAAATATACTGCACTGCTCAAAGTCCTCGTTAGCTGCGTACTACTTCCACTATGGTGATATCGCTTTAACGTTTACCTATCCGTATTTGTATGCTTATACCGCTTATCCCGGACATCGCTAGTAGTAGTATTTACTTTATCAGCATGACTGTCTGCCTTACAGTTACATATATATTGTTCTTTTCTTTTTTTTTACTTTTTTTCTGCCAATTATTGCCTGACTTTGCCACTGTTTAGAGGGGATATATAGAATGTCTGGTGACTATGGAAATAACAAAAACACACATTGTACAATTAAAACATTTTCAGAAAGATCATAAGTGATGAGACAATTTCGTATGCATGTCAGTTACAATTGTGATCAAGAAAACTGGCCATAAACCAGATGGCGCCATATTGTAGCCTCAAAAATGCTTATTTTTATGCTCACTCACTCGATTAGCTCACGCGGTATTAATCAACCCAGTGGACCTCCAGGTACTTGCGACTTCTATCTGATGTTTAATCAAAAACGGTCATTGGTCGCTAGGTATCCCCTGTTGTGTGACTAACCTTTGATTAACGTCCCTATACTGGAGATGAACCTTACAAAACGCGAAAAATTTGATCATAGTTTTGATCATCTATAACGGAATAGATTTTGGAAAATGTCTCAAATAGTGACAAGATATCGTTTTCGTTCTTTGCAATTGTAAAGCATATTCGAAATTCCATATAGACAGTACCATTGAATAAACGCCTCCAAAACATGTTAACCGATGGAATTGGTGTCATTTCTATGCTCATTGAAGAAACAGATATTAATTTAGGCCATACTGAAGGTTTAGTGAGATTTAATCAGAAATAAGTATTATATGACAATTAGCATTTTCATAATTAAAGAACTTAACTGGAAAATAGCACTGGTGCGTTTCATTTTTTGTTCTACATACTCGTTTATATAATACAGGGTTGCCACTGAATCCCCATCCCACGCTGACTTGTTTCCAGGCATTTTCGACAAAAGGAATGCTTTGCACGAATAGTCAGTATGTATTGTGAACTTACATACCAAGAGGTCCCAGCCGCAAACCTCACCCGAGGTATCGTATTGTGTCCTTGAGCAAGACTATTTCATCCTCATTGCTAAGTACAAACAAAACTAAGAAAATATTTCAAACAAAACAATTTAGAACTTCTAGAAATAAAGACCCAGATGAGAGACATATTGTTAATAGACCGTCTCGTTAGGATTTTCACCGTTAAGGCGTTAACATAACTGCTTTTTTTTTATTCTGCAAACATTGGTCTGTTCGAGGCAAATGTTTCTGACTGAATGTATCCGTGACTTGAAGCCAGAGGAAGTCCTCTAGAGCTAATAAGTATAGGTTATAGATCATATAGTAAAATTATAAAGGAATTAAGAGGGAACAAGCGCAGCGAGTGAACCACTTAATTTCTTTATAATTGTAATATACGATCTATGACCTACTTACAGTTTTCTCCTCCCCTCCCATTGAAAATAGCCGCATTGGCCACTTCGCAGATTTACTTCATGATTTACTTTATAGATATTACACATATTGACAAAATATGTGATTAAGTTGGCCAAAAATTTAAATTTCTGTGCAAACCGATTGGTTGTGAAGCACAGGAAGGGGCGAAGTAAACTATAAAAAGTTCACTTTCTCAGTTCACTGATTTTCTCTTCCAGGTCACGGTTATTCGAGATACTGTATGACTACCCGAGTACCAGAAGGCTGCACCACCACAGATAAATACCACACTGGCGGGACGGTCCACATAGAAAGAACAACGTGTTACTGTAACACTGATATCTGTAACAGCCAACCTTCCAACTGTTACTCACTACTTACAATGTTTCTGGTTACTTTATTGTTGTTCTTCACTTAGAAACAATGATCCACGTTAAAGCAATTAAAACTTGTATCTGGTCAAAAGCTTCACATGGTTCAATACTATAAATTCCGAAATTTTCGCAAAGTTTTTATTTTTGCGAAACTTCGAAGTAAATCTAGTGGCGAATTATAACTTTGCAAATATGAAAATCAAATGAAGAACATGATATCATGCTTTAGGCCCATAAAATGGGTAATCTCATCTTCAAAACAACAGGAACATTAAAACTTAACATCAACAAAGTTTGTAAGGTCTTTATAATTTATTAGACATAAAATATACATACATTGTATTTTAAAGAATTACTGTAGTTTTAATTGCTGTAAGATGGGTTTTTTCCTGGTTAATAACAAGCACAAAAACATAGATTATCTTTTAAGATCAATCTAGATATTTAAGTTGGTTCAGGTGAGAAGGTGTAATTACAAGCCATTAAATCATTAAATAAAATATGACCACATGTTCAATAACACGTTTCCTTGTAAACAAATGGTCATAGCAACATCCATGACAAAAAAGCTTCATTTTCTTTGGAAGAATTGTCTTCTTTAAAAGTGAAAACCTCAGGTTAATTGGTCATATTATAAACAGAATCTTACACTTGTGGTCATTTCATATGAAATTTATGAACAAGCTTAAGCTCATTTCATGAATGAACCATGACATGAGATTTCCAACAATGTGGTATGTGCAACCAGCAAAGGCTCAGACCAGCCTGCGCATACGCCCAGTCTGATCAGAGCCTTTGCTAGTTGCTTGAATATTATATGACTGTTAAACTACTGACTGAACACCATTTGGTGTTTCTAATATTAAAAGGGGGTTTCAGAGGCTTGTCTGACTGAATCTACACTTGTCAATATACCACATTGTTGGAAATCCCATGATATGTTGGTATAGAAAGTCCCAGATATAAGTTAGTATAGAGAAAATCCCCATCTTAGAGCAAAGTATAAACAATATCATAAGTAATAAATTCATGCGTAACAAACAGCAGTACATAGAATTGAAGACAAGTTTTAACAAAGCTATTATAATGTATCAGAACAAAGAATACAACGTTTATGAGCCAGCACAAGAGATTCTGTTACTTAGGCGAGAATTGTTTTATTAGTTGATCTACGGGAATTTTTTTCTGATTTAGGGTCGGGGGACGGAAAAAAAAAGTTCTGAAACTAGTCATTTTCAGAGTTTTTTTGGGGTTTTTTAGAAGCAGTAAAACCAGGGTTCACACAAGCTTGAAAAGTACTTGAATTTAGAGGGCTTCCTTGAAAAGCCATTGAAAATTAAATCTGCCTTGAAAAGTACTGGTAAATCACTAAAAGTCCTTGAAAAGTCCTTGAATTCTACTATTTTCTGTAGGACTTAGCACTGTTGGTAGCGACCTAAATCAGTATAGAATTGTTGTGCCTTAATTTGGTGCTACATATGCTGCACCAAATATAGGCACAACAATTTTATACTCATTTTCAAGTACTAATGTATCCATTATCTCAGTCTAGCATTTCTGAAGATGAATTTTAACACTTAGATCAGTATTTTTCCTTGAAAACTGTTGGAGAGGCTTTAAAAGTCCTTGAATTCTACTCATACTTGCCTGTATGAACCCTGAAAACTAGTAAAGTAAACCAACAGTCTGTATTAAATCTTTAAAAATTTTATAATTTTCCTAAAACTCTGCATAGGACAATTACTTTTTACAATGTCACTGAAAATAAGATTGAGAAAAAAACAAAATGAGTAAGCAAGCAGTGTAGATCCATATGAGATAGCTCATATGAGCCATCTCATCTGGATCTACACTGTTTGTCCATGCCTGTTTTCAGGTCTGTAGTGTTGAAAGGATTAAACTAATAAGCAACATGCAGACATTGCCAAGACTGCACATATGAGCAGGCCAGACTGTGCCTTTGCTAGTTACATAGGCAAGAAGTACCACAATCTCTTTTGCTGGCTCAAATGTTCATATAAAAAGTAATGAAAAATAAATAAACAAATTATATATTAAACAAATATGCACCAAATACATACAAAAATTGTACAAAAATCCTAAAGTAACGAGAAATGTACATTCCATATGTCCCTCTTCTATCCAGGCAGTTATAAAAACCTACTTTGACAGTATAATCAACGTCAACAAAATATTTACTTAGCTTTTTTCACAGACTTTGTATCCATGCAAATTCCGTACAGTTCCTCAACTGGCTCAAAGTTGTGTTCATACAGATGCTGCCAGTAGCAGGAAGTGCACCAAAATAGTATGACACCCTCCATACTAGTGTGACTTATACAGGACATCCTTTTGGTGTTGGCCCACACAATAAATCACCCTCAGGGTCCCTCATTTTCGGTGTGAGGACATAAAATAGCAATTAATTAAATTTTACAAGTTTAGTTTAAAAAATACTTAAGTTAAGAAAATCATAAATGCGCAGCCTGAATGTAAATTAGAACTGAATAAATTACAATAGTAAGTGTTCTATGATTTCATTCACTAGTTGCCTGCACAAAACTGGACAAACAGTGCAGACCCGGATCAGACTGCTTCTCAAGAAGCTGTCTGATCGACTGGTCAGTGTATTCCCTGTTAGCTATTCTGACAAGTATTTTGAGAATTCCAGTCCTGAATACCAACATTTTATTTGAAAACAGAAAGAGAAAGGTGTTCGAAATTTTACAACATTTATCATGTATACTGTTAAACTACATAGTTGAGGACAGAGAGAGACAGTAATTTAATAAACCAAAATACAAATATTTAATTTAAAAAATAGCTCAACAACACAAGAGTATTGCACCTACAATGGCTAAGGTCAAATTCAATGATATATCTCGAGCACTAGGACATAAGGTCTACTGGATCTGTTTATCATTTATAAACCATGTACCTAATTGAATTTTCAACCAATAAAGTTGACTTCTAGTGCAAACACTAGGGTGATGGTTAACCCGTATTTGCAAAATGGACTTTCCTAACCATATCTAACATAGCCCACTTTCTATTAGAGGTATTTATTTAGAAGCATATTTTATTTTTTTAATTTCTACTTTATTTTGAAAAGAAATTCCTACAAATTAACTAACAGTGGGGATCTCTATCAGAGGCAACATTCTGCAGAGTAGGATCTGAGTATGACGTTCTGCACTGTTTGCCTGTATCTCATAAATAAAACATCAGGAAAGTATGGGTTAAGGAAAGACAGATGAATGGATTAGCAGTTAAAAACATCAAATTTTTAAGCCAATATATGACAATCCACATAATGGTGAATTGTCTAGTAATGTATTAGCCAAGCAAATACAAAACTACTCTGAATATGCATGCATTCAGTTGTATGAAAAATGCGTAATGAATTGGTTAAAAGCACCATATATAACAACATATACATTTTGTTCTAAAGTAAAAACCAAATAATCCTTTTGTTTTAAAATTCAAGGTTCGTAAAACAAAAAATGATATTTATTTTTAATTCAATTTCATATCATTCTATAAGCAAATATTTCATGCTGAGCAAAAACATCATTGAATATGAGATTACAACTTAAAAGGTGAAAAATGTTGCCAATACATGTATTTTAATAAAAAAAAATCAATGTTTTTATTTGCACTAAGCAGATTTTTTCTTAATCAGTATACTAAGAAAGTATTAAACACACAGGACAGGAGATGATCGCACTCCTAGCAAAGGCTTTAAAGGATTGCAACCAAATTAAAGGTTTCTAAAAGTTTTAAAGGTTCCACTAGGGGGCCTGGGAGTATTTGCCTGTAGATCCTAGGATTTTTCTGCACCCTGTGACACCTATCCAAAAAAATGGAAGAAATCTGGTTACAAACCACTCAGATACAGAGCCCACAAAGGCCAACGGACAGGTGGCTTCAGCTTTGGCGCCATCTTGGTAAATGTACATCTGACAAGACCCATATTCAAACTTGGGGAAGAGATTGATAAAATTGATGCATGTATGAAATTTGGAAGCAGTCAGGTGACATATGACTTACCCAGATAGCCACCATAATGCTGCCGCCTGTCCATTTGCAATTGTCCATTTGCAATTGTGGAAGCTATGGCTAAGCGTTAATTAAACAAATTTTATATTAAAATTTGGATAATAGATTAATGGATAAAAAAAATCAGATAACAAACGCCTTAATCATTGTATCTATAAAAAAAGAAGGACAGATAGATAGGATAGCAAAATTACATAGAGTTCAACCAACATTTATTGATGGAGCCTTAATTAATTTCTTATTAACCAAAACACTTTATGTTAATAAATACAGTAGATACAAGATACAGTCTTTTTGTATATGAACTAATAAATTCAAAATGGATACCTATTACTGCATTAGGACTAGCACTATAGATGTGATGTGGCAGATATCAAATCTTTATTATTAAAAGGGCAAATTTAAAAATCCCTTCAATTTTGAGTTACTGAAGGTTTATTGACCTTAGTGGACTCAGAATGCTAACACTTTATTTAGCCATTCGGTGTGCAAAAAGGTTAAGAGATATTAAGCTCATGAATTATTGCACTGTCAATCACTGCTAGGGTGGACCAGATGTTCCCGAAGCTGGATTCTTTGAACCACTCTGTGGATATGGAGCAGATCCTGGCTGGCCCCCTTGTGGATACGGTGCTGACCCTGCCTGGCCCCCTTGGGGATTAGGTGCAGATCCCTGTGAGCCCCCTTGTGGGTAAGGCACTGATCCCTGTGTGCCACCTTGTGGATAAGGGGCTGATCCCTGTGAGCCACCTTGTGGGTAAGGTGCAGATCCCTGTGAACCTCCCTGTGGGTAAGGCGCTGAACCATGTTGGCCACCTTGTGGATAAGGGGCTGATCCCTGTGAGCCACCTTGTGGGTAAGGGGCAGATCCCTGTGAACCTCCCTGTGGGTAAGGCGCTGAACCATGTTGGCCACCTTGTGGGTAAGGTGCTGATCCCTGTGGGCCACCTTGTGGGTAAGGTGCAGAACCCTGTGGACCACCTTGTGGGTATGGTGGTGCTTGTCCCTGTGGTCCAGCCTGACCATAAGGTGCACCCTGTCCAGGATATGGCGGTACAGGTCCATGTGGCCCAGCACCACCTTGTGGATAAGGTGCTCTGGAACCCTGGGGCCCTCCTGGATAAGGTGGTGCTGATCCCTGTGGCCCTGCCTGACCTTGTGCACCACTTTGCTGGTATGGTGGTTGCGGTCCACCCTGTGGAAATGGTGGTGCTCCTCCTTGTGGATAACCAGGTTGAGACCCACCTTGTGGATACCCTGGTTGGTGCTGTGCAGCTGGTCCTTGAGGGTATGACTGTGGTGCTCCTTGTGGGTACCCAGGACCACCACCACCTTGTGATCCCTGTCCAGATGGTACTCCTCCAGCTCCCCATTGACCCTGACCTTGCGGCATCTGCCCTTGAGCTCCTGGTGGTGGGGGTCTACTCGGTGGAATTTTTCTCTCAGGTTTTGGTTGAATACCACGTTTCTTCATGTAGTTTATAACTTGATCAGGTACTTCTGCCAACACAGCTTTAGCTAAGGCTGCCTGTGATAAGTTCATGTTCTGTCCCAGTTGTCCACCGAGGAACTGACGGAATGGCACAAACTAAAAACAAGAATAAAATGAATCAGTCAATAAGAAAATGGTTATTATCAGACTGTAATTACTGTATTTGCTCTAAATATTTGAAAAGATAGAATATGTCAAGAGGGCGTTTGATTTGATTCTTTATGTCCCAGTCAACAATTTTTCATTTATGTCGGGACGGGCCTTCCTTGGTTCAACCAGTACTAAGCAATGATTAATGTGTCATGCTCAAGGACACAATGCAGTGACGGTGGTAAGTACGAAGTCAAGCACTCTACCACTGAGTCCTGTACTCCTCAAGTGGGCATAAAATTGTAAATATTTTCTTGTACATTAATTTAGACATTTATGTTGAGTGCTTATTGAGAGTGCTCTTTTGAGTTCCCACAACATATTTTGGGGGAGTTGAGAAATTTTAATTATGCACTCTTATCTAGGTGCCTAAAGGGGCCTAAGCAAACAGTGTAAACTCAACTCAGACTGGAGCAGTCTGAGCAGAGTTAGCACTATTTGTTATCGTTCTGATTAACCCATATAAGCATCGAGTCCTTTTTGTGGAGCATCAGCAAACAGTGCTGAACCAGATCAGATGCCGCAAAATGCAGGGTCTGATCAGGTTCTCCACTGTATGCTTACATAAGTGTCTTTTAAAATTTGAGTAAAAATGAAAAATACCATCCAACAATCCTAAAATTGGAAATCGACTCGTCCAAATGATGGAAGCGGAAATACCATTTGACATAAATGGGTTAAGGTTGATTCTATTTGACATCCAATCGTAACCCTGTTAGCACACCATAAGGTTGCAAAATGATTTAGTTTAAATTTTAGAATATAGCTATATTGGGTTTTTTGGGGGGTATAGAAAAACCTATCTACACTGATGGAGTATTCCAATGGTAAATTTTACATTGTTAAAGGTCACTTGTTAGAATTTCAACATTGTATTTCTGTCCCTGAAAATAGTTTCTATCTCTGCAAACAATGAGTCCCTTACAAGAGCTGCCTGATCAGGGTCTACTATGTTTGCAAAACAGTTAAAAGGCGTCTCTATTAGGCTATGGGTTAATAGTAACATAATAGTAACATAGTAAATTTGTTTTATGAGAAAACCTGTACAATATAGTTTGATCAGCGCCTTAACATTTGGGCTCTCTGGAACGTATAATAAACATGATACATGCAAAATTTCAATATTTCAGATAGTCACTGTAGCTTACTTAAACAGCGGTTATTCTAGGACGCGATATTGTGGGAATCACGCTAATGTTTTCCAGATCACACATGAAATCTGACCTGATGCGAAACAGTCCCACATCCAAAATTTGTGAGGGAAATGCCTTAAGCTATTGCTTATTCTTTGAGTGCAGTTAATACCTCTGTTTTGAATGAAAAAAGATCTTCATCTGCTGATTTTGAACAGCTGTTTACAGTTGATAAGACTTATCTCCCTTGAGGGCAAGTCTGGTACCTGTTGTAGAATTTGTTCTGGGTAAAATACAAACCTTAATCAAAACTTCATAAAAAATGCTTAAACAGGCTGCCATTAATTTTGTGAATTTCAAACTGAGAGTTAATAAACTGCTTTTAAACAACCTGTTTTAACAAATAAACTGTAAATGCCTCAAGTCAAAGTAAGCTTTTGAACCTGAACCAACCAACAATCCAGTGGCGGCAATCTTTCTCTCAGTGAAATCAAACAATATGATCCCTAAAATGAGACCGCTCCTTTGAGCAATCTGATCTGGGTTAATACTGTTTGTAATATAGACCATCACCAAGTTAAACGACAGAAGAAATTTAGGGTTACTGTATGCAGGCACAAATAAAGATACTTATGAGCTATAAACTGTTTTCATGACAAGTTCCAAACTGGTCTGTGGTCCCCCCAATATTTTGAAAAAAAACCTATTTTGTAGATGGTGGGGTGAAAATCCCCCTCCAGGCTTCCAGATAAGAGTGTGTATTGGAAATCTATTTTCTTTATTTCTCATCCAAAACATATGTTGGGGATTACTCAAAAGAACCATCTCAGCAAGATGGTTCTTTTGAGCACCCAAAACACATGTTTAAATTGATGGGTCAGTAAATAATTTCATTTTTACGCTCATAAAATTTCCTTATCTGGATCTATGCGACTCACTTTCATTTTCTAGAATAAACAATGCTTAACGCTTAAAAGGGCCAAGAAAAAAATGCATCTGAAAATGTAGTCTGCTGAAGTCGTCTGCTGCAAATAATTGCCAAACATTACTGACTAATTAAGTATAGAAGCAAACAGCGTGGACACAGAACAGACTGCTCCTATAGGAGCAGTCTGATCTGGGTCCACACTGTTTGCCATTGAGGCTTCTTAAACATTTCAGCAGACTAGAAAAGCAGACAACTTTTGTTGCGATTGGCGCATTAAGGGTTATAAATAGTCGATACCATACATACTTGCACAATGTCCCTTTCAGCATATCTTCCTTCAATTCCTAATCTACGATCATCAGCATCCAAAACATCCATAGCTGTAGAAAATATATAAAATCAATAAGTACTTTATGCCCTGATGGACTCTTCCTTTTGGTTTTATGCAATAAACTTGGGATGGTCTATTGCATATAATGACGGGTCACAGGGTATAATTTCCGCATAAAAAATGTATTTCTTTCGTTGAAGATTGTTTTTGTCATAGCAAACAGTGAAGATCCCTGATGAAATGCCGCACTATGCAGCATTTCAACTGGGTCTTCACTATTTATGCCCTTATGGACTATTCCTTTTGGTTTTACGCAATAAACTTGGAACGGTCCATTGCATATACTGAAGGGTCACAGAGTATAATTTCCACATTAAAATGTATTTCTTTTGATGAAGATTGTTTTTGTCATAGCAAACAGTGTAGACCCTGATGAAATGCTGCATCATGCAGCATTTCATCTGGGTCTTCACTGTTTGCCAAAGTACACATTTAGAAGTCACTAGTTTACTAAGTGTTAACATATCAATATGTTCAACAAATGTTCTATAATTTCTACCTGACAATAGTTAACCAGCAAAACTGTCCAGACAGTGAAGATCTTACTCGTAATCTATATTGTCGTCATCTATTTTTCTAAAGATTTCACTTAAGTAGCATTCCATTGATTCAGACCACCCTGCAGAACAGTTCTACATATGAGAAATTCTAGATTTCAAGGATACCTATAACAGTTGAGTCTATTCAAATCTAGCTAGCCAATAAGTATAAACAGAGACTTTCACACAATTATCAAGCCATATTTTTTCTGGAATAACAAGAAAAATAAAAAATAAGATTGTTGTTTGCCATACTTTAAAGGATAATATTCAAATGGACAATCTTAAAACACTGTAAACTCTTCTGTTAGAATAGTTTGTTTGATTTGGTTCTTTACCTCCCAGTCAACAATTTTTCAGTTATCTCGGGACCGATCTTCTCGAGTTGAATCCGGTATTAAGCAGGGATTAATGTGTCTTGCTCAAGGACACAATGCAGTGTCACCCGTGAGGCTCGAACCCGCAACCGCTTGACCTCTACCACTGAGCCACTGCGCTCATTCTCTTCTGTTAGAAGGCCTCTGAGGGCTTATCAGAGCTTATGTACTCAGCAACTCAAACACATTAATATCAAGCCAAATTTGGTTACTTAAAGCAAGGATTAAATTTTAACACTTGTCCTGCAGAACCAATATTTTATATATAAATCCTCTTAAGAAAACAGTGTAGATCCAGATCAGCTGTCTTCTGATGAAGCCATCTTATCAGTATCTGCTTAATTTATGTACTTCAGAAACCACTGTACAAGTTGAAAACACGCAACTTAAATGGCTAAAAAAGGGAAGTGAATGTGCCAAACTAATTCATTAAAAATGTCCTCTGCTGTAATATTGTTTGGTAATGTTTTAACTCTTTGCCTACTGGATAATTTTTCAAGCTTTTGAGTTTGTTAATTTTTTTCTTATAAAACATTCCTTCAGAAATACCATCCGAGTGTCAAAAAGTTTGGATCCAGATCAGGCCTAACTGTTTGCAAAGGTTATCATCAGACAATACTAGTAGGTAAAGTGTTAAAGGATAGACATGATGAAGTTTAACATACCATCAAATTCAGCATTTCCCACTCCAACTATAATAATAGACATTGGTAATGATGAAGCCTGAAAAATAAAGAAAATGTCATGTTAGTGGTATCACTGTTTACTTTCTAGTTATCAAAGACCACACAGCAAAATAGGGGCTTCTCAGTTGAAAGTAGAAGATCTGCAAAGAATATATAAGCCAGCTCTTGAGATAGTGGTACTCATCACATTGTCAGGCAATACAGGCTCATAGGGCCAGTTAAGCAAAAAATGTATGCATAAAATTGGGATTATTTTCTTATCCATTAGTTTAAACATGTGTTTTGGGTGCTCAAAAGAACCATCTCATCGAGATGGTTCTTTTGAGTACCCACAACATATGTTTTGGTTGAGAAATAAGAAAAATAGTTAGTTACACACTCTTATCTGGGGGCATGGAGGCTCATAGGATCTCTCCAGAGTCTTGGCTGCTTACATACACAAAGTATGAGAGGGAGGGAGGGAGATTTTAATCTGAATTGTAAACAAAAAACCAGGCATTAGTTTTGGGGGAATTTGGGCTTCACTGTAGCTCAGACATTTGTGTTAGAAAACATTCGCAAAAACAGGTTTTACTCTTTGCATTTTGGGTAATTTTTCATCCTTTTGTTGTCATCTGTTGATTTTTTTCAAAAAAATCTTTCATGAAAACAATCAGAGTGTCAAATGGTTTGGATCCGGACTGACATTCTGTTGGCCATCACTGATCGGTGTCAAAACTGTTTGCAAAGGTTATCAGCAGACAACAAAAGTTGCTGCTAGCAAGGATAGAGTAAAACACCATTATGTCATCATGAACAAGTTAGTATGTCTGAGGGAGGAGACACATCAGCCTGTAAAGACTGGAACACTTTGAAAGCATGCAGGTGTTTCCTCTCATTATGAATACTGCATAACTTTGGTTTTGCTTTAATACAAGTTGTGCTACTCTTAATCCTCTTCTATGCAAGTTGTGCAATCATCAGAAATCCCTTTTTGATAGAGAAAAGGGATATTTCAGTGAATATTATGATGCTACCACATAAATAATAAGTTTGATTCCAGCAGAATCCCTGAGGCTTTGGCAAGACTGTGTGGATGCTCTGGTTCATCTGAGCTTTTACTGATGGCATATGTGAAAAGTATCAAAATCTCATGTACTGGCTCATACATGAGTGTACAAAGGCACATAATTCCATTTAAACAAAAAAAATAGCATAAAATTGTAATTATTTCATTCTTCATCAATTTGAACACGATATGTTTGGGTGCTCAAAAGAACTGTCTCACTGAGACAGTTCTTTTGAGTACCCAAAACATATGTTTGGTTGATAAAAACATTAATTGATAAGTAAATTGGTTGAGATATAAATTCACCACTCTTATTTGGAGGCCTGAAAGCACATCTCAATAAGTTGGTTCTTTTGAGCGCCTAAAACATGTTGACTGATAGACAAAAAAAGAATAAAAACTTGTGCTAAAATAAGTTTTTTTGTTTTGTTTGATTTGATTCTTTATGTCCCATCAACAATCTTTCAGTTATATTGGGACGGGTCATCCTGGTTTGAACCAGTACTAAGCTATGATAAATGTGTCTTGCTCAACGACCACAATGCAGTGACGCCAGTGAGGCTCGAACCTGTGGCCCATCGGTCTATATTCAAGCACTCTACCACTGAGCCACTGCCCTCCCTAAAATGTGTTTACCTGAAGCTATTAATAACAGATACATAGAGCATTTGATAGACAAAACATTGTGGGTAACTTACATTGACTATTGACATAATGGTCTGTGGCATATCTGTTATAACACCATCTGTGATTATGAGAAGAACAAAATAATTGGAACCATCTTTCTTAGCTGAGGCAAATCTGAAACAAATAAACAACAACATATGGGCCTCGCCGTGAGAAAACCTGTCTTCAGGGTTTCCGACAAAGGGAGACTTAAACCAGTCTCCTCAGCTACAGAGACTAGCTAGTAAATTTTGCTTGTTGCAAGTTCAGAAATGATACTTTCCAATAAGTGAATAACAAAGGGGCTGATCAGACTGCGCGGATGCGCAGGCTGGTCAGCACCTTTGTTGTTCGCAAACCTCCGAAGACAGGTTTTCTTACGTCGAGGCCCATATGTGACAGGATTTGAGATTTTGAACCTTAAAGCGCCAATCACAACAATAGTCATCTGCTGAAATGTTTTAGAAGCCTCTTGATCAAACAGTGTAGACCCAGATCAGACTGCACTTCTATATTTTGAGCATGCTGGCAGCTAAGGCTCTGGTTAGCCTGCACATATGCACAGGCTCATCTGAACCTCAGCTGCTAGCCAATGCTCTTAGTACCAAATCTCATGTGCTGGCTCATTTGATTTAGCAAAACAAAAGTCTAGAAACAAACTTTTTGTGCATAAAAATGTTATTATTTTCTTGTCCATTACTTTAAAGATGTGTTTTGGGTGCTCAAAAGATATGTCTAATACCCCGGCATCCAATTTAGGTTACCTTGCACCCCCCCAGGACAATTTTTCATGGGTGCCAAATTGTTTATTGGGACCCCCTGGATGGGAAACGAAGGTGTCCTCAAAAAAATTTTGGTTTGGGCTATGTGATATTGCATGGTTTCTATGCCAACCCATAGCGAATTTGAGATGGGGGGTCTGCCTATAAAATTACTCATATCTCAGCTGTTACTCATCCTAGACTACTAAACTTAATACCAAATTAAAGCTTAGACATATGCCTATTATCCCCTTGTCGCATATAGAAATTATCTAATTTGCATATTCATAAATATTTATGAAAACATTAAAAATATGTTTCAAGAATGGGGGTATACGTACAAGATCAATAGTATCTCAGCTGCTTTTAGTCGTAGAGTACTAAAATTTGTACTAAAATAAAGCTAAGACATAGGCCTTTCATTCCATGGTCAAATATGCAATGTACCTTATTTGCATAATTTGCATATTCATGAATATTAATAAAAACGCTAAAAAATAAGGGAAAATCATTACAAATATAAAGAGGCTGATTTCATCCCAATATTGTCATTGTTGCATGTTTTAATATAATCAATGTTACAATTTGACAGGTCCAATCATCCAGTGGTCCTATATGAATATTATATCATTTGAATATTCATGAAAATGCATGAAAACTTAAAAAAATGAGGGAAAATCACGTAAAAACTATAAGCCTAGGGGAGGGGTTAGGGTACGATCTATCCTGCACTCATAGGGCCTTTTAAATTCATGCCAAATTGTTCAGTGGGACCCTCAGAATGTGAAATGAAGTTCTCCTCACAAGAAATTAGGTATGGGTTACGTGAAAATGCATGGTTTCCATGGCAACCGCTTATATGATTCTCGAGATTGGGGGGTAGGCCTACAAATTCAATCATATCTAGGGTTCTACTTATCCTAGAACACTAAAATTGGTGTCAAATTAAAGCTTAGACACATATCTTTTTTCTTGTGGTCAGATTTGTAAATCATCTAATTTGCATATTTATGAATATTAATGAAAACCTACAAAAATGAAGTAAAATAATAAAAAACAACATAAATGAACATATCTCAGCACAAAAACATCATCAAACCACCATTGTTGCCAGTTTTTATATCCCCAGTGATTCAATTTGATAAGTTCTTTCATCCAGTGGTCCTATATGAAAATTATCTCATGGTCCTATATGAAAATTATCTCATTTGCATATTCATGAATATAAATGAAATCTTAAAATTATGGAAAAAGCATGGGTAAACTATAGTATGCAACGGGGGTAATCAGACCTTAATTGAACAGATCAGACATTTTATTATGGGCATTAATTTGTCCAATAGGATCACTTAAATGTAAAAAAATATTGTCCTCAAAAATTAATGTTATTTGGGTTTTTGAAATTTCATGGTTTCCATGGCAACCCATTATGCCAACTGTAAAGATTGGGGGTATACGTACAAAAAATACTCATATCTTAACAACATCTCATCCTAGATTACTAAACATGGTACCAAACTAATCCCTGGACATAGCAGTTTAATTTGGTAGTTAGATATGCAAATTATCTAACATCCATATTCATGAATATTAATGAAAACTTTAGAAATGAGAGATAAAATCTCAGAAAAATTAAGGGGTGTATGTATAAAATTACCAATATCTCAGCAGCTATGCGTCAGAGTGTATCAAACTTGGTGCCAAGTCAATGCTTAGACATAATACTTTTACCTTAAGTTCAGCTTTGAAAAATAGTTAACATAAATAATTATGAATTTTAATTAAAACAGAAGAAACAAATGAAAAATCGCGGAAAAATTACGGGGTGTACTTACAAATCTAATAATATCTCAATTGCTAAGTGCCCTAGAGTACCAAAATTGGTTTTAAACTAATGCTTAGACAATAGTATGTTTAACAAATCATCAAATTTTAAAAGGGTCATATAATAATATTCATGAATATTGATGAAACCATGAGCATTTTGAGAATAGTATTTGAAAATGAAGGGGATATACCTACAAAATTACTCATATCTCAGCAGCTTATAGCCCTTACGTAGCAAACAAGGTGCCAACTTATTGCTATGATACAGCCCTTTATCTCAATGGTAATATTTGCCAGTTGTCGCATTTACATATTCATGAAAATCAATATAAACATTAGAATAAAGAGAAAAATCGCCGAAAAATGAATGGGGTATACCTACAAAAGTACCAATATCTTAGCTCCTAATGGCCCTAGAGTAGCAAACAATATACTTAATTTAAGTCTATGCATAGCAGTTTTACCTAGTGGGAAGATATAAGAATTAACTAATTTGTTTAATATCAATATTAATAAAAACTTTAAAAATACAAGTAAAAAAAGGTATACAAATTGATAGCAGTGTACTTACAAAATTACTCATATCTCAGCTGTTATAGATTTTATACTTTTTTCTTTTACTCAATATGACTTAGGATTATGCTGTTTGATATGGTACCAAGCTTGTTACTATTGGGCAATTGGAAGCCAAGATATGAATCACTTTGTAGCTATACCCCCTTAATTTTCCTGTATTTTCTCTTAATTTCTCATGTTTTCATCAATATTCCTGAGAATTTAAATTTGATGTGTTATGAATTGGATCATTTTGGTAAACATGTTGTGTCTATGCATTGACTTAAAATCAATTTTGGCACTATTGGGCACTTAACTACTGAGATATGAGTAATTTTGGAAGTGCACCCCCTTGATTTTTCCGCTATTTTTCTTTAATTTCTTCTGTTTACATTATAATTCACGAATATTCATGATAAATATTTTTCAAATTATACCTTATTGTAAAAGTACAATGTCTAAGCATTAAATTGGCACTAGGTTTGATACACTGGAACACATGGTAGGTGAAATATTTGTCATTTTATATGTACATCCCTTAATTTTTCTAAGATTTTTTCTTTAATTACAAAACTTTTCATTAATTTTCATGAATATGCAAATGAGATAATTTTCATATAGGACCACTGGATGAAAGAACTTATCAAATTGAATCACTGGGGATATAAAAACTGGCAACAATGGTGGTTTGATGATGTTTTTGTGCTGAAATATGTTCATTTATGTTGTTTTTTATGATTTTACTTCATTTTTGTAAGTTTTCATTAATATTCATAAATATGCAAATTAGATGATTTACAAATCTGACCACAAGAAGATATGTGTCTAAGCTTTAATTTGACACCAATTTTAGTGTTCTAGGATAAGTAGAACCCTAGATATGATTGAATTTGTAGGCCTACCCCCCAATCTCGAGAATCATATAAGCGGTTGCCATGGAAACCATGCATTTTCACGTAACCCATACCTAATTTCTTGTGAGGAGAACTTCATTTCACATTCTGAGGGTCCCACTGAACAATTTGGCATGAATTTAAAAGGCCCTAGGAGTGCAGGATAGATCGTACCCTAACCCCTCCCCTAGGCTTATAGTTTTTACGTGATTTTCCCTCATTTTTTTAAGTTTTCATGCATTTTCATGAATATTCAAATGATATAATATTCATATAGGACCACTGGATGATTGGACCTGTCAAATTGTAACATTGATTATATTAAAACATGCAACAATGACAATATTGGGATGAAATCAGCCTCTTTATATTTGTAATGATTTTCCCTTATTTTTTAGCGTTTTTATTAATATTCATGAATATGCAAATTATGCAAATAAGGTACATTGCATATTTGACCATGGAATGAAAGGCCTATGTCTTAGCTTTATTTTAGTACAAATTTTAGTACTCTACGACTAAAAGCAGCTGAGATACTATTGATCTTGTACGTATACCCCCATTCGTGAAACACATTTTTAATGTTTTCATAAATATTTATGAATATGCAAATTAGATAATTTCTATATGCGACAAGGGGATAATAGGCATATGTCTAAGCTTTAATTTGGTATTAAGTTTAGTAGTCTAGGATAAGTAACAGCTGAGATATGAGTAATTTTATAGGCAGACCCCCCTTCTCAAATTCGCTATGGGTTGGCATAGAAACCATGCAATTTCACATAGCCCAAACCAAAATTTTTTTGAGGACACCTTCGTTTCCCATCCAGGGGGTCCCAATAAACAATTTGGCACCCATGAAAAATTGTCCTGGGGGGGGGGGGTGCAAGGTAACCTAAATTGGATGCCGGGGTATAATTGAGGCAGTTCTTTTGAGCACCCACACCACATGTTTGGTTGAGAAGCAAGAAAATAAATTTTCAATTACCCACACTTATCTGGAGGCCTGGCAAACGTCTTCTTTATGTATATTTTTTGTGAAGATGGGGAATAATTTGTTTTGTTGTCTGGATGCTTTACGTCAGAGTCAACAGTTTTTAACCATGTGGGGACATTTTCCTGTCTTCCTGCTGAACCAGTACTAAGCAGAGGATAAAGTAAATGTCAAATAACTTGAAGTCAAATATGAATTTGGAATATTTAAAAACTTACTTCGCTACATGCTGGATGACTGGAGAGAAATTAGTTGGTCCGTATAATTGCACCTGCCTCAAGGATGTGTAGTATGCCTGCATCACACCTTGGATCCCTGCGCAGTAGGGGTTTTGTGGGTTAAAATTCTGAAAATCAATCACGCATTGTTAATGGTAGTTCCTGGGAAACTCTATGATGCATTGACAAACAATATAGACCTCAATGTATTGTTTTGATTTTATGTTCTACTCTAACCATTTTCATTCTGGATACTGATAAATAGGTACTTTGGCAGACCGTGAAGACCCAGATGAAATGCCACATAGGACAGTAATATATACCATTTCATAGACATTTTGACAATAACCCTTTAAAATACAAAATGGAAAATTCCATACTTTTTATTTCAATATTTATGGAATGATCCATCACACTGGAAAGGGTTAATATCATTAATATCTACAGGAATGACACACTATCAACAGTGAATTCTTTACGGAACTGACATGAGATGTCCTTTTGTTTCAATAGTTTAGTCTCAACAGTCAGAGCAAAACCATATCAATACAGGTCAACCTCGCTATCTCATAGTCCAAGGGAATGGCGAAAATACTTCGAGTTATCCGAAGTTTGACATAAGCAAAATGTGACGTCACCCCAATATGATGTACATGTTCAATTTCTCCAAGACATACTTTTGCAGTACACGTGTAGTAAAACTGTTCCTACTGATAACCAGATAGAAATGAAGACAAAAGAAATTCATTTTAGTTTGTTTTATTTCCATTTTAATTACTTTGTGGACCACCATAACGCCACAGCCTTAGCGAGGGATAAACATAATTGCGGAAATGATGATTTTTTAAATTACTGGTAATGAATAGGAAAACGGTGAAAACAGGCTTTAGTTATTGAAATTTCCGGAAAAAAAAATCAAGAGAATAAACAAACATAAAAAACCAAACCAAGTTGTATAAGTAAAAACTGTTGTAAATATCTCATCAAAGGACAACAATAAGATTTGAATGGCAACCTAATTTTCTGATGTTCAAATCAAGCACACCTGGGTTGTTATGCATTGTCAAGGTCAATCGATGCAATTAGCTGATCAATTAACAATGGCCGCCTCCACCCTATAACTAATTGGCGATTACCCGCAACAATGGATTATACTGGACCGAATTAAAGGCTATTGTTCGATGTCTGAAGGTTAATTACTTTGTTTGACATTCATATTGTTTAATTTTTTGACCAGCACAAAATTTACTGGTAAAGAAGCGGAAAACTAATTTTCAGGAATGAAAATCCACTTCGATATAGCGGAGATTTCGTGATAACCAAGTTCGACATAAACAGGTTTGAAATACAAAGCAATATAGGGGAAATGCTCGGGTATGGATGATCACTTCGACATATGCCGTGTATTTGAGATAAGCAAGTTTGACATAGCGAGGTTGACATGTACTTAACTATTTTCCTGCCCTAATAAAACCACACATAGAACATGCTTGGTGCTCTTTGAGCTTCTGTGTTCTGAAGGCATTATGATTTCCCAAATATTATCTATATCAATGTGAACCCATAAACTGATACTTTGACAAATTGTTTTGACCCAAATGAGATGCCACAATGATAAAGGTCAGTCATGTAAAAGATTCCCTTTTATGTGTTAACCCTAAGAATGTCATCTAATGAGGATCTGCACTGTTTATTTGATCAAACCGAACTGAGAATCCAGTGGTCCAAAAAAGGGTTAATTTTCAGCGCAGACCTGCTTAAGTTGAAATGTAAATTGTAACCACATTGTACTCTAATTAAAACTCTTTCCTTGTTAGTGGCAAATTTTTTCATCTGCTGATAAGCTTTGCAAACAGTTTGGGCCTAGATAAGGACAGACAGAACATCGGTCCTGATCTGGATCCAAACCGTTTAACACTCTGATAGTGTTCCTGAATTTTTTTTTAAAAGTTCATTTTGAAAAAAGTCAACAGACAACAACAAAAGCATGCAAAATTACCAAGCATGCAAAGAGTTAAGGCAAATCACAGTAATAACAGATGAAGCACCATAGTTTTAAGTATTCTGTTCTAATCATTCAACTTACACAAGGGAACTCATGTGAGACATGACCATCAGGAAGTTTTGCACCGAATCCCAGCACTGGAAACATTTTATCACTGAAAACATTATCAAGAAACAACATTGTTATATTAAACAATCTACAACATATACAAAATGAAACCTTCCATAACTGTCATTGTTTTTATTACATTAGAATGACCTAGTATTCAATACAAGAGATTCCAGGTAGTGATTAATATGGCTTACATGATAGCAAAACAGTGTAGACAGAGATGGTTTGCTGCACTCTAAATCATTTCATCTGGGCCTGCATTGTTTGCTCATATGCTAGGCATAAATCGGTTTAATTGAATAAAACCATCAAATAGCTTAATGATAAGAGTCAACCATTTTGAGTACGGTGGGATTCAACCTTAGAATTGTACATGTACTGTGCTAATAACTTTTTTAAAATTCTATACCCGCTATTTAAAACAGTGAAGATCCAGATCAGCTGGCTTCTGATGGAGCCTGAAGATCCAGGATCCACATTTCAACCAAATGATTTATTTTTGTTATGACAAAATATACCAGCTTGAACTCAGGTCATCATCCATTAATCATTCTTAAAATGAATATGTGCATTTTCACTATGCAAATGTTTATGTTTAGATCTCTTACTATTATCTCTCTAACCTATAAAGATTTATAACCTATTTAATGTATACCATACCATTGGCGCATGTGATGACAGATGGCTAACTAGAATACAGAGGACAGGGGACAGGATATGTTAATCAAAGTTGGTCAGTAAAAGTCAAGAAGGAAATATATGGACATCTGTGCATGATTAGGAGGTCATTTAGTGTCTATAGGCACATTAAACCTTAACGAAAACCAAAATTTGCAGCAAGAAAAAAATCAAATTTTTTAGGCTAATTTGAGAAACCAAATAAGCCTGGATATTTCATGTAAATCATGTGCTCACATGAAATGTCACGATTTTTTTCACTGAGAATTTAAAAGAATATCACAACTTTTCTGTCTGCTGCCATCACGATTTTCCCTTTAAGTGATAATAACAACAGTGTCATATAATAAACTAAATAAGGGTTCACACAGAAATTCAAAAACACAATTCCATGATTTTTCCATGATTATCCATAAGATATGTAATTTCCTTGACTATTTAATACATGGCCTCCAACCTCCCCTTTTAGCGGCATATTCACCACGCTGGGCATAAATGCGGAATGCAGTAGCAGTAATGTATTTTAAGCATGCTAGTAGACCATGCATGCTTTTTAAAATAAGTAAAATTCGAAACCACCAGTAGCCAGAAAACTAGCTGTCAGACACACAAGTTTTGTGTGTCTGACAGCTAGTTTTCTGGCTACTGGTGTTTTTTCTTCAAATTATTTCACAAAATTCCATGATTTTTCCATGATAATTCAGGGTTTTTTTTCAAATTCCATGATTTTTCCATGAATTGAACTTTTTTTTGTGATTTTCCAGGTTTTCCATGATTTCCAGAGCTTGCGGGAACCATCAAACTTACGTATCATAATCTTGTATAATCTCTCCTACAGCTTGAATTGCAGCAGCATATTGGTTTAATTGATTAGGTTGATAATAATGTAAAGAACTAGGTGTTGATGGGTTTCCATTTGAGGCAGTGAAGTCTATAGCTACAGTGAAGTTCATCTCCATCCTGTCAAGAAAACAAATGAAAATGCCATTATTGTTACTGCAGTAAAACCTGTGTAAAACGGCCACTCTCAAAAAGACCAAAAATTGTTTTTCAAGACCAATTATTGCTTAATGCAAGTCGAAATTATTGCAGAATGCTCCAAGGGGAGCATTCTGCAATACTTTCTACTTTCATTAAGCTACTATTTGTCATTAAGATCTTTATTTTGTCTATTTTCGAGTGGCTGTTTTACACAGGTTTTACTGTATAGTCAACCTTAAACAGGCACAATCCTTTATATAGAGGATCTTACATGAGTGCTCCTGTATTATTGAATTTATTTGGAGTTGGGGAAAGAAATGAAATGTGAGGCTTGCTGAGCATTTAATGTCTTTCTCTCAACAAATTTCAATAAGTTCAATAATACATGAGCACAATGTTAGATTCCATTTATCTTAAGCCATTAAAATAACTTTGAAATCAAGTTTTTTGAAGATAAAAATCAATTTTTTTGCCATATCTACGCAACATTTTATTGCCATCATTACATGCCAGTAAAATGCATTTAAGCTGCATTCTAAAGCTGTGGCTCTGTTGTTGTTGATTTGCCAATAAAATACATTTAAGCCCCAAGGTAGCTTAGGCTGCCGTAGTTCTAAGGTGGTGGTTCTGTTGTTGTTGATATATTGTTTCGTGTACCTCCCATTGTTTGTGGGGTTTTTGTGTTGGTCTTTGTTTTAGTATTACTTGCATTACTTTATATCCTTTCTAGTTTTGCAATCATCTTGACGAGGAAGAGAGAGCGGGTTGCTTTGCTTCTATTGTCTTTTGGAAGTCTTGTTACTGTAAATGTCCAGTAGCTCTTCCTCATGGTGCCCTGGGTTGGTCTGCAGTTTGTGATTGTGGTTTTTCCTGATCATACTCACTTTTTTATTAGTCATTACTCCATAATAATGCCTTTTGACCCCTTTGAAATATCATATACAGTTGTATTTGAAATTATTATGGAAAATGGGGCATTTGCTCTTTTGGAGCAAATGCTCCATTTTCTATAATATTTGTAAAAGTATTCAAAACTTAACTTAAATTTTTCATTTTTTTTTCAATTTTATCTAAAAATAGAAAATGATGTATTGATCTAAAAATATCCTGTGGAGTAGAGGGTTAGATATGTAAACCACTAGTGGCTTATCGACTTTTATATGTTACATTATTTCACTCCCAGACATTTTGACATGATTAAAATACCCTAGGCACACAACGTCAGATGGGCTTTGCCTTCTTTAAAATAATTTCTGTCTCATTTTTTTTAAGAATCTTTCATAATAGTACTTATTCAAGCTATAGTTCAGGTACAAACTTGAGCTTATACCCATTATGGTGCCCAGAAAACAATATAGACACCACAAAAAAGACATGAAATGATCAGGAACATGAGTTAGTATTATCTTTGATTGGTTGATGCAGTGTCAAAGATGAATTATTGCTGTTTTAGCACAGAGAAGAAAAAGAAAGTTTGATTTTTTTCAGAGTAAAATTTTATTCAACTGATGAAGAACAAGTGACATTTTCACTTACAAGTGGCTATTCCACTTGTGTAAATAACACTTTTGGTGTTCATTCAATGAAATAAAATGTGATCTAACACTGAAAAAATCAATATCCTCTATCTATTCTTGTTTTATCATAGTAAATGTTCCAAATTTCAAACAGTAGTTTCCTGCCAAAAGGCCTAGACAAACAGAGTAGACCCAGATCAGACTGCTTCTTGAAGAAGCAGTCTGATCAGGTCTTCCCTGTTTGCTATTCCGATAAGCATTTTGTGAATTCCAGCCCTGATAACCAACATTTTATTGGAGGCCAGAATGAAAAGTGTTTGAAATTTTAGAACATTGACCGCATATAGCAAAGGTATATAGAGAAGTTACTCACCCTCCTTTTAAGTAATCCAGGAAAGAAGGAATAATCTCAGTCTTACAACTCATTACCATCAGCTGTCAGAATAGAAGAACCTACATTAAGCTTCAAAACTACATCGTAGACCAGGCCCCGAGATTATAAACTTTTTTCGTGCTCAACTTAAGTGAGCGTAAAATGTCAACTGCTCATAATAACTGAAACTGAAAAAGATAGGTATTTCTTGTTTTATTCAGTTCTAGTGTGATGTATTTATCATGCTAATAAATGTTAAAATGCCAACAATTGTTGGCATTTTAACATTTATGAGCAGGATAAATTTCGTGCTCAGCTAAGTTGAGCATGGAAAGTTTTATAACCTCGAGGCCAAGCTATACAAAGGAGACGAACTTTTTGCAATCAACTTAGTTTAGCTTTGGCCCAGTCAAATGGTTATGATAGATGTTGCCATATGTCATATTACCCAGTTGATGATGTGAGGAATGTATTTGGATATATTTAGATGCTCTATAATATACCATCTTAAAATATTGTCAAGTTTGAGTGATGCCTGTAAAAATGTGATTTGCAGTTTTTAGTAATTATGTCAGCTTTAATATTAAATAATCTGGAAAAAATGGATCCTTCAGAAATCGAGAGAACCTATAATACGAGACATGTTTCATGTTTATTAAAACAGATTTGAATTTCATTTTTTGCGATTGCATATTAATAAAACAAACAAATTTTGCTTTCTCATAAATAACAGACACGTCCTTGGTATGGCCAAATAGACAAAATGGCAATTTAAAATGATTATCATAATGTGGCGGCCCGAAATACACGCCTACCCCCTTTAACTGATTTTAAGAGCTAAAACCAGTGTATCTTTCATTAAAAGGTTTATTTAAGTGTGTGGTTTTCTTTTAAGTTTAGAGGAACATTCAATCAGTTATTCAAATGAAAAACAGCTTCTGTGCGCCTGTTGAAGAAAGTTATGAAGCTAGATGCATTGATATATGAACACCTCTCGTATGCGATAAGTACCAAAATCTCATTCTATTGTACTTGCTGATTTTAATATTTGTGGTGGAAGAAAATATGGTAATTTTAACTCTTTGCCTGCTAGCGGAGACTTTTTTCGTCTGCTGATAGCCTTTGCAAACAGTTTGGACCCAGATAAGTACCAACAGAATGTCGGTCCTGATCTGGATCTAAACCTTTTGATACTCTTTCCGAAAGATTTTTTTTGAAAAAGTTAATTTTGAAAAAAAGTCGGCAGACAACCAAAAAATCATGAAAAATTACACAGTCTGCAAAGAGTTAACCATCCTTGCTAAAAGCTTAGTTTTGTACTTCATCATACTCACAGTATTGTCAACTTTATAATGACAGAGAATGGATTCCTAGATCTGCCTTCGTAAATTTGCAGCTGGTCTGTAACTTATTTTTCTGTATAAATACGCCAGACTTTTTCACATGCTGCCAATACACGGGTGGTAAACCTAGGAACTACCACGTAATTGTGTCGTGGTAGTTTCCAGGCCGACAATTGGATAAAGAAACGTTGGTTTCACTTTCATTTTTGTTTTATTTTACAACTAAGAACGAACAATGGTGAAATCCGGCAATGTGGTTCCATGTAAATATGTCTCAGCGTCCCCTCTAGCCCAAAATTTTGTTTGAAAAGTTATTTTATTTCTTTAGATTCGTGTTTCCCCACTGAGCATCGAACCAACTTTCCCCAAAGTTCGAAGGATTTTAGCCCATATCTGTCAAATTAAATGGAATTTGGTATCATTTGACGATGGAAATGATAAAAAGACCCTGAATAAACATTCCTACACAGAAAAAAATATCTGAGCATTTACTCGTAGACGATTCATGCCCCGTTCAGCCTGTGCGGTAGTTTCCAGCTCATCGTGGTAGTTAAAATGCTATCCTGGTAGTTTCCAAGACTTTGTAGGATACGTTTCTGAAGTGTTACAAAACATTATAGTTGTTGTTTGTTTCGCATGATAACCCTCGGACTCGTCAATTAATTACCACCGTGAACAAATAAATCACATTTCAACACCATGAAGAAGCTAAGCTGAGGACTTAAGAGATTCAATGTGATACTTGCCAAGTGGAGATCATGCCCTGGACTTCCAAACAACACCTCTGGAAATCTAAAGCAAAAGGTCATTAGTTGTTAGCTGTGGTGGACTAAGCAAAAAACAAAAAAAAATGATATAAAAATTGCGCCACTCGCTGTTCAGTCAACTTTAAGATAAAATGGCAGGCTAAGACTACTGGCCCAAAGTATCGTTAGTACTTGTGCTTCAGGAAAAAGGCAAATATCCTCAGGTTGGGACACTTTTTATATACATGTGAGTGTGACGATGAAAGGGCATGTTATTTGATAATTAAAAAGCATGTTTATTCAAAAACAAAATATGTGAATATCCCTTCTTTTCATTCTTCTCATCATTTCAATAGCCCACTAAAATTAAAATTCAGGTAGTCTACATTTGTTATCTGACAAAAGGTTGTTTGAAAAGGTCTTCGTATGAATAAGAGGGGTATTCAAGGTTCGGCCCACCACCCTGTCTTTATAAAAATGAAGTAGCCCCTGAATAGTGAACATCTGCTGATGCAAACTGCTACTAAATTCCTACAAAGTCTTGGAAACTACCACAATAGCATTTTAACTACCACGATGAGCTGGAAACTACCCCACAGGACGAACGGGGCATGAATCGTTTACGAGTAAATGCTCAGATTTTTCTTTCTGCGCAGGAATGTTTATTCAGGGTCTTTTTATCAGTTCCATCATCAAATGATATCAAATTCCATTTAATTTGACAGATATGGGCTAAAATCCTTCGAACTTTGTGGAAAGTTGGTTCGATGCTCAGTAGGGAAACACGAATCAAAAGAAAGAAAATAATTTTTAGAACAAAATTTTGGGCTAGAGGGGACGCTGAGACATATTAACACGGAACCACATTGTCGGATTTCACTATTGTTCATTCTTAGTTGTAAAATAAAACAATAATGAAAGTGACATCAACGTTTCTTTATCCAATTGTCGGCCTGGAAACTACCACGACGTGTCCCGGATGTGACTTGGGAACAAAATTACATTAACACAATTACGTGGTAGTTCCTAGGTTTACCACCCGTGCAATAAATATACATACCTCTCCTGAATTCTTGTAACCTCTTTTCTTGGCATGTTTCTTTGGGTTGATTACCTGTAAGGCAGTAAAATATATCTTTAATTATCATATGACATGGCGTCTGGAAGTGAAATAACGCCATGCAATAAAATCGATAACCCACTGGTGGTTAACAGATTTTCAGGAAGCGTTACGATGCCCATAACAACGTTGCGTACATAATGACAAAATTATAACATTTTAACTGCAGAAATGTGATTTCAAAGTAATCTTAATGTCATATATTAAATAGAATCTAACATTCGTGCTCTTTTTTTATTGAATTTATTAAACTCGTTGTGAAAAAGAGATAAAATTCTCGACAAGCCTCGCATTTTATCTCTTTTCCCCAACTCATTTAATAAATTCAATAAAACATGAGCACTCATGTAAGATCCTCTATATACCATATTTGATCAAACAATAATTCATATAAGCGCACATTGAATACTTTATGAGTTGTTTACCCTAAACTCTGGCCTTAAAGTTATAAATAGAGGATCTTACATGACTGCTAAAGTTTTATTGAATTTATTAAACGAGTTGAGGAAAAGAGATAAAATGCAAGGCTTGCCAATTTCAATAATACAGGAGCATGAATGTTAGATTCTATTTATCATATGACATTAAATTATTTTGAAATAATATTTTTGGCATAAAAATGTTAGTGTTTTGCCACATACTTGACGTTAAAAACGTCATTTCATAATGTTACCCGAAAATCTGTAAACCAGGTTTATCAATTTTATTGCATGGGGTTATTTCACTCCCAGACACAACATTTTATGATAAAATATTTTACATGCTCAACTGAGCATGAAATTTCAACTACAGTTGAACTTTAGTCGCTCGAACTCGCCTGTCTCGAACACCAGGGATCGTTCGAACTCGTTCGTCGGTCCTGGCAATTTCCCTATACATTTAATGTTTAAAATACACCCCAGGCTCAAACAGCGATGGCTCAAACTCTCGAACTCAAAGCACGGTCCGCAGGGCGATTTTTCATGTAAAAACGCTATGATGGCTCGAACCAAATATTTCTTTACATCAATCAGTCACACGCTTGATTTAAATTCATTATTATTTTCATAAGCGCTCCGTGACAATGATGATTTTACCCTTGGGTTACCTAACGACGAGCGGAATGTGTGAAGCAATTAGCGGCAATTTATCAGATCAAAGATTTGAGTAAGTTCTCACTTGTCACCGCTTAGTAGGGCGGCCGAAAATGATTAAAGACAATTAATAAGATGTTTTGTAATCAAGCTTTCGCGTGTCAAAATGAGTAAAACATGCCTGGCTGGATAAAGACAGGCATCAGATTGTGCGGCGGTACAGTCTGATCCGCGTTTTTGTTGTAAACATCCTGGGGAGTTTGTCATTTTTCATGTTTTTATTCGCTGTTATTAATTGAAACTTGCACATTGTGAATAAATAATATGAAACAAACTTGTTTTTTATTTTATTGTTCTAAAGGAAACGATAAACAACCGAGCATAAACTGTGTAGCGACACATAAACAGGAACATTCACCCACAAGAAGACAAACGGTACAGCTTACTTGATAGCAAATGCATTGATCAGCCTGCGCATATGCTGATAAATGTATTGACTTTAAACAGGTTCATATGCTAGCACATGTGGCGTATCATTTTAACTCTAGCGTGCAAAAGGTTATTGATCAGTGACAGGTGTCACGTGCGCTTTGCAACTTTGGTCGAAAAAAAAACGTGGTGTCCGTGATGACATAAAGTACACATGCACGAACTTGAAAATTGTCAGGCTAGGTATCGCTCAAACACATGGATGGGTCGAAGTCATACTGATGATCCCGACGAGTTTGATCCATCGAAGTTTGACTGTATAATACTGAAAAATAAAGATATTTTACTTAAAACACCCAGATGTTGCATTTATCATACTATTAAATAAATGTTAAAATGCCAACAATTGTTTATCAGTTGAGCATGAAAAAGTTTTATAACCTCAGAGCCTGTTTTCTAGTAGGTACAATTTCATTATTGATATGGACTTATTGTGTAGATGAAAAAAAAATGTGGATGCTTTAGTTCCAGACAACAATTTTCAGTCATTTTGTGACATTTTGCAAGACAGAAACAGTACTAAGCACTGAGGATGGTGGAATTTAAGCCTAGGAGCTCTTTGTCATATGTTAGAATCTCTACCAACTGAGCTACCACACTCAGACTGACAGAACAATACCATCAGAAGCCAGCTGATCTAGATCTTCACTGTTTACAAAGTCTTAAGAGAGTAGTGATCTGGTACTTAACCCTTAAAGCTCCAAGAAAAAAAATGCATCTGAAAATGTCATCTGCTGAAGTCGTCTGCTGCAAATAATTGCCTAACATTACTGACCAATTAAGTATAGAGGTAAACAGCGTGGACCCAGAACAGACTGCTCCTATAGGAGCAGTCTGATCTGGGTCCACACTGTTTGCCATAGAGGCTTCTTAAACATTTTAACAGATGAGAAAAGCAGACAACTTTTGTTGCAATTGGCAGATTAAGGGTTTTAAGAGAGTAGTGAAATGGTACTTAACTCAAGAGAGCAGCAATGGCGCAGATAAGTCTGCGCAAATGGACATTGCACAGGTCTTTGCAAATGGACATTGCACAGTCTCATCAGAGTCTTCACTGTTCTGATACATAAAGTATGGTAGTTGACCAAATATTAGACCCATGGTTCATACAGGCAAATTGAGTAAAATTCAAGGACTTCTAAAAGACTCTCCTTCAGTTTTCAAGGACTATAAGTTTATGAAAAATACTGATTTAAGTGTTAAAATCCTACTTCAGATATGCTAGTCCTACAAAAAATAGTAGAATTCAACTTTGAGTGATATTCCAGTACTTTTTAAGGACTTTTCAAGCAAGCCCTCCAAATTCAAGTACTTTTCAAGCCTGTGCGAGCCCTGAGACCTCATCTTTCTCAGGACAGCTTCTCATGTCTGTTTCAAGAATAGCTTACAGTAATTGTTCTAAAATTCCAACACTTTCCTATTTCTGTCCTCAAATACAATGTTGGGTTTTCAGGGTTTACCAAGGAAGACCCTGATCAGACTGCTTCTTTACAAGCAGTCTGATCTTGGTCTATGCTGTTTGTCTTGGCCTTAATTTTTAATCGGCTGGTCAATACCTGATGTTTGCCTGAGGCTTGGCACACCGATACTCAACTGGGAGTTTTCTTTAGCTCTGAAGTCAGTGTTAAGAGCCCTTTTCATTGTTTCATCACAGTTTGTTAATTGATTTGGTTGTTTCCCTGCGATGATACATAGCATTAGTTAGGAAACCTCCATGTGAGCCAAACTAATTTTTTGTTTTTACAACAGCAGAATCTAGGGCGAAGACGTGGACAATAAAATTAACTAAGCCCCCACCCCCTCCAAGTGGCTTTGACTGCTGTCCATTCTAAGTTGGTGGTTCTGTTGTTGTTCATTGTTTGTTGTTGCTCCCATTGTTTGTGGGGGCTTAGTGTTAGATCTTTGTTTTGTTCTGCAGTACTCAGTGTCCTCTCTAGTTTTGCAATCATCTTGCTGGGGAAGAGAGAGCTGGTTGCTTTACTTTTGTTGTGTTCTGCATGTCATGTCACTGTTATCCTTCTTTGACTCTTCCTTGCAGTACCATGAGTTGGTTTATACTATAGTAAAACCTGTCTTAAGTGACCACATAAATATAGACAAAACAAAGGGTTTAATGGAATATGGAAGCTTAATGAAGGTTGAAAGTATTGCAGAATACTCCCCTTGGAGCATTCTGCAATACTTTTGACCTGCATTAAGCAATAATCGGTATAGAAAACCAATTTTGATGTTCTTTTTGAATGGCCACTTAAGACAGGTTTTACTGTATGTGATTGTGGCATTTCCTTGTCACACTTACTTTATATCATGTGATGATTTTTCTTCTCTTCTCAACCAAACTATGGGATACAGATTCAAGTAAGTCATTTGACTCTTCTGAATCCCAGTATTGTAATCGTATTCTGTGTAGCTTTGTATACTTGTCATATATTATACAAATAAAGTTTAAACCAACCAAACTATATGTTGTTGGTTCTTCTGGGTGTTTATTCAGATGGACAACAAAAACTCAAAATTTTACTCTAAAGATTTTGCTTATTTGAACCTATACCACATTGTTGGTTTAAAGAGGCTCAATATCTGGGGATAAGTACGTGTTACTGTACCTGATAGGCCGTGTTTGATGTGGGTGCTTTAGTGAGTTCTTTCAGGGTTGTTCTACACTCTCCTATAAGATCATGGCTGCTGAAACATAGCACCAAAACATGAGTCACTCATAGGATGAGCTTCAAAATCTCAGTTATATGAGCTGGTCAGTGGCCAATCCAGAGGGGGTTCAGGGGGTTTGCTCAAAACCCCTCCTTTCCCCACATTTTTAAATATCCTTTGAAAAGGAAATAATTTGGTCTCATCGAGACCAAATTATTTCATTTTCATGGGACATTTAAGAAAAATGAGATAAAATCAGCAAAGCGAACCCCCATTCTGTTATACATATGAACCCCCTTATCAGAAATCCTGGATCCGCCCCTGTATCTGAATTATCCAGCATAAGGTTAAAGTTGGCATGTGCATACAGCAAAGATTCAAATAAGTCTGTGCATCCCACAGTCTGATCAGAGTCTTTGTTTTCCACCTGAAGAAACATTGGACCTTTGGCTACCCATATAGCATCAATTAAAGACTCTGATCAGACTACATGGATGCACAGGCTGATCTGAGTCTCCGATGGGCGCACATGCCAACTTGCACATTTTGCTGGACACTGGCCCATACATGGATCACTCTTGAACAAATACAGAATCATTCAAATATGGTAAGTTACTGTTTACTGAAGCAGGCCTCTAGATATGGGTTTGTTATTGTATATCAATTTTCTTATTATTCAATCAAAACATATGTTGTGGGTACTCAAAAGAACCGTCTCATCAAGATGGTTCCTATGAGCACTTAAAAATATGTTTAAATTGATGGATATGAAATTAATCACAATTTTACTCTTAAAATGATTGCCTTAATATCTTGACCTATGCTGAAGCATTTACAAGGATACTGTTCATATGTTCAAATGATGAGTACCTAACTGGTAAAGAACTGAAAAGAATATCTTTATACCCTCAGTATCAATGAAGTATTCTTTATAATACTTAAATAACAAAACAAGTGGAATAAAAACAATGCCCTAGCCCCTAGGTTATAAAACTTTTTCCATGCTCAACTAGGCTGAGCACGAAATTTATCCTGCTCATAAATGTAAAAATGCAAACAATTGTTGGCATTTTAACATTTATTAGCATGATAAATACAACTTAAGAGAGACTTAAAGCAAGAAACTTCTTCATTTGTTGATATTTTAGCTTTTTTGAGTAGTTGAAAGGATCATTGACGGTTTGGGCCTTATACGCCTATTTTTCTGATTTCCAGAACGCTGCTTTTGAGCTTCTAGTGTGATGCATTGAGTATCAGCGCAATAGGTGAATCTAATGGCAAGAGCCAGCTAGCAAAATATTTTTAAAATTCCTACGCACTCAAGAGTTATGGCGGGTAGAAAGGGGAGGGGGTCTGAAATTTCATGAAAATAAGAAGTGCTTTAAAAAGTGATTTCTGCACGTTTTCTTGATTTATTTGGTAGGAATGGCAATATCTATTGAACATACCATATGCAGAGTATTAACGAATCAAGATAATTGATGAAATTGTTTTAAAAATAAAATATGTTTTGTAATAAAATGATTTTGGGGAGGTAATTTAGAAGTTACCTGTACATTTTTGACTACATGTACCGTAAATAATACAAAACTGAAAGCTCAACAAAAGAAATAAATATTGTTGAAGGAATGAAAGTGTCCCATTTAGCATTGGAAAGTAAAACTGATTCTAACTAGATCCTTTAAATATTACTTTTGCTTTGTTTAAAGGGCGTAGCATGTTGAATGTTATTAAAGTGTCCTAATATTTATGGTATACTTGATGCATGTATATCCCTATATGAGACAATATATTGAGCACTAAAGTATTTACCTGTTATAACTCTTTGCGTGCCAGTGTATAATTTTGTCGTCTGCCAATGCCTTTTGCAAACAGTTTGAACCCGGATGAAGACCAATAGAATGTCGGTCTTGATCTGGATCCAAACTGTTTGACACTCTGATGGTGGTCCTGGGTGGTTTATTTTTAAAAAAATTATTTTTGAAGAAAGTCAGCAGACGAAAATAAAAACATGAACAATTCCCTAGCATGCAAATAGATAAGGACGTTTGCAAAATAATGTGTCATTTAATAACAGTGAGATTTTTTCATGAAAAAAATGCATAAAACCTTGCTAATGCTACTTTTAATCTTTAAGTAATTTATATTAAACTAGCACAGAAGACAAAGCAATTTAGGAGGTTGGTTCTAGAGAACTTCATTACTGTCATTAATTTCTTATTTGGTAGAAAAGGCATTTTATGGGCTTAGGCCCTGGGTTTTTGGGCTGCTGAACATCTTTCCCCCCCTTGTGCCAGCAAGCCACTTCCATACAATGTGTAAAATATGGTAACACATATACATGCAAAAGCTTTTGCTGGCACACAGGGGGGAATGATATTTTAAAAAATGTTTTCGGATTTCTATATATCTTAATGTAAAACTGATTTTTCTACCCAAAATTTTACATCTTTGAAACATTTAATATCGAAAGCGGATTTCACAGCCATAAAGTACTCAGGTCAGGGTAGCTTCAAGGTGAAGAAAGGGGCGATTGACAAACTTTTATTTTTACTGAAAACCATAGGCATTTACCCATAGCAAGTGTCAATGATCCTTTCGTGCTCAGTTGAGTTGAGCATGAAAAAAGTTTTATAACCTCAGGGCCCGGATAGCTCATCTGAGACCTGGTTTGGAAGGAGATATTTTTGAAATATTTTTTCTTCTATTTTAGTACTGGTGACTTTTTTGTTCCAAAAAAATCAAACATAGTAAAATGGTGCAGGAGGAGATGCTGTGACAAATGATTTTCTAGATTACTACCATGCAACTACCAGCTTAGCAAAAACATAGTTCATTTATTTTATTTATTTGATTTGATTCTTTACGTCCACTCAACAATCTTTCAGTTATGCGGGACGGGTCTTCCTGGGTTGAACCAGTACTAAGCTAGGATAAATGTGTCTTGCTCAAGGACCACAACGCAGTGACGCCGGTGCGGCTCGAACCCGCGGCCCTTCGGTCTCGAGTCAAGCACTCTACCACTGAGCCACTGCGCTCCCAAAACATAGTTCATGAAATCAAATTCGGTGATATAGATGGCATGTAAATATACACAATTTGCCATATAATGACAAGTATTTTAATACTGATTGGCACTTTGGGATGTTTAAAAGAGGAAAGCCAATGGACATGATACTTGTTTTGTGTATATTTCAAAATAGATTTCCTTAATTTCAGTAACATATGTTGTTGGTACACATTGGAATTGCCTTATAGAGGTAATTCCAATGTGCACCTACAACATATTTCCATTCAATAAATGAGTGTTTTTCACCATAAAACAGTTCACAAACTTCTCAGCTACTTTTTATGTTTCAGTGTAATGAGCATGTGGAAATGATCAAGTTTTTGTATAGTTTGGCATACACCTGAATGACAATAATAGATAGCCCATTTTATATATTGACAGCTTATCTTTAGATGTTTCATTGGAATGAAATGCTAACTTGGTGGTTGCCTGGTTGTATGCTCTAGAAGCAATTTTGTTGAGCCAAGGCAATCTGTTTGTGCACTTTTGGTAGAGGGATTTTCATACTAAAAGTGTTGTTGTTGTTGTGTTAGTGTTTAACGTCCCACCAACAGCTAAGGTCATATGGAGACGGGGCCACGGCTTAAAGTCTCATCCGACAGACTGGAGAAGCCGGGAATCGAACCTGCGACCCCTGGTTTACAAGGCAAGTGGCTTATCCACTACACCACAGCGGCTCCTATACTAAAAGTGTTTATTTCCTTGCCCACTACTGTCAGGGGACAAAAATTCCACTCATCCGCTCGTAATTACGAGTGAAATCTGAAAAGGACGAGTAATTCTTCCCAAAGCACTCGTCCTGTAGGACAAGTGCTTTGGAAAGTATTACTCAAAGAAGTCATATTACTCCCTTAAAGTTATGCTATCTATTGCATACACTTTTATTAAGGGACACATGCATATGTTTGCAGGACAAGTGAAAATTGTAAGTCACTCGTCCTGCAGGTCAAGTGCAATATTGAAATATTTTTGTCCCTGACTATGATACACTGATAGTCTGATATATTGTTACATCCCTATAAAATAGTTAATGAAGATTTGCACAAGACAAAAAGCTCACCTTCCATCCGAGTCCCAGTCATAACATTCTATTTTAATATTTCTGAAAGAAAAATGAAACAATAACTATCTTACACCAACACATAAATGGGCATTTCAAGAAACAAACTTGAACTTAAGAAATTCAAGTCTTAAAACTTGCAGTATGCCTACAATATAAAATCAATTTCAAGTTTAAAAAGTCTAATGTATTTAGATAAACTGAAAATAAATCAGAGAATCTGTTATAATCTGCCTAACTCAGTGTTTTGAGGCCAACTAACAATTATGAATTCCTGAAAATTCGCCGGACTTGCCAGAGCCTTCTGCTGTTCACATACACAACGTACGGATGTAGATGAAGACTCAGACCAAATTTAGACCTGTAGCCCACCTGAATATGAAGCTTCAGAAGCTGGCTGATCAAGATATACACTGTCATGCAATTCATGCTATGGAACATGATTTGGTTGATGACTTGATGTGAGTGATATGTATTCAGTTGTTGAAAAAAGCAAGTGATTTTTAACAGTTGATAGTAATTTCTACTTGCTAGGTGGGTAAGTGCTTAATTTGAACCCTGAAAACTGAAGAAAATGGCAGTTCAATATAATCAGCAGGCCTGTGTGACAGCTCTAAAATTCCAAAATCTTGATATTCAGATATTCAAATCCTTAAGCAATCAATATCCTATATATTTATGCCTAATTAAGGATACAAGTTCTTTAGAGATCAATCCTGGATTATCAAATGTACCAAATTTGCGTGGACTTAGAATTTGGGGGCTGGGAAAGTCAGTCCTGAAATCTTGAATTCAGGAACAGTCCTGAAAACTTCTGCCCATGAGCAGGAGAATGGTAATTTTTTTAACCCTAAAAGCGCCACCTATAATTTGCAGCAGACGACAATTGCAAATTTTGCCGCTTTTTCAAAAATAACAAATAAGGCATGATATTTCATGAGAATCGTCTGCTGGCAGATGGTTCTCATGTAATATCATACCTTATTTTTGTCAAAAATTGGGAAAGATGTCAAAAAGATTTGTCGTCAGCTGCAATTGTAATTGGTACTTTAAGAGTTAAGCCAAATACTATAAAAAATAAGGCATTTATTCTTGCTGCCTCAAATGAAGAACAGTACCCATATATTTTAATGTAGTGTTCACAGTGCACACAAAACGATGTTTGACCTTGCACATAGACGCAGTGTGTATGCTACATTGAAATAAATTATATTCTATTTTTCTATTAGATGCAGCAAGAAAAACATGGAACACTACTTCATAGCATCACATATGTGTCAATGTATTATGGGCCTTGAGAGTGTAGACTATAGCTGGTATTGTTTATTATTATACCTCACATAGAATTCCCATAGAAATCCTCAATTGGCCGGTATGTGCTAATTACGACTATCACCCTGCGATAATTTTGACTATCCCATGTGCACTGCCTATGCGCGTATGGTTCTTTTACACGAGGAGATGCTAACTTACAATGGCGAATACATGTATGAGCCATGGCCTGGTCCCAATAACTTCATTATTTGTGATCAGAAACATAAAGTGTGGGTACTCGTTTTCTTAGTTAGAAGAGAGGAACATTTTGAGATCGAAATTGAGCAGATTAGGCGAAAATTTTCTGTTTTGCAACAAAATCATTCATAGCAGCTCCATTTACAATGTAGATATAACTCCATTTACAATGTAGATCTAGGCGACGCTGCTGAGTAGCCTATTAAGTTTGCCGTCATCAGGGATTATAGCATGATTTGTTAAAACAGCGATCATGATTTTGTTTGATTGTTTGATTTGATTCTTTACGTCCAATCAACAATCTTTCAGTAGTATAGGGACGGGTCTTCCTGGGTTGAGCCAGTACTAAGCTAGGATTAATGTTCTTGCTCAAGGACACAACACAGTGACGCCGGAGAGGCTCGAACCTGCGGCCCTTCGGTCTCGTGTCAAGCACTCTACCACTGAGCCACTGCGCTCCAACGGCGATCATGATCAGCTTGAGCACTAAAACTGTTTAAAACAATCCTTTTGTGAAATATATACTATGCACAGTAAGTTTACAATTTCTTATGTTTCGCATCTTTTTGTGCTCATCTTTGTGCAATATCGAACAATTTTAATTGCAATGACGAGAACAGGATCATAGGCAAATGAAAACACAAATTTACAGACGCCATCCTTTAAATAGGCATTAAGGGAGAGCAAGACTTGCAGGAGGGGTCAGTAAGCAAAATTCACATCCGTTGTAAGTAATGCTAAAATGATAAGCATGTGATTTTTCGTTTGATGGTCTTACATCTTCCTCATGCATCATAGGCCTATAAAAAACTATTGGTTATGTGACAGATGTGATAGAGATTTCATGCTGAAAAAATCAGCTGGCATTAATGACGTCAAAACGTAGTCATCATTTGTTTAAACTTCTAATGTTAATTGGCGCTTCAATTCAACAGAGACTCAGTTTACAAAGATATCATAGGCTTACAATGTAACTCATCTTATGGTTGATTAAGACCTTAAGTTACTGGAAAATGGTGCAATGCATTTGCAAGATAAGGGTGATGTTAGATTTTATCTTTCGGCTAGTGCTCTGTAGCTATGAATATGTTTCATTCAACATTATTTGTCTGAATGTGTTGGAAATAAGTAAGGGTGCAAAGATCCGGAATCAATACAATCGAGTACAACACCTGACCCAGGATACCAATGGAAAAGTGACAAAGTCACAGTTAGACACCACAAGCGAGAGCCAAGAGATCAGCCCTTTCCCAGCAGGTGACCACAAAGCACATATAAACAGACACACACAAAGACATAGCAAACACAAGACAGAACCAAAACATAAAGGATCCACAAAAGTAGTACCACCTTGGAACGGTCAGTAAAATATTTTACTGGAGGGCTTAAACAGGTTTAACGGCGCCAACCTCACCCTTAATTCAGATGTGGATCAAGACACATAGGAAGGCATCAAACAGTTTTAATTGTTAATGTGGTTCAAAAAAAAAACTAGAAACACCGTTTACAGGTGATAACGTAAAAGCATTAATTAAAAACATCAAATTGTTAAAACTTGGTCCTTTATTTCTCTGAGAAAGTTCAGAAAATTGCAGCATTTGCTATGCTTTTTTGGTTTTCAGTGACCAAACAATCACTTGAAAATTGTTTTGGCTTCCCCATATGATCAGAAATACCCACGTTGCCCGCTAGTTTTACAATTTAACGTCACTTTAGCACGGCCGCTATGTTTGGTAATTCTATATTTTTTTAAATGGAAATTCTTGTCAGATGATCGGCACTTGTATCTTCATGACAGAAAATGAAACTTGAGATCTGCTGTGGATGGGCTCACACATACAAAACAATTGCTAAACTTATTGTGCATAGTATATTATTTCACCGAGTTGTAGCAAATACGCATTGTGCTGTCCTTGGAACTTCCCGCACCATGGATAGAGGAAAAAAGGGTAGAAAAATTAAGGAATAATGTTCGGTATAATAAAATAAAAATAACATTCTTTAGAGAGTGATAGTAAAAAAAATCATCCATCGAAATATGATTATCAACCTCGGCTGCGCCTTGGTTGATAATCACATTCCTCGGGATGATATTTTGGTTTATTACTCTCTAAAGAATGTTATATTTTTATACTATCATCAGGAATGTTTCTTTACCTATCATAATCACCATTACAGAATGTAGTGAGAGGTATTCGGAATGGTTTCCAAGTTGGGTTGAGAGTATTCTTGATGTATTCAGTCTTATGAACTGCTGTATAACTGCAAAAGAAACAAGACAGGTACCAGTAATTATCATCCCAGATTTGTTTTTGTTTTATTTGATTCTTAACAGCCCAGTCAACAGTATTTCAGTTATGTTGGGATGGGTTTTCCTGGGTTGAACCAGTACTAAGCAAGGGCAAATGTGTCTTGCTCAAGGGCACAACACAGTGACACCAGTGAGGCGCGAACCCGCGGCCCCTCAGTCTCAAGTCAAGCACTCAACCACTGAGCCACTGTGTTCCATATATTATCCCAAGAGTTTCTGTATATAAAAAAGAGCCACTGGAAACATCAAAATGAGTAAGAAATCTAGAAAAAATAACAAACTGTCAGTAATTGAATTCCCAATTCACATTTCTAGTATAATATTATATTGGGCACCACAACAATATCAATCAGTCACGGTCACTAGCAGTAAGAAATGATAGAGTGTATTTACTTTTTAGGAATGGAACATAGCATTATGGAGCCAATTAGCATGCATTGTAATTGAATGACCCATTTAATAACGAGAGTTAAATAATGACAGAACTGATTAGTATCCCTTAGCACACCAAGAACAATGTGGAAAGAAATTGAAAATCACCTTGTACTACAGTAAAACCTGTATTGTATAAGGCCACTCTCAAAAAGACAGAAAATTGTTTACAAGACCAATTATTGTTTAATGCAGGTCAAAAGTATTGCAGAATGCTCCAATTGAGGGAGCATTCTGCAATACTTTCGACCTTCATTAAGCTACCGTTTGTCATTAAGATCTTTGTTTTGTCTATTTTTCAGTGGCCATTTTACACAAATTTTACTGTACAAAAGGCAACACAATGTCAGTCAATCATGGGCACTAGCAGTACTAAGAAATGTTAAAGTGTATTTACTTTTTAAGAAATAGAACCTAGCATTATGAAGTCATTTAGCACGCATTGTGATTGATTGACTGCTTTACTTGTGATTTGATAAACTGAACTGATTCCTATCCACTCACACGGGGCAGCGTAGCGCAGTTGGTAACGTGTCTGACAACAGATGCGAGTCTGACTGCAGATCCAGGGGTTGCGAGTTTGATACCAGTCCGGTCCCGTACTTTCATGGAGATTGATTATGAAATAATTTCTACGGTCATTCTCCTCCCTTCTCCTGAATCATTCAAGAAGGATTGTTGTCAGTTACAAACGAAAGTTTGTGCACGAAGTTCTGGTTAACTGCTTGTTCAAGCTTGCCCTGGAAAAAGTATGGTTAGAAGAACTTACCATCCTACCATGACCATAGCTGTTGACTTGGGATGTAAAGCAACAAAAACAAACAAACAATATCCACTGGCACAACAAGAAAAATTTGGAAATAAGTTGATAATCACCTTGTATGACTTGTAAATCACTGTGTAGTACTCCCATGCATAAGATTTCAGGGCTACATCAGTTCTCTAATAATGGATTTTTTAAAATGGAAAAAAACCCATAAAATATTAATCATTCAAACAGTTATACATAAAAACTACCAAAGTTTGCTTCCACCATAAATGTCTTAACCCTCAAAGCGCTATCTATAATTTGCAGCAGACGACAATTTCAAATTTTGCTGCTTTTTCAAAAATAACAAATAAGGCATAATATTTCATGAGAATCATCTGCTGGCAGATGATTCTCATGAAATATCATGCCTTATTTCTTTGAAAATCAGGAAAAATATCACAAATTTTGTCGTCTGCTGCAGTTGTGATTGGCGCTTTAAGGGTTAATGATTTACAAGTTTTTGTAAATGTGTCTGATATGGGCTGAAAATGAAGAAGCATCATCAGTCTAAGTATCTTACCTACCTGCCATCTTGGTTTGCTCTGTAGAAGATTAAGAAAGGATCTGACTTCCCAAATAAATCTTTCTTATCAAGACCACTGGCTTTAAACTGCATTGTTGCAACTTCCTGGAGAAAAAAGGTACTAAACACAATAATACGTAGGGCATATTAGGGCATATTTGTCTCATGATATGAAACGAATGGCAATACATTTTTTGGCAAAATACCACAGGAAACTTTGAAATAAAATCTATAAATATAGAGCAAACTATACTCAGATATTAATCCTTATTATGCATTACACCACTCCCAATTTTTTATCTGCTCAACTTGTTATATTCCACTTTGCTTGTAAAGAAACTCTAATAAATCAAAAATTCAGTGTTTGCGTTTACGCCGTAATAATATCTAAATACCCAACGAAAATCATTGGTACGCAAAAAAGACAAGTAGCTTGCGTCCATGGAAAGCAAGATCAAAAGCAGTCGACTTTCAACACATTTAAGCCAGCTAAATAGTGAAGAGAGAATCCACACTGGTAAATGTATACGTCGATTTGGTGGTATTTACGCGTATTGCCAGTACTTTATAGACCGGAAGTGGAAGATATTGGTGTTAATACTATATAGAAAAACATTCCATATGCCTAAAGGACTATAGAATTAGATCATTTTTAAGTATTCGGCATGCACATGGCGATTTATGTAAGCATTTAGGAATAGATTTGAGTACCGATCTGGATGATCGGTACTCGAATCTATTCCTAAATGCTTACATAAATCGCCATGCACATACTGAATACTTAAAAATGATGGCAGGCTATAGTCCTTTGGGCATATGTCATGTTTTTCTATATAGTATTAACACCAATATCTTCCACTTCCGGTCTATGAAGTACCGGCAATACGCGTAAATACCACCAAATCGACGTATACATTTACCAGTGTGGAATCGGTCTTTTGTACTTTGCAACGCTTCAAAATCACAAAGAGACTGCTATAAACAGTATTCAGTTGTGGTTTTCCGAGATCCCTTGTTCATAGCAATGGTTGAAATCAGAACGAGGCTCAGCTATAAATAATGATTTACGGTTTTCCTAAAATCGATTTGCTGGGTAAAAATGGGGTTTGCCTCGAGGAATCACACTAGAAACATTTAAATAACTTAATTAAGTGTATTCTGAAGCCAATACTATCACAATTCGATGTTTTATCCTTTCAAAAATGCATTCACAGACAGGTTCAGGGATTTTCAACAGGAACAAGTTAAATAATCCTGGTCTAGAGTGTCAAGTAAAGACTTTTTAAGAGTGAAAAAGTTTAATAGTCAAAGACTCCATCACTGCGAAGTATGCTTCTTTCTTGCTTTTTTTAATTGATCGTCAATCACTTAGTGTAAACTGAAAATGTTTGAGATTCAAGTTAATTGATTGTTTTAGCTAACTTCTCTGTGTTTAACATTGCAAAAAAATATAGGTTGGGAAACTTTCAGGGACTCAGTAAAATTTACATGGGACTCAACTTTTGTTGATGCCCTGGGTCCCAGGGAAGCAATAGAAATCAAGCCTAAATCTAATACTTAGGAATTGTCCTACCTGGCCAATAAGGTCTCAGACATTTGTAAATATTTTGGACAATTTTCGCGGGCTGTCACCAGACTGAATCTCTGTAAACACAGCAACCTTCTTTCATACAGGCCCGAGGTTATGACACGCTTTTCATCCTCAACTCAACTCAGCATGAAATTTAAATGCTCATAAACACTAAAATACTGACAAACAAAGAAGTTTCTTGCTTTAAGTCTCTCAGATGTTGTATTCATCATGCTAATAAATGTTAAAATGTCAACAACTGTTGGCTTTTTAACATTTATGAGCAGGATAAATTTTGTGTTCAGCTGAGTTGAGCATGAAAAAAGTATTATAACCTCGGGGCTGGTATAAATGGATCAATTTGCTTGTAAAGAAACTCTTAATAACTTAAAAATTGTTTCTTAGGAATTGTTCTACCTGGCCAGTAATGTTTCAGTCGTTTGTAAAGATTTTTGGACCATGTCCGCGGGCCGACGCCAGACTGAATCTCTGTAAAAACAGCAACCTTCTTTCATATAGGCCCTGAGGTTATAAAACATTTTTCATGCTCAACTCAACTGAGCACGAAAAACTAAAATACTGACAAAGAAGTTTTTAGTTTTAAGTCTCTCAGATGTTGTATTTATCATGCTAATAAATGTTATAATGCCAACAACTGTTGGCATTTTAACATTGATGAGCAGGATAAATCTCATGTTCAGCTGAGTTGAGCATGAAAAAAGTTTTATAAGTCTGGGCCTGGTATAAATGACTACCTTTGAACTACTGACTTCCTCAGCTCTCACTAGTATCAATGAGTTTCCTTGAACACCCCTGAAAGAAGAATGAGCCAGCCCATGAGATAATGGTTCCCAGGGTGTCGAAATACCATGTCTGACATGTCTGACCTGGTCCCCGCTTCATTCAGGACAAGTTAAAAATTATTATTTACTTGTCCTGGGACAAGTATAAGGAAAGTTATAATTCTGTTCTAATAAAGTTGCTCAGTAATTACGTTCATTTATCATATGACATCGCCATCGAGAGTGAAATAACATCATGCAATAAAATGGATAAACCACCAGGGGTTTACAGGTTTACTGGAAGCGTTATGATGTCCATAACAGCCTTGCGTACATAATGACAAAATTATAACGTTTTATACCAGAAATGAGATTTCATAGTAATCTTAATGTCATATGATAAATAGAATCTAACATTCGGGCTCGTGTATTATTGAATTTATTAAACTTGTTGCGAAAAAGAGATAAAATGCTCAGCAAGCCTCGCATTTTATCTCTTTTCCTCAACTTGTTTAATAAAATCAATAAAACATGAGCACTCATGTAAGATCCTCAATATACAGAATAGTTCAAAATGGTTTTGTTTGTTGAAGCTTTAGACAACAATTTTTCAGTCATGCCTGGCTGATTTCCTGTTTACATTGAATGAGTGTATAATTGGTTTATTCTTATCTAGCTTAATCAAATGATATACTAGTCTTATTCTCAAGCATTTGAGCTTCATTGATTAATAAGGGGATAACTGTATTCAAAATTTTCATTTTGGGAGGTATATCATCGGATATACGGTCAGAAATTTAGTTTTATGGCGACGCACGGAGGGAGCCGTAAAACAAGATTTCTGACCGTATATCAGACGATGTATCTCCCCAAATGAAAATTTTGAATATGGTTATCCCTATTCTGATGCACTTCTGCAGTCTCATCTCAAATTGGAGTGTTGCAAGCCGCATAAGAATTATGTATTATGAACTTTGTATGTTGTATCGAAAACAGTGTGGATCTACACTGTTTTGAATAGTGTAAAGATCTAGTTTTAAACTGTTTTCAAAAGAACAAAAGTAGATGAGAGTGCAGATGACAAAAGTTGCGACTGTCAGGAAAAGAGTCTACATTTAGGGCAATATTATAAGAGCTATACATATTAAACTTGTTTTTGACAATCAAACAATAAAGGTTAAGATAAGCCTGGACCCCCAGTCTGATAAGTGCCATGTTATTGATGCTAAATACAAATTTTCAAGAGTCTTGCTCATTTTCAAATTACTTGTGACCCAAGGTTCATACAGGCAAGACTGTGTAAATTTCAAGGATAATTCAAGGATTTCTTAAAGACTCTGTGACAGTTTCAAGGACTATGGTTTTAGCAAATAATGCACCAAATAAAGGGACAACAATTTTATACTGATTTTGGTCTCCATTAGCAGGGTAAAGTTCTACAGAAAATAGTATAAGGGGGAAGTTCCAAATCTGCCCACGCATGGATTTTGATAATATTTTGTAAGTTGAATATATAAATTATAACAATTACAAAAATGAAACTATTTTATTCCTCGAAGGCTGTTAGGCCACAGGGGGGCACCTTGATGTACACTCTCTTTGTACTAATATATTACCTATTAAATATCAGTCTCAAATCATTAACATTATTGACTGCTACATATAAAATATTTCAGTTAGGTCTTACAAACCGCAGTTTTTTCACCAGTATTAACCTAAAAACGCATTGACTATCACTACTTAGTATCTTCATCCAAATTAGGTCCAATATTTTTGGTGTCAGAAGTTTTGGCTAATTCAATAGCATAAAACTGGCATTTTTGTAAGCAGCACTTGATAAGTAGCACTCTGTCTAGAACTTAGTTGTGCGGGTGGATGTCCAGCAGGTATCATTTGTGAATTGATCTTCCACTGATTTCTAAATTTTTTTTGGACTGAAGCCAACAGGTGTTTATGCTCTTAATGTCTTTCAGCATTGATAAAAATCAGATTAGGATTTATGCTAGGTAATTCATCATCTCCATCTACATTCTATGTTCCTGTTGCACCTAGAACTTCCTCTATCTTATGTCGCTCTGAATCAAATATTGAGGCGAATTTGGTTCAGGACTATGTGCACACTTCTCATAAACTAAGTGAAACCAGGTCAAGTGTTTAAGAAATTGTGCACATTCTCACTATTTTGGTAGGTTCTTTTTTTCAGAGAACTTGGATTCCCTCCTCCCCCCCCCCCCCCCACACCCTGTAAGTTGATTAAGTGTTGTATTTTTATATTCTAGTCCTTCTGGAATATTTAGTTTCAGCAGAAAGTAGAAGACCATTTAAGCCAGTGCTAGGAGGCATGAGAACTGCAGCACTTTCGATTTGGCATGCAGAGACAGAGTGAAACTGAGTCTTAAGTTTATTTCTGTTATCAGGGCTCCAGATAAAAGGGGGTAAAGGGTATTTCAGCATTAATTTTTTGGAAATCAGCATTGAAAATTAAATTGAAGGATAGAATATATATTTTCAAGCTTGAGGTTTCAGCACTGATATTCATTTTATGTGATGAGATCTTTTATCCTTAGTAAGAAAAACACCTAGTAATATACACCAAAAGTATAAATCTTGGAAGCTTTCCTAAAAATGTATCATGTATTTAATAATTTGATACAATCAACTTTTTAAGCAAATAAAATGGGTCTTTACAAAAGCAATGCAACAGAACTGATGCTTCTAGGACTAAGTTTCTGCAATTTGATACTTTAAGTAGCGAGTAAAATACTCATTAAATTAAAAAGTAGGGGGTGAAATACCCATTGGTCCAAATCCTTATCTAGACCTCTGTATTATGGAATGATCCATTTTCCCACATTATTTAAATAGTATCCTTATTTTGTAGTTCCTTCGTCACTCAATGAGTACATTTTAATGAATGGTTTACAGAATCTTATTTGAATTGCATTGAATCTTAATTGGTATTGATTGTGATTATTTCTCCTGTATTAAGTTCTATCCGCCAAAACATTTCAAAAGAGTATCCAAAATTACTTATCATAAACCCCATTTAAAATCATTAATATTCCAACAAAAGCTTTAAAACTGCTCAAATAAATAGAAATGGAGTTGATGAAAATAAAAATGATACTTTTTAAGATTATAAAAGGATTTTCAAATATTAAGAAAGACTTAGCGAATTTTTGAATGTATACATACTGAATATGTGGCATTAGACGAGGTGAAACAGTCTTTGTGCTGTTATTTGCATCGTGATTATATAATCACGAATTTGATTCATGAATTTGATTCTCAAATCACCTCATAATCATAATGCTAACATACTAAACAATTCTGTAAAACTGGGCATAAATATCTATATTGAATTCAATAAGATTTATTCATTTAACAAAAGTCTGACTCACCATTCAATCAAAATATATTTCCGGGCTTCAAATCTTGTGAATATAATCCTTATACATATAGTCAAATTATATATAGATGGGAAAGGTTGACAAGAACTGTAAAACACCATAATTAAAACCCAAACATTGTTGATATAATTTGTACAGCTGAATGTGAGTAAATGTTCCAAAAGAAACATTATTTTAACCATTTTATGTGATAGATATGGTACTGTGTGTACCGCACACATAAGCTAGAACTCACAGATTATTCTAGTAATTATCAATTTTAGAAATTCTGATTTCTGATAGATGTAAATTGGGCTGATTTGGGGGGTTTCCCCTATAATCACATACTACACAATACCAAACGATGTAACCAACCAATGAAAAGTGATAGAAAACAAAATACTTCTAAGCCAAACAGTCAATTTGCTTAGTATCATCAAGACCTAAGCCTGTGCAGAACAGAATTCTATGTCAATTGAGCATACTGCTGGAAGTTTACATAAAATCTTGATTTTTACATTCTGCAAAATTTTGACCATTAAGATTGAAATTCAGAAAACTCCATTTTACCGGTTTTATTTTTTCTTGAGATTTTATAATTATAACAAACACATGTGTGGACAAATTTGATACAAATTTCATAGGTTCACAAGACCAGCAACTAGGCAAAATTGACAATCTAATTTGTTGAAATTATTTTCAAAATGTTAAATTTAGGGGTACCTTCAAACAAAATTTGATGTGGACTTGTTTATTTTATACATTGAAACACATGTATGCTACATACATAATTACAAATTAATAGGCATCATGTTCAGAATAAATTATGTTGAAAAATCAAATCTTGTCGCCTAGGGCCACTTTTAATTTAAGTGTCCATCTTTTTAATTTTAAAATTTAAAATTATATAAATTCAACAACTGAATTAGATGAATGGGTAAATATCTCACAAATAGAACACACATGTAATAGACAATCTTTCCACAAAATTTTATAAAATTCTGTGCATGGGCAGAACCCTATGTAAATTCCATATATGTTGGAATTGCCCCATTGTTGTCAAGGGCGTCAAGGCCATATAGTGATTCTCCACAAATTTCAAGGCAATATCAATTTTCAAGGATTTTTCAAGAAAGTCCTATATATTCAGTACTTTTCAAGTCATTGCCAAAAACTGTAGACAGATCTTCTCTTAGTTAACCCTTTGCCTGCTACGAAACGATGCATATAAAAGTGTCTTCTACCACATCTAGTTGCTAACATCACATATATATCTCAGCATAAAGGCAAACAGTGTGAACCCAGATCAGTCTGCTCTTAGAGGAGCAGTCTGATCTGGGTCCACACTTTTTGCTACAGAGACATTTTAAAAGTACCAGAAGAAGACATTTAGTCGTGATTACGGTAAATCTTGTATTAGTTCGTACAGTAAAAAATAATTATTTTTCGCTGTGTACGAACTAATAAAAATTATTTTTCTGAGAAACGGGACTGTACGAACTAATAAAATGAAATTCTGAAGATCGAAAAACGGGACCAAAAATATGCAAACATTGCCAAAGAGGGAGGAATTTCTGTTTATCCTTTTAGCCTAATTACATGCTGAATGTCTGATCAGTATTTTCAATTAAACTAACATTCTTAATAATAGCATGGTGAAAGATTGAAAATAAACAACCAAACAAAAAAGTCTGGATTGCCGTTTCAACCGACTCACATGCAATGTGCGTTATACCCGGCGATATCACCCGGTTACAGGCCAACTGTACATAGGCCTGCTTTACGGAAGAGATGTCACCTCGGACTTTTTCTATGACAATTGTCTTGATTGGAATCATACTCGGACCCACCGGGTCCGAGGAATCATAACAAAAATACAACTTCTGTTCACTACCGACGGCTAGCTCTACAACGTAACAAAGCAATGTATATCGCAGCTTTCGTTTTTGGTCATGATGTAGATTCTTATTTTCTTAGAGCCCTCGAAAGTGCAGCATAGTAGTAGACAAGACAATACATGTACGTACATTCAGTCCTACAGGTTAGACGTACGCGTACACTCATTGATTTGGAATGAAAACTGAAAATGAAAATGGCGACTTCTAAATATGAAATATGAACAACTGGAACGCAGAACTCTCATGAATCAGAGTAGTACATTTCTCTGCCTTCATATTGTAAAAAGACCCACAACTTACGTTTACCGGGCCGCGTAGCCCAGTCGGTAACGTGTCTGGCTACAGATGCGTGTCTGACTGCAGATCCAGGGGTCGCGAGTTCGATCCCGGCCCGGTCCCATACTTTCGTGGAGATTGATCATGAAATAATTTCTACGGTCATTCTCCTCCCTTCTGCTGATTCATTCAAGAAGGGTTGTTGTCAGTTACAAGGGAAAGTATGTGCACAAATTACTGGTTAACCACTTGTTCAAGCCTGCCCAGGAAAAAGTGTGGTTAGGTGAACTGACCGTCCCGCAATGACCATAGCTGTTGACTTGGGACGTAAAGCAACAAAACCAACCAACCAACCAACAACTTACGTTTTTGCGAATGCTTATTCCATTTAAAGGCTTTGTATGAACACCTATATTTCTGCATAGGTTGGTTGGTTCGAGTCTCCATCATACGTCGTATTCCTTGTGGCGACATAACATGCTCAGCTTGTTCGCACACCCCCTTACGTGTTAGCTCGGACCCAATATAGCTCGGTGTTAGGCTGTTAGCATTTTAAGATTATGATAATGGCAATCAATGTATAACCAGATTCCACTTTCTCTCACAGCCAATCGTGCCATCTGACATTGTTGGCATTGCTTCAGAGCTTCGCTCATTGATGTTACCTGAAATATCTAAACTCTTCAAGGAACAATTGCCTCATATACAAACAATAGTCAACACTGTGGTTAGTGAAGCTACTGGTGCACTGAAAGATGAAATTCAGTATCTGCGTGATGAAAATGCATCCCTTCAGTCGGAAAACGAGTCCCTTAGAGAAAGGATATCTAAAGTTGAAAGCGACAATGAATCACTTGAGCAATACACTCGAAGGAACAGTGTCAGAATATCAGGAATTCCAGAGGAACTCAGTGAGAATACTGATGATATAGTTCTCAAGCTAGCTGACAAATTGGATGTTCCTATGACCTCAGCAGACATTGACAGGTCCCATCGCGTTGGTAAGCCAGACAACCGAGGTCGTACAGCTGCGACTTCTAAGACGCGCCATCGCGATATCATCGTGAAGTTTGCCACATACAATGCTAGACACAGACTGTACAGCATGCGCAAGGAACTCCGTACCACGGACATGAACAGAGTATTCATCAATGAGGATTTAACCAGGTACCGTTCTAAGCTGCTCTTCGACGCTAGGTCACTGGTTCGTAGCAACAAACTAAAATCTGCTTATTCGTCCGATGGGAAAATATTTATTCGTGATCACAATGATCATCGTTCTGTGGTTAGGTGTGACATTGACCTGCATCCATTCGAGGATATTGTGAATACACGGGGCGTACCGGCGAGGAGACCCCTCACTCGCGGTTTCTCTGCATACCCGGGTCCTAGACATCAATCACATTAGTTATGGAAGTAGTTTCCAATCTTGTGACGATGTGAAATCGTTCTTGATAAACATAACCTAAATAATGTAAAAGTGTTTTCGTTTACTTTTTCAAACAGTATACTATTGGTATTTTACTGTATCCTATATGTAGCCAGCACATGTGAAAAGGTCCCGTCTCGTTTTACAGGTATCGGCTAACGCATTGTGATAGCCCGCCTGGCTAACGCATTGCGATGGCCACCTGAAAATTCTATATGCTTCTTTATTTTGATTGCGTCTAAAGCCTAGCTGTGCCTTTTTCATTTGTACTGTCATACACTCGTGATTCAAAATCCATGGTTTTCTCATAATGACCTACTGTGACACAAAGGCAAACATGAGCGGACTGGAATCAGGCGCCACAATATTTGCGGCGCCGGATTCGGGTCCTCAATGTTTTGCCCTATCAATTTGTATTTGATCTAAGATAAATAGATCTGGGCCGAACATAGTTATGTCATTTGGGTACCAAACTCGCCATCAAAATCCTCAAGTACGTCCAATTCAAACGGCGATGGATCAGCGCCCTCCCAACGCTAAAACGTTGTGAGGATGCTCCTACGACGCTAGTTTGTCTGCAGAGCTCACTCGCAAGCATATCTCAGTAAACCAATGTTTTCGGTCATTCCTATGAGCTGCAAGTGCACTGAGTTTATATCTTGTCTCGAAACTAAGAACTCTGACCATTGTAGTTGCTGAAACTGTTGTCTAATGATATCAAACAGCGCAGTTTCAGATAGGAGGTCGCATTCTGCGGCATCTTATCAGAGCCTTCACTGTTTGCAAATTCTCAAAACTAAAGCGCCAAATGGATCAACATGTCGACATGTTTCTAACAGGTAAGGGTAATATGTATATACTGTTTTCATGTTGTACTTGCTTAGAACTGCTAGTCACACACTTCACATGCTCATTAGAGAATATGTTTTTTACAAAGCAAAAAGTGCTGACGTTTACAATGTACCGTTCAGGATCGTCACTGACTGCATTTCAAAATGGGTCAAAAGAGACGCCATTTCAATACTTTTGTTGTCTGTCTCTGCGCACGCTCTGCTAGTTGGTATGCATTCATTATAGTAAACTAAGGTGTTTTGTATTGACCGGTATACTTCTGCATCGAGATCGGCAGAGCCACCCGTGGTGGGTATAAAAAAAAAATTTTTTTTGAATAAATCTGGCAACGTATACTACCCGAAATAATTGAAGGAACACAATATGTGTTCCTTCAAAAATTTCGGCAGTGTAGCATGTTTAAACGCCAAATTTTGCTGCTGTACAACTTCTGCACCGAGGTCGGTAGAGCCACCTGTGGTGGGTATTACAATTTCTTAAAATAAATCTGGCAGCAAATATGCCGGAATGTATACTGCCCGAAATAATTGAAGGAACACGATACGTGTTCCTTTAAAAATTTCGGCAATGTAGCATGTTTAAACGCCAAATATTGCTGCTGTATAACTTCTGCATCGAGGTCGGCAGAGCCACCGGTGGTGGGTATTACAATTCTTTTAAAATAAATCTGGCAGCTTATATGCCAGAATGTATACTGCGCGAAATAATTGAAGGAACACGATAAGTGTTCCTTCAAAAATTTCGGCAGTGTAGCATGTTTAAACGCCAAATTTTGCTGCTGCATAACGGGTTCTTACTACATGTGGTCGTCACCATTAAAATGTACTGATGCTGCTACCATTGATCCTTCTCAACCTGAAAGCTGCAAGCTGGAACTTTGGCAGACAGTGGGGGCCCCGATGAAATGCTGCATCGTGTGGCATTTTGTCGGGGTCTCCTTTGTCTGAAAATACTGGTAAGACATCATTATTTAGATAATCACCTTTTAAAATGCACATCTGATATTTGAATACTCGCTCAGTCGGCGCGCTCGAATGAGATGTATTAAAGGTCACTTTGTTATTAATGTCACCATTAAAATGCCCTGATACTGATACTATTAATCCTTCTCAACCTGAACGCTGTAAGCCGTAATTTGGCAGACAGTGGGGGCCCTTATGAAATGCTGCATGCTGTGGCATTTCGTCAGGGTCACCTTTGTCTCAAAGATTGGTAAAACATCATAATTTAGATAATCGCCTTTTAAAATGCACATCTGACAATTGAAAACTTGCTCCGCCGGCGCGCTCAAATGAGAAGTATTAAAGGTCACTTTGTTAATAGATACGACGCTATAAGTCAAATGAAGTTCACTTATTGCCACTGTTAAAATGCTTCATAGAGTATTAACTGTAAACTCACAAGGAAACCACTGTCTTGGTTGCTGAATCAAGCTACCAATATGACTTCTTTACATTTCTTTCCTCTTCATCTCTCTATCTATGCTATCTTTTCTCTTCTCATGTCTGACTCCTTTATGTTTGTCGCAACGCAAATTGCTTTTAAAGCTTGTGTAAAATGCCTTTTGTATGATACAACAGGACTGCCACCAGACCTTATTTTGATCTATCTTTTACTCTTATTATCTAGTACATGAAGCCGTTTAGATATTTCACAGACGGTCTTGGTGGCTGCTTTGGTGTATCATGCTCATTGGATCTCGGTACAAAAAAGTCAGTATCATTCCGGAAAACTCACTTACTCCTAATCAGCTTATTATGTTTCAATGTTCTGAAACCGTCTCATGACTTTGTGCCTCTCTTCTGTCTTCTGACGCATATACAACATTGTAATGAGGTGTACAGAAATATCAGACACCCACGCAAGATTTGCCTGTCATATAAAAACAAGTACTTTACATACTACTGCTTTACTTCTCTTATTTTCATTGTTCTACACGTATGGCTTTTTATGCTAATTTTACTAAGCGGTGATGTTGAAGTAAATCCAGGTCCAGACTCTGTCGAAAGCAACACTGATTCCAGTGACATTTTATCCTCAGCATCATTAAATTCGTTATCTAATCACCTCAGTATTTTGCATCTTAATATCCAAAGCTTACTTCCTAAAATAGACCTTATACGAGGTGAAGCCATTGCACATGACATACTCATCTTTACAGAAAGTTGGCTGAAACCCACCATTAACGACGATAGCATACATATTGAGAACTTTCTTCCTCCATTTAGGACAGACAGATGGGAACGTCCAGGTGGAGGAGTGATTGCATATGTTAGGGATACACTTTCTTGCAAACGGCGCACAGATTTAGAGATTGGTGGAGTTGAGGGTCTCTGGCTCGAGATAAATATCAAGGCAAAAAAGATTTTAGTGGGGGGATTTTATCGACCACCAAACAGCAACGTAGACTATTTCAATCTGATTAAAGAAAGCATAGACAGGGCCTGCAATACAAATACAATCGATATAATCATCACGGGGGATTTTAATTTCGACATTTCAAAACCTCAAAATAGGATATCTGAACTCACTCACGAATTCAATCTTACTCAGTTGATAACGGAACCCACACATTACACAGAGACATCATCATCAATAATTGATATAATTCTGGTTCGCAACAATACAAACGTTTTGTGCAGTGGGGTTGCTGATTCCTTCATTCCTGAACAGGTCCGATATCACTGTCCAACTATAGTCATACTCAAATTCTTAAGAGCATACATACCTACATATAAAAGACGAATATGGAACTTTAACATGGCTGACTATGAAAAATATAAAAAACACCTATCAGAGTCAAATATTCTCGAAAAAATTGAAAATGAAAATAACATAGACAAAAATGTACAATACATATCAGATGCAATCACAAAAGCAGCCGAAAACTCAATACCGAACAAAATAATCACTGTTAGACCAAACGACCCTCCATGGATAACATGCTACATTAAACGACTTATAAGAAAAAGGAAACTAGCATTTAGGCAGCACAAGAAAACAAATAATATCCATTACTGGAACAAATATAAAAAACTACGAAACAAAGTAATTAGTGAGTTGAGAAAATCAAAACAAACTTATCATGACAATCTTGATAAACTTTTATCTTCCAGCGATTGCAATTCAAAAACTTTTTGGAAAACATCAAAACAAATTCTTAATATAGGACAGACTTCCACTAGCATACCAACTCTTCACCATAATAGCACCTATGCAGAGAGCGATCTCGAAAAAGCTAAAATGTTAAATACATACTTTGCATCACAATCTGTCGTTGATGATACAAACACACAATTGCCTCCTATCCCACATATGGATCATTCATTAGAGTCCATAACTATCACAACCCAAGACGTCAGCGATGTCCTTCAACATCTTGATATAACCAAAGCATGTGGTCCAGACTCAATTAGCCCTCGTTTGCTGAAAGAAGGGTGTCATATTCTTGCTCACCCATATTCAATTATTTTCAACCGCTCTCTTGAACAAGGATACTTCCCTTCGTCATGGAAAGACGCTAACGTCACCCCAATTTACAAAAAAGAAGACAAATCACAACCTAGCAATTACAGACCTATATCACTTCTGAGCATTGTTGGTAAAACGATGGAACGCTGTGTGCACAAACACCTCTACAATTATATGGTTACAAACCAACTCTTAACACCCTTACAGTCTGGATTCAGGGAAGGTGATTCCACCACCAATCAATTACTCCATACATATCATACAATTTGCGAAGCTGTAGACAAAGGCAAAGAAATAAGAGCAGTATTTTGTGATATCAGTAAGGCTTTCGACAGAGTCTGGCACAAAGGACTACTTTACAAATTGCGTTGCATGGGGTGCTCAAATCGTATTGTCAATTGGTTTGCAAGCTATTTATCTAAGCGTAGACAACGTGTTGTTATTAAAGGTCAATCATCAGACTGGGTCTACATTTTGGCTGGGGTCCCACAAGGATCGATTCTTGGCCCTCTTTTATTTCTCATTTACATTAATGATATAGTCAAACACATTGGATGTTCTATCCGCTTGTTTGCTGATGATACAAGTTTGTATATCATTGTGGACTGTCCCCTTCAATCGGCCAATCTTCTTAACACTGATCTGCAAACTATCTCTGACTGGGCTGCTGCTTGGCTTGTCACTTTCAATCCCCTAAAAACACTCTCAATGATTATTTCGCGCAAGCGCAATCCTGTATTCCACCCTCCCCTCTTTATGAATGGTACACTGATCAAGAACACTTCCTACCATAAGCACCTTGGTCTAACTTTTTCTAATTCTGGAACTTGGGACGAACATGTCAAATCTATCTCAGAAAAATCCTGGTCTAGGCTAAACCTGTTAAGAGCTCTCAAATTTAGGGTTTCGAGAAAATCTTTGGAAAAAATGTACTTTGCATATATACGTCCTCTCTTGGAATACAGCGATGTTGTTTGGGATAATTGTTCTCTGGAGTCAAAAAAGCTACTAGACGCTGTCCATGTGGAAGCTGCACGAATTGTTACAGGAGCGACAAAATTGTGCAGCATTGAGAGATTATTTATGGAACTTGGTTGGGAATCACTACAAACTAGGAGAAATAAACATAAACTTACAACCTTCTACAAAATTATGCATGGCCTAGCTCCAACCTATCTTTCAGATCTTATCCCCCCTATTGTTGGCCAATCAAACAACTATGCTCTCAGGAATGCAGATCATATTCAGGGCTTCAGATCAAATTCTAACTTGTTCTCAGACTCTTTCTTTCCATCTACCATCAAAGCATGGAACAGCCTTCCAAATGAGGTAAGGGAGATGACTTCTGTATCAGCATTTAAAAACTATTTAAATAGAAACAAGCTTCAATCCCCATATTACTTTCATGCAGGATCGCGCTTAGGTCAAATCCTACACGCCAGACTGCGAATGCAATGCAGTGCTTTACATGCAGACTTGTATCGCAAAAATATAGTCGAAAGCCCTTCTTGTCAGCACTGTGGAGGTTTTGAAAGTGCTTATCACCTATTTTTCATTTGCCCCGCATATGCAGCTACAAGAAGTTATCTCCCCGATAATCTTCATGAATACTCCCTAAAGGATCTCTTATATGGCACTGAACACGGCACAGTTCATGAGAATGAAACATTATTCTTAAAAATACAGGATTTCTTAACGAAGTGTGGAAGATTTAATCCTTAATCATAATATACGTCATAAGACATGAATTGGCAAAGAAAGGAGTCAGACTACTTTGTATATATGCTAGCATTTGAAGATGTAACTACATTGTACATTGTAAAGCGGATCAACGCTCTCTCTCTCTCTCTCTCTCTCTCTCTCTCTCTCTCTCTGCTATTCCTACTAATTCTTTTATGTCCATTACTATACTATAACTTTATTTTGTTCACTTCTCATTCATTCAGCGACAATGTGCATCTAAATATCTAAAGGGAGATGACAACATATAAGCTTAACGCTTACCGTCAAATCCTAGAAATATTGTATGTATGTATATATCATAATATGTTAAAAGTACTTTGAATAAAATATTGTTTAAACCAACCAGATTCCCGTTTTTTGTCATCTTCGGTCGCTTGACCATGAAAAAGCCATTACATGAGAAAATCTGTCTTTCGTGATTTGGGGCTGACTGACTCTTTTCCAGCCAGAAACAGGGTTGGATGCACATGCTAGTCTTTGCACTACTATTTGAACGCCATGCCCCCCCCCCCCCCCCCCCCCCCCGCCTGACAAAAATTCCTGGATCCGCGCATGAACCCTATTCGACTTGTTCATAACCCCAGGGCCACTGTTTAATGTGTAATGTACGTTTTCTTGCGTCAAGGCCATCATCACGTGCGACCCAAAACTTAACAACACGTGGCCGGAATTGATGTGCGCGGTCTCTTTGATCTTAAAAAGGATCATGCTGTCTTTGCCCTTGGCGTCAGCTGATATAATTAGCAGACCTTTTGTGAATTGACCATTTGTTTGTTTGATTTGATTCTTTACGTGCCATCAACAATCTTTCAGTTATACAGGGACGGGTCTTCCTGGATTGAACCAGTACTAAGCTAGGATAAATGTGTCTTGCTCAAGGACCACAACGCAGTGACGCCGGTGAGGCTCGAACCCGCGGCCCTTCAGTCTCGAGTCAAGCACTCTACCACTGAGCCACTGCGCTCTCATGTGAATTGACAAGGCCCAGCAAAAAATAAAAAATAAAATGTGAATCCAAACTGTTTGAAACTCTGATATGGGCGGAGACAGAGGGGGCAGGGGGTCCGGACCTCCCCATGAAAATCATAAGTTGCCATTTGTTTCCTAGAAGAAAAACTGGTACGAACCTCCCTCGAGAAGCTATTCGACCCCCCCCCCCCACCCTCCACCCCCGTTGGATTTGTCTGGATCCGCGCACGCATGTCTAATAGGAATTTTATTTTTTATTTTTTGCATGTAGCAGGTTTAGCTATCATACTTTCTAGAGATAATTGGTAGAGCTGCGCAGGTGCGCTGGCTGATCTGCGCCTTTGTTGTTTGCATACAAAAAAGTTTCTCGCGGAAATGGGTAAAAAAACTAAGTTGCAAATTTAAATATACACGGACGGTAAACGAGAGGCTTTTTCGACCATTTTTTTCTTATCTGAAAGCAAGCAATTGTTGCGGTGTTAGTGGGACTATAAGCCTAACTTTAGACATGCACCTTCATCTACATTCCTTGTATGTGAGCATTTATGCCCCTGGCAAGACTGTGCGGATGTGCAGGCTCGTCTGAGCCTTCGCTGGTTGCATGTGCGAGAGGTACCATAATCTCATGAACTGGCTCGTTTCATAGACAGCCCAATGTAAAGCATGATGCAGAAGCATGTATAAATCACTTTTCATCTTGGTTTGTGCGTCTGTGTGTACGTGTGATGATCCACAGGAATCATTTAATGTGTAAGACCGATAATACAATTTCATGAGGACGCCACGCTAGGCTCATCAGTGTCGGCTTTGTTTGATAAAAAGTTCCATCGGATATACAATGTATAATATTTATTTTATTACGCTTATTGCGTGCGCCTTTTGGTGAAACTTAATAATGAAATTGATGCACGCACATTTAAAGCACAGATAATTAGTGGGGGTACGTAGGTGTCTAGATTCTTCATCCACTCCAAAACTTTGAGTTACCCGACGAGATTGCACAAAAGCACAGGCTCCCCTGAGCCTTCGCTGATAACATTTGTGATAAACACCAGCCGATATGGTTTCGTCATGCTCGGATCCAGTGATTAAAAAAATTTAAGACGCTTGGGCATATTTATGACACAGAAAGACCAGAAAGGCTCAATGATCACAGACACGTAGGACGACACTGTGTGCACGCGCGCGTGGTTGTGTACATGTATTCGATTTTTATCATGACTGGACAAAATATCTCCGCGATTTGCATCAGTCCGACGTTCATTGAACCTAGCGTTTATCATTGAATAAAAGTTTGGCATGCATCAATGCTGGATGCACGCGCATAAGCGACACTGACGATCGCACTGACAGGCGAAACGCTCCTGTTCCGCTGATATGTTTGTTAACTGACGTGCTCGACGAAAAACGAAAGCATCGTAGACAGACACACTGATTGACCAAATGAACGGAAAAAACGTTGTGTACGAACTATTAAAATTACAAATAGGAAAAATGACCGCTGTACGAACTAATACATGACATTTAGCTGACCGGTCATGAATAATTTATGGTGTACGAACTATTCGAGTGTACAAACTAATACAAGATTTACCGTAGCAGCCAAGGAGTTAATTTTACCTACACTAGTTTTCTTTCAAGTTTCCCACTCCCACAGCCAACAATCTCTCCGAGTGTACATTCTAGCCTTCCTAAGAAGTCCTGGAAAAAAAGAAAACCTGTTTTGTTGGATTTGATTCTTTACATCCCAGTCAACATTCTTTCAGTTATGTCGGGACGGGTCTTCCTGGGTTGAACCAGTACTAAGCAAGGATTAATATGTCCTGCTTAAGGACACAATGCAGTGTTGCCGGTGAGGCTCGAACCCATGGCCCTTTGGTCTCGAGTCAGGCACTCTACCACTGAGCCACTGCGCTTCAAAAGAAAAAAGAAAACCTGTGTAGTTAACAACTGTAAGTAACTACATAATCTCATCATATTCTCTTGAAGTCCTACAGAAATCAGGCCTTTAGTTAAAGGGTACCAAAAAAATAATTTTCTTATTTCTCAAACAAAACATATATTGTGGGTACTCAAAAGAACCGTCTCATTGAGACGGTTCTTTTGAGCACCCAAAACATATGTTCAAACTGATGGATTAGAAAATATTTACAATTTTACGCTCAAAAGTTTTGTTTATCTTAACCTATGAGAAATACAACTGTATTGTTTGCCATTGTACTAAAATATATCCTAGAGTACTCTTGACTCTTCCTTAGAAATCCTGGGAAAATATACAACAGTATTGTTGACAACAGTACTAAATATTTTTTGGACTAAAAAGCACTATGGATAAGCTGTTATATGGGCAAAATGCTGTACAGTCCCATCTATGTGACCTGCTTATACCATCCGATGTATCCCTTTTAGCCCTTTTCTAATGCATTTCTGCAAAAAATCTGTTTTTATGTCAAACTGACAAACTTCATGTTAATCTTTTAGAAAGCAGAGAGCTGGTAAGGAAAGTAGCAATTGTTGTGTATTGCTGTAAGACAAAAAAATTCCAACCACAGACCCAATAATTCTGTCAGAAACTTGATCTGATATATTGTTCTAGTCCACAAGCAGAAATTTCATGTCCCACAACAATACATGTGATGGATAATACTCTAAATCTCATATAGTGTACACTTGAATCTTTCTATTAGTGCAAAGCCTCAGTAACACATTAACGTTCAGCACGACTCGTCCCGATGTGACCTATGCTGTAAAATCGGGATGGATAAAATAGAAAATTCTGAATCACTGTGGTGTCTAATGACGTTCCTATGGTGCCTCTATGAATCCACTACAACTCTTGACGGCAGCACTATGGACAATAAGGATTCCACACGGAGGAGTTACAAATGCTCCTGATGCTTCTATGATTCAATATTGTGCTAGTATGATGCTACTACGGTAGAAAAAACACCTACGGTACCACTAGAAATGAGCCGGATTCCGCTCAGGTGGTGCTATGTTTCAGGCCACACCCACACTGATTCCCCCCCCCCCCTGAATGTTTTAAACGGTTTAAAAATATCGTAGCATTGTCGTGGAGGTTCCCGAATCACAACAGTTCTTCATGAATCATTATGGTACTTCTATGAATCACACAGATGTTTCTACTGTGCTATTACCAATATACCGATGCGCCACGATTTGATAAATTGGGGTGAATTGTATCTACCTTGGCCAGAACCATGAATGTGTAACTGGGGCTTAAGAAGCCCTGCAAAAATTCAACGGTATTGTTTATCACTGTATAACTGTCTCTCTTAGTGTACACGAAAGTCTTCCACAGAAGTCCTCAGAAATAAAAAAAAAAATGACCCTTTATAAAAAAAAAGGGGGGACTAGCAGCAGTCTTGTGTGGGATTTTTTTGGTTACACATGCTTTTCCTGTCTGTCTGAGAAACTTGGTTTTTGCAAGAATCTAACCTTAACCCTATACTATATAGGTTATTTTTAGTTCATGACATCATTTTCTATTTTTAGACATTGAAAAAATTCAAGAAAAATTTCTGTCAAGTTTTGAATACTTTAGAAAATATTATGGAAAATGGAGCATTTGCTCCAAAAGAGCAAATGCTCCATTTTCCATAATATTTTCAAATACATGATATTTCAAAAGCGTCAAAAGGTGTTGTTATGGATTTAAGGGTTAAAGATCAATATTTGTTATGATAGGTGGCTATTAGGATTAAACTGATCATAGACTGCCTCCAGCCAACTAAAGTACATCAGAAAAGCTCATCAGAGTAAAAAGGGGACCCATACTGGGAATTTAGCTACCACTTATATATCTAGTATACAGGCACAAGTATAAGTAATCCACTCAAAACAGCAAAACCCTTCAAGAGCCTCTATATGACCCACAGGCAGAGAGCTCATAATCCTCTCATTTGTACAAGTCTTTGATCTGCCCAGTATGGTGATAAAGTAAGAACATAAAGTAATCAGCCAGTGAAACCACTTTAAATTTATAGCTAAAAATAATTTAGGTTGTTAGTGCTTTCACCTTATGATCTTGCTGTCTAAATTCAGACCTTTAGCTTTGTTTGTTTGTTTGATTTGTTTCTTTATGTCCATTCAACAATTTTTCAGTTATGTTGGGACGGGGTCTTCCTGGGTTGAACCAGTACTAAGCAAGGATTAATGTGTCTTACTCAAGGCAGACCTGGGGTAATCGTAATCAGTAATTGTAATTATCTGTAATTAAATACAATTTTCAAAGTAATCAAATGTAATTGTAATCATGTTTTTTTTCAAATACATGTAATGTAATTGTAATGATTACTGAAAATATTTTAGCTGTAATTATAATTACTTTCAAATACTTTTCAAATACATTTGGCAATTAACTTAGAAAATTTGCCCAAAACAAGAAACAAAATGGTGACTAATGGTAATATTTTAATTCAGATCTATGAATGAGAAAAAGTACACAGGATAAATAAAACATATTGACTTTTGTGGACAATAAAATTAGCACACTTTAAAGTATTTAGTCAGTTTCAGATTGAACATGGTGTTTAAGATTAATTGCATTTTGTATAAAAATTAAAAGACAAAACTGTTTTTATTCAAAATTAAAAAAATAAAAATATGGCAATAGACAAATTAACATGGAATAAGGTACATTTTCTCCCAAAATTTACTCTTGGCAGCATTTCTGTTTCTCCTATTTGCTGGAGGCCTTTAAAGAAATTTTGAGAAACAAAACTAGTTCTGTTCATTTTGACATACTTAGTTGATTTCCTATGTAAATTAATAAAATCCAGACCATAAAAAGAAGACTACTCAAAGGTGTTAAATCTTTTGTTATTGAATATAGCTAGCCCATGTGAAAAGGTACTTATAAGAAGGTCATAAACCTTCTTAAAAGCTACCTGTTTATGTGTGCAAACTGGACAAAGGTACATTTTCTTGTGGAATGGTGAAATAACTGTTTTTCATCCAATAGTGAGTTGCAAGTGTTTATTTCCATCACATCATTAAATCAATGCATAATGGCAGCACTAGTTTTTGTTTGATTTGATTCTTTACGTCCCATCAACAATCTTTCAGTTAAACAGGGACGGGTTTTCCTGGGTTGAACCAGTACTAAGCTATGATAAATGTGTCTTGCTCAAGGACCACAACACAGTGATGCCGGTGAGGCTTGAACCCGCAGCCCTTCAGTCTCAAGTCAAGCACTCTACCACTGAGCCACTGCGCTCCCACAGCACTAGTTTTCAGCCATTTTGTATTCCCACCAGAATCTTCAGGAAATACATGTATCAAGGCTAAATGTAGAATGCTTATGAGGCAAAGCATGCAAAGTTTTTAGGCCTGAAAGATGTTACCTCAAAGATGACACGTACATTTGAAAAACTTATGATGATTAAATGTAATCATCAAAGTAACAATTTAAAAATAGCTGACTGAGCAAAAGGTTGCAGTTGTGTAACAGACAATTTCCATACTTTATAAATCTATCTTGCTATGTGGTACTGTATAGTGAAATAGATCTATAAAGTATGTAGGCAGATATAATGTATGATGTATCAAACTTTAAAACCTGTGCATAGTGTATATATATTTGTTTAACTTTACGGTAAATGTTCTAAAATTTCGAACACTCTAAAATTACAAACACCTAAAATTATCGCCGAAAATAATTTTCAAAACATCCTAAAAAATCGAACACTGACCTTCTTTGGAAAAGTCAATTTCTAAAATTACGAACACAAGTCATTTTCGGCGAAAAATCGATGTCCGTTTATGCTCGGTTTACTTACACCGTACAGCGACATTTGGAAGGTTCCATTCTACTTAAATGGGTAATCTGGTATGTGACGTTGTTTTCGCATGCCGAGCGCAAGACTATACTTTTTGTCTGCTAATTGTGCGATACATGCTTTCAGATAAGATCAAAGGCAAGAGCGCACTAAAAGCATGGACTTTTCTGAGTGAATGTGACAAAGTTCATGTATGTTATATGGTTGAGGCTGTCTATGCATCTATCGATGGAAAACAGTGCAGGCTCAAATATTTTTAAAACCCTTCATTGGCGAAATGTTTACCTATAAGAAGCATTCGATCCATCGGAATTCTTCAGCAATGGTCATTAATTTTAACATGGTCACAGACATTAAACAGACACGCCTCGGGCAAGGATTAGGAGTTACATTTACCGCGAGAAAACGTCCATGTAAGCTTATGTTCACCATGAAGGACTTAGGTCATACACTGCCTGGTCGTCAAAATTGAACATTAATTTTGCAAGTAACAGTAGATGTTACTATATTTACTTTAAAAAAAACATGCAAACCACAGCGTAAAACAACTGAGTAAATTTGCTAAGTTAGTTTGCTTATACAAACTTATATACAAAAGGGCCTTTTTCCAAGTTGTGGTTTGAGTCGTGTGACACAAAATTAATCCATTCAACATAAAAGCAGTGATGCTTGACATACCGGAGCCATCAATGCTGAATTGAGAATGCAGGCTTGCGCAGGCTCGTCTGAGTCTTTGTTGCACGTTGTAAGTACCCAAATATCATGAAATTATGTCCGTCGACAGTTTAATTTCAATCGAGCCGGTTCACACGCACTGCATGCATGCGCGGATCCAGAACATTTTGTCAGAGGGGGTAGTGAGAGAGGACCGAAATGCCACTAAAAATGGACATCGGCCCATCAGCGAAACGCCTTTGAAATGGCGTTTTGCTGGCGTGTTGAATGCTGGCTTGGTAGCTTGTGATTTTTAGGGGATCCGGATCAATATTGCTAGGAAACCCTATATTTTGGTGATTTTTCAGGGGGGTCCGGACCCCCTGTCCCCCCCTCTGGATCCGCCCAAGGCATGCATCTGAAAGAAGGTAGCCTACTTGTCTGAAATGTTTCGTGATCATCGGATGCAAAGTCGGACTAGATTATAACTCTTGGTATGCTTGTTTGCCCCTGATCAGGCACGTCAGATGATCTTTTGGATTCAAACTGATTGCAAACTTTGATAGCAGGTCGTAAAAGTAGAGAGAGAGAGAGAGACTGCACGGTGTTTGCACACGAATCTTTTGTTTTGGCTTGGTTTCTTAGAATATCGAAACACAATGTGTTGGGGTCAGTCAATCAATCTTGTTTGAGGACCCAAAACCCAAACTTATCGTGCGCATCGGCTTTTGTATGACAAAGTCGGACATTCCACTTGTGTACTTTCTATCGCATGCACACATCTTTACATTGACGAAACATTCTATCCTGAATACCATTCGAGTCTGATCTGGATCCAAACCGTGTTTGCAAATGTAAAGAGAAAGAGAGAGAGAGGGAGAGACTGGTGCAGGCACACCAAAGTAAGCATTGCATCGGCGGATCGACAAGTAGAGAGAGAGAGAGAGATGTGTGTGTGTGTGTTCTTTTTGAATTTCGTCAGTTTGTTTTTCGTCTACGTATTTCAAAGTTTTGTGTCGATCTTTGCAAAAAATCTGATCGTACGAGATGTCTAGCGGTTTCAATTCTTAAGTACAATCTCAGAGGTACAATATTAACTGGAATTCGAAGTCGGCAGGCGAGCGAAAGCCTTTTGGTTTTCTGAAGGAAGAACGAAATAGTGTAATGATTCATCGGTAGTCCGAGACGAGTGAACATAGGAGACCCGGCTTATCGAATAGTTTAAATCAGTGGACTTTTATGACTTGTAAGTAAATTGAGTGACATAATATGCCCGTGCCTGGCTCTCGACTTGGCGAATACCGCACGCGCTGGACATTTTACTGACTCAGTCTGCATGAATTTAGCGGCGGTTTTAATAAGATTAAAGAAAAGAAAACTAGAGGACCTGAAGGTCCTGAGGCGCTCACCTGATCTCCTTAATAATGTTAAAATAGGTCAAGGTCAACTACAGCTTATAATGGAACCAATTTGTTTTACCATATATGGGGATTGCAGACATTTTGGTCAAGTGACTAAAACACTCTAATGAATAATCCATCAAAAAGCCCAGTGATTTCTGAGAAGCAGATGTTTAGATAGGTGTGTGGCAGTCCAAATGAGTGGCCTTGGATAAAAGGTCACAGGTCAGCTTGGCTTTTGGTACTTTATACAAGATGTTTCCCAAATAAATGCATTAGGAATCAAATTTGACCTTGCCATAAAGTAGGTCAAGGTCAACCTAGATTAATCATTTGTGCAAATCTGGTAGGGACTACATCCCCAATGCTACATACCAAGTACCAAGGCCATTGGCTTTTTTGAAGACATTTAAAGAGTTTTTACCATATATGGGCGTGGTGGCCATCTTGGTCATGTGACCAGTACTCTTGGTATAAATTTTCCTAACCAATCATAAGGAGTCTTCATATGAAATTTGAGTTCAAATGGCCCAGTGGTTTCTAAGGATACTATGTTTTGATGTGTTGATGGGACTCCAATATGAGCCATTTGGGCTGAAAAGTTAAAGGTCAACATTGACCTTTGAAACTTATTTATAGCCATTGTCTCATTTGGTTCTACATATCAAGTGAGAATAATGACTTTGGCCTCAACAGTTTTCAAAAAATGAAATTTTCAAAAAAAATTACATTTAAATGCATTAGAAAGCAAATTTGACCTTGTCGTTAAGTAGGTCAAGGTCAACTTAGGTTCATCATTTGAACAAACTTGGTAGGCCCCACATCCTAAATGCTACATACCAAGTCCCAAGGTCATTGGCCTTTAGGTTCTGGAGAAGAAGATTTTTAAATGGTTTTTACCATATATGGGCTTGGCGGCCATCTTGGTCATGTGACCACAATATTTTGCATAAATTTTGGCTTACTTATCATAAGGAGTCTTCACATGAAATTTGAGTTCAATTGGGCCAATGGTTTGTAAGAAAACTATGTTTTAATATATTGATGGGGCTTCAATATGAGCGACCTAAGCTGAAAGGTCAAAGGTCAACCTTGACCTTTTGAACTTATATATAGCCATTGTCTCATTAGGTTGAACATATCAAGAGAGAATAATAACTAAAGCTTCCACAGTTTTCAAAAAAATCAACTTTTCAGAAAATTTCCCATTTAAATGCATTAGGAAGCAAATTTGACCTTGACGTTAAGTAGGTCAAGGTCAATCTAGGATCATTATTTGAACAAACTTGGTAGACCTCACAACCCCAATGCTACATACCAAGTTCCAAGGTCATCGGCCTTCTGGTTCTGGAGAAGAAGATTTTTTTAAGGGTTTTTACCATATATGGGCGTGGCGGCCATCTTGGTAATGTGACCAAGACCATTTGAACAAACTTTCTTTCCCCCATCCTAAGGAGTCTCCATATGAAATATGAGTTCAATTGGCCCAGTAGTTTCAGAGGAGAAGATGTTTGAAAATGTTGACGGACGACGGACGACGGACGACAGACGACGGACGACGGACGCCGGAGTCACTGGTATACTATTAGCTCACCAATGAGCCTTCGGCTCAGGTGAGCTAAAAAGAGGAGATAGCACAGAATCATATCGCCGTGTTTGAAACACGTTCCTACCATATTTTGACATGCATATATACCGTTTTTTCTCAAGTTAAGGCCCACATTCTAAAATTTCGAACACTAGCATTTTTTCACAAACGTAATTTCTAAAATTACGAATAGCGGCAAAAATAATTATTTTTTAGTGTTCGTAATTTTAGAACATTTACCGTAATAAGAACTTGAATAAAATTTCATAGCTAATTATTTCTCATTTATTTAAGAAATAACAGTATAGGACATCGCTTTATATATAACTTCAAAGAACCTATACGTCTTTACAATTTTAAATGTGAGTACTATATAGCATTGCAATTTTACACAAAAACTTCAAAAGTAATTAGTAATGTATTTGATTACATTTCTAAAGTAACTGTAATTGTAATCATTACATTTCTACAGGTCCTGTAATTGTAATGTAATTGTAATCATTGATAAGTCAAAGTAATTGTAATGTATTTGAATACTTTTCAAAGTATTTGGCCCCAGGTCTGGCTCAAGGACACAAAGCAGTGACTCCAGTGAGGCTCGAAACTGCAACCCCTCTGTCTCAAGTCAAGCACTCTACCACTGAGCCAATGTGCTCCCCAGGCCTTTAGTTAAAGAGTGTGTAACACAAAAATGCTTTCCTTATTTCTCAACCAAAACATATGTTGTGGGTACTCAAAAGAACCGTCTCAAGAAGATGGTTCTTTTGAGCACCCAAAACATATGCTAAAAATTATAGGTAAGAAAATATTTACAATTTTATGCTGAAAAGTTTTGCTTGTCTAAACCTGTGTAAAATGAAATGCTATTTCCCCTTCTGATTTAAAGCTTGTTCAACTGCAAGGCTTTCTTTGAGTGTTGGCTTTACATACAGAGTGTTTACAGTTGGCTTACTGATCTGGATCAACACTGTTTTTCAAAAGGGGATATATCCTGGTTCAGCATGATAAAGATATAGATGCAGTACTTACATGGGCTGTGAGCCTTGATGTAGGCGAGTCAACATCATACCTGAAATCAAAATGACAGCTTAAAGTTTAGCTTTTCAAGGTAATAATTTGACCTACATTCCATCCCATTCATACCCAAACCATCTTAAAACTCAAAAGTTATACACCTTGGGTAGTAAAGATAGCCTTTAACAAGAAATGTCACAGTAAAGTGACGAATGCCCCCAAAGGAATTGGTCTAGCTTAAGACACATTTAAGGAAAGTTATTTGTAATAAAGGAGACTTTTATGCTCCAGATATGAAAAACCAAGAAATGAGGTCAAGGTCAAAGTGGCCCAAAATGGTATGCTCCACTCCGCCATCCCAAAAGGAATCCGCACACCAAATTTGGAATTCCTACCTCAAATAATATAGGCAACATGCCCCAAACATTATCATTCTAGAAACTAGGTCATAGGCCAAGGTCACAGTGACCTAAAAATGGTCCACAACATATAACCATCTAAAGAGGCATGGACACACCAAATTTGGAATTCCTACCTCAAAAGAATATAGATGTGCACCAGACTTGACGGATTCTAGAAACTAGGTCAGAGGTCAGAGTCACAGTAACCCAAATTTGGATGGGACACTCTTCCATCCTAAGATGTATTCATACACCAAATTTGGGATTCATACCTCAAAATATAAAAGATTTGCACCAGAATAAATGCTGATTCCATAAACTAGGTCAGAGGTCAAGGTCACAGTGAACCAAGGATGGTATGTGACACTTCATCATCCGAAGAGGCATGCACACAACAAATTTGGGATTCCTACCACAAATACTATAAGAGATATGCTCCAGACACAAATATTCTAAAAACTAGGTTATAGGTCAAGGTTAGGGTCACAGTGACCCGAAAATGGTATTAGACACTTCACCATTCCAAGAGGCACCCACATACCAAATTTGCAATTCCTATCTCAAATAACACAAGAGATATGCTTAGAGACATGATTATTCTAAAAACTAGCTCAGAGGTCAAAGTCGCAAAGACCCAAAAATTGTATGTGACACTCTGCCATCCCAAGATGCATTCACACACCAAATTTCAAATTCCTACCCCAAAGAATATAGGAGATATGCACCAGACACAATGCAATTCTAGAAACAAGGTCAGAGGACAAGATCAAGATCACAGTGACCCAAGGATGGATAGTGACACTTAGTCATCCCAAGAAGCATACACAAACCAAATTTGGGATTCCTACCTTAAATAATGTAAGAGATATGCTTCGGACATAAATATTCTAAAAAACTAGGTCAGAGGTCAAGGTACAGGTCACAGTGGACCGAAATTGGTATGCAACACTCCTCCTTCCTAAGATATGCTCCCACCCACCAAATTTGGGATTCCTATCTCTAATAATACAAGAGATATGCTCCGTACATGATTTTTCTAAAATCCAGGTCAGAGGTTGAGGTCACAGTGACCCAAAAATGGTATGTAACACTCCGCCATCCAAAGATGCATTCACACACCAAACTTGGAATTCCTGCCTCAAAGAATGTAGGAGATACGCATCAGACTCAATGCTGATTCCAGAAACTAGGTCAGGTCGTCACAGTGACCCTGGGATGGTATGTGACACTTCGTCACTCCAGATGTATGCACACACTTAATTTGGGATTCCTACCTCAAATAATATAAGAGATATGCTCCGGACACAAATATTCTAAAAACTAAATCAGAGGTCAAGGTCAAGGTCAGAGTGACCTGAAAATGGTATGCGACACTTTGCCATCCCAAGATGCACCCACACATATTAACTTTGGGATTCCTACCTCAAAGAATATAGGAGATATGCGCTGGAAACGAAGTGGGACCGACGCTCTTACAGTTGGATACTTCTTGGGTACTTACAGTGTTAGAAAAAGAAAGCGTAAGTATCCAACAAATCCCAGTAATTTTTTTACGGAATAAACCTCATTTTGAGTTTATTAGCTCCGTTTATATGCAAATGAGGTTTATTCAGTAAAAGACTTCTGAAAACTATAAATTTAAAGTACCCAACAAGAAATGAATGGAGGGTCCATTCGAGAGTATGGACGGACGGACAGACAGTGTGATTACTATATGCCTCCCAAAGTTCCTTTGGGGGCATAAAAAATTACCTCAATCCCAAATATACCATAGAACATTAACCTTCAAAGGGCTATTACATGTATATCAAGCAGACACCAGTTTTAGATAATACAATATATCGGCAATGTAGATATTCCACATTAAATATCAGATCTTATTCCAAGCCTAAAATAGGTGGGATAACTGATTTTACAGGAACATAAACTTTCTGTACCATATCTTAATTATTCTTCAAATTTAAACTGACTAAATTTTTAAAAGGCTTGTCCCCCGTATGTTACCCCCAAAATTAGCCTTTATACATATCACAATTGGATTTTTGTGTAGGCTTCCCATAAGCAGTTTACTAGATAGTAGTTCTAAGCACATACAGAGAGCATGTGGAAAGGTCTAGAAAAATAAAATAGAGAAATGTTCCCAACTAAAATCATTAGACCGCGCTTAAAATAAGCACTTTCTAACTTGCCAAAAAGCAAGTAAAATAACCAAGACTTGCTTTTTTAGCAAGTGGATACAAGCCACACTCACAGTCAAACAAATCATGTAACATAACAAAGTTGCATGGCAATCAGTGTAGATCCTTATCAGCCACACTGTGTGAAAGGTAAATGTGGGCTCAAAAATATTTTGACACAATCAATACTGGCCCCAAGTTATAAAACTTTTTTCATGCTCAACTCAACTGAGCACGAAATTTCAACTGCTCATAAAAACTAAAATACCTACAAATAAAATAGTTGTTTGCTTTAAGTCTCTCAGATGTTGTATTTATCATGTTAATAGATGTTAAAATGACAACAACTGTTGGCATTTTAACGTTTATGAGCATGATAAATTTCGTGCTCAGCTGAGTTGAGCATATAAAAAGTTTTATAACCTCGGGGCCAGGACTATTCACTCACACTTCAAACTTGAGCTTTTGACTTTCTTCGAAAAAGTAGCTCATCACAAATTTGTGTACAAAGTTAGGATTTAATGTATCCTTAATCATCTCTGTCCGACCATGCTGTAAAAGAAGGTTAAAAATAGCATTGTAAATTCTAATTCATCATCAGTTTCTTATTCAGCGTTAACCATCGACTAATTTAATATACTGTATCTATGTCATATTTTTTTATTTAAACTGAATGGTGAAACCTGCTTGTTGCCAAATAACAGTTTTCTTTGATAAATAATAAAAATAGTCATTTTTCAACATCTATCTTGCATTATAGTTCACTCCGAAACTTCTTGTGCTTCACAACCAATCAGTTTGCCTTTTTTTGTCAACTTAATCAAATATTTTGTCAATATTTCGCAGATTATTTTTGGGGGAGATAGTGAGAGATTTGCTCATTTTTCTGCCAAAAATCTCATCGAATTTGGCTTGATGGGAGAAAAATCTTATAGCAAAATGTGATAAAGCATAGGATTTTGTTAAGATTTCTCACTAAAAGGGGGTACATGCATTAAGAGGCTATTTTGGCCCCCCCCCTCAAGGTCAAAAAATAAAAGTTGCTCTTCACAAGTTTCTTCTTATTAGTTCATTAGAACAATAGCCCAAGTGTAAAAGCCTGGCATTGATTTGACTTTTACGGTTGCTATGGTAACAAAAATGGCCACCAAAATAGGCTATAAATAGGAAAATGACCATTTTGGAGCAAATTTGAGACATGTAACAGAGGAATTAATATAGAGCACAAGCAAATACAAAAAAAAATATTTTAACAGATGATGAGAATTATCACGGCACACAATATATTAAAAGGTTTTTTGATATTTGCTTGTGCTGATATCTAATTCTTAAAGAATCGGTCTGCAAAAGCCTCAAATTTTGCCTAAAATGGCAATTTCTCTATTTTAAGCCTATTTTGTCGGCCATTTTGGTTACCATAGCAACCGATAAAAGTAAAAAAAAATGCCAGAATTTTTATACTTGGGCTATATTTCTAATAAACCAATAAGATGAAATTGGTGAAAAGCAACTTTCAGATTTTGGCTCCAGAGGGGGCCAAAATAGCCCCTTAATGCATGTACCCCTTTGTAGTTTCTCGTCAGTTTTGGCTGAATGAGATATTTTCTCTCCAGAATTCTTGAGCCAGAATCATCCCTGCTATTTGTAATATCCATTAAGTAAAATTATTAAGTCATTAAGTGAAGCCGTAAAGTGGTCAATGCCATCATTTCCAAAGGAGCAGTCAGAAAAGGGAGGAGAAAATTATAAGTAGGTGACTGTAGATCATAGATCAAATATTATTATACAGCTATTTGGTCACTGTATCTCAACATGGTATGCAATGTCCCAGTCTTTTGTAAAGCTAACGAAGATAGGAACCAGTAGGGGGCGTGGCTAGACATGACCTAAAAGTTATTACAATTATAAAGGAATTAAGTGGTTCACTTGCTACACTTGTTCCCACTTAATTCCTTTATAATCATAATTTATGATCTATATCCTATGCTAAAAGTGGAAGGTATTTTTATCAAGTGAGCATAGTGAAACAATACCTCATGGAAATTATTTGTTCTTTTGTCCAGGGTGAAAAGCACACAGATTGGATCAGATTTGGAAAATGCATCTCTGTCCTGTAGATTCCTGAAAAACGAAGTTATAAATTATTACTTTTGCACATTTTGAGAAACAACAATCTTTGGACAACCAAGTATGTCAGTAAGTAAGCCTGTCAAACTAAGCATTTGTAACAGATGAATTTGATTCTAATACAATCACTAAGGATATGTGTCATCCGACTGCTAACACTATAAATTTGAAAAAATGATAGATGCTCTAAAATTTTGAAAACACTAGTTGTCTGCCAAATAGGCCTAGACAAACAAGGCAGATACAGATCAGACTGCAGCAGTCTGTTCAGGATCTGAAAGTGACCAGTTGACTGGTCATTTTCTGCTTTTTTTTAAATCTATCCAGAAAAAAAAACAGTAAAACTAGTAACTTACTAAAGGTAAACCAACAGTCTGTATTAAATCTTTAAATATTTCATCTTTTTCCTAAAAATCTGGACAGGACAATCACTTTTAACAGTGTCACTCTCAAAAATACACAAGACAGAACCTCAAAAAAAAATTTCAATGAAACAAATAATATTTAGAGTCCGCGGATGAAATAAACTAGAGAACCTCTGAAGGTCCTGAGGCGCTCACCTGATCTCCTAAATAATGTTAAAATAGGTCAAAGTCAACTACAGCTTATTTTGTTTTACCATATATGGAGGCTGCAGCCATTTTGGTCAAGTTACCTAAAAAATCTAATGAATACTCCATCAAACAGCCCAGTGATTTCTGAGAAAAAGATGTTCAGATAGGTGTGTGGAAGTCCAAATGAGTGGCCTTGGATAAAAGGTCACAGGTCAGCTTGGCATTTGGTACTTAATATAAAACCATTGTCTCAAAAAGGTTTAAATATTATGAATTCGGCTTAAACAGTTATAGAAAAATGAACATTTTAAGATTTTCTCCATATAAATGCATAAGGAATCAAATTTGACCTTGCCATTAAGTAGATCAAGGTCAACCTAGATTCATCATTTGTGCAAACCTGGTAGGGTCCACATCCCCAATGCTACATAGAAATTTAAAGAGTTTTTACCATATATGGGCATGGTGGCCATGTTAGTCAAGTTTTGGCTAACCAATCATAAGGAGTTGTCATATGAAATTTGGTTTCAATTAGCCAAATGGTTTCTGAGAAAACTATGTTTTAATCATTGTCTTGCTCAGGCGCAATACTAAAGAATCGACCTGTCTGCTAAGGCACATCATGACTGAAAAGTCGGATTTGTGTCACTATGCGGTGTGCATTACCCGAAACACTACGTTAAATAGGTAACAAGCACTGAATGGCTATAAATAATCTGTTTATGGAGACATCCAGTAACCTTTGGTAGCTAAACTATTACAATGATTGGTTGAAACAATGATAAGATTTTCTACACTAAAACATTTTTGGGTAAAAAATTTAGTTTCAGTGACACGTGATGACGCAGATTAATAATAAGTATGAACCAACCAATCGGGCGAATCACATGATTTGATGACGCTATCGATAAGCAAATATGTCACGTGTACCCACAATGCTCAAATCAGACAGGTTAGTATTTGAAAGATGCTTCCCGGTGGAGACAATGTGATTTAATATGTTGGTAGGACTTCAATATGAGCGACCTTGGCTGAAAGGTCAACCTTGACCTTTGAATCTTATTTATAGATACTAGACTGAACATATCAAGTGAGAATAATGACTTTGGCTTCCACAGTATTAAAAAAATCAACTTTTCAAAAAAAATCCCATTCAAATGCAGCAGGAAGCAAACTTGACCTTGACGTTAAGTAGGTCAAGGTCAACTTAGGATCATCATTGAACAAACTTGGTAGGCCCCACATCCCCCATGCTACATACCAAGTCTCAAGGTCACTGGCCTTCTGGCTCTGGAGAAGATTTTAAAAGGTTTTTACCACATATGGGCGTGGCAGCCATCTTGTCATGTGACCAAAATATTTTGTATAAATTTTGGCTAACTTATCATAAGGAGTCTGATGGATTTTGAGTTCAATTAGGCCAATGGTTTGTGAGAAAACTATATTTTAATATATTGATGGGACCACAATATGAGCTACCTTGGCTGAAAGGGCAAAGGTCAACCTTGACCTTTGAAGCTTATTTATAGCCAATGTCTCATTAGTTTTAACATATCAAGTAAAAATAAACACTTTGGCTTTAACAGTATTCAAAAAATCAACTTTTAAAAAAAAACCTCCCATTTAAATGCATTAGGAAGCAAATTTGACCTTGACGTTAAGTAGGCCAAAGTCAACCTAGGATCATTATTTGAACAAACTTGGTAGGCCCAACACCCCCAATGCTACATACCAAGTCCCAAGGTCATTGGCCTTTTGGATCTGGAGAGGAAGATATTTAAAGGGTTTTTACCATATATGGGCATGGCAGCCATCTTGGTCATGTGACCAGGACCATTTGAATAAACTTTCGTTCCCGCTTCCTAAGGAGTCTCCATATGAAATTTGAGTTTAATTGACCCAGTGGTTTCAGAGGAGAAGATGTTTGAAAATGTTGACGGACGGACGATGGCCGGACGCCGGAGTGACTGGTATACTATTAGCTCACCCATGAGCCTTCAGCTCAGGTGAGCTAAAAAATAATTTAAGAAATTAACTTTTTATATACTTTCGGGAAAATTACAGTAGGAGGATTTATAAATCAACTAATAAAAAAATTCTGGCCTTATTCTCCTTTCACCTAGTAACCATTACAAAAGATTTTTTTAAGTTTCCTCAGCTGCAACAAGCCACTTTCCTCCTGGCAACCATTTTTTAGTGATCAAGTTCATTTTACATATTTTTTGTAGAAGCTCAACTGGTATTTTGAATTTTGATCAGTGGTTTTAGAGGAGAATATGTTTTTGTTTGTTTGATTTGATTGTTTACATCCCATCCAACAATTGTTCAGTTATATCAGAATGGGTCTTCCTGGGTTGAACCAGTACTAAGCAGTGATTACTGTGTCTTGCTCAAGGTCACAAGGCAGTGCTGACGGTGAGGCTTGAACCCACAACCCCTCAATCATTCAACCACTGAGCCACTGCGCTCCCTGAGGAGAAAATGTTAAAAGTTTTCTATAGAATGATAATAAGGAAAACTGACCATGCCCCCTGGTGGCAATGTTTTTTTGACAGATCAAATTCATTTTTAGCTGAATTGTAAATGTAGGTCACCGAGTGACCATTTCTGCTAAATTATTCTGAATTCTGATCAGTGGTTACCAGGCCCCGAGGTTATAAAACTTTTTTCCTTCTCAACTCATCTGAGCATGAAATTTCAAATGCTCATAAAATCTAAAATACTTAAAAATAAAGACTTTTCTTGCTTTCAGACACTAAGTTCTTGCATTTATCATGCACAAAAATATATTAATGCCAAGAATTGTTGGCATTTTAACATTTATGAGCATGATAATTTCATGCTCAGCTGAGTTAAGCAGGAAAAAGTTTTATAACCTCGGGCCCTGGGCTAGAGAAATCTTCAAATCCCATTCAGTCCAAAAATCAGCTGAAAAAATTCTCTTCCAACCCAATATCAGTCAAAAAATCCCCCCTCCCCCTCCTACTGGATACATTATGAAAAATTTATGCCATTTTTTTGCCAAGTTATAGATGAATGATGAACTGAATGGACTTATTTGAATTGCTCAACACAGAATATAGAAATTCTTGCCATTTGCGCATCAAATTATTGCTTATCTTTGCAATGAAATTAAAAGAAGATGGAACATGAGAAATTTCTGGACTGAATTTTAATGAAATTTAGCAATTTAATTCAGTCTGTAACTTTAAAGTTCAGTCAAAAATTGAAAAATCTCAGATTTCTCTAGCCCTGGTGGTTATTTAAAGCTTCCTTTGGCCAGAACAAGCCATGCCCCCTTGGGGCCATATTTTTTGATGGATCAAATTCGTTTTAGCTCTTTTTGTAGAGGGAAACCTATGAAACATTCCTGTGAAGTTTGATTAAAGTTGGCCAAGTGTTATAGTTGGAATTGTCATTTAAAGCAAATTGTTGACAATGCATGTCTGCCAACACACAATACACGCCGGACACTAACTGATCGCAATAGCTCACTTTGAGCATTCATGCTCAGCTGAGCTAAAAATAGAGGGTGGGGTTCAAACTTTGGGAAGAACTCTACATATCCCCTTCCAAGTTAGGACACTGAAATTTCCAAGAAAATCAAGAGAGACGGCATAAGATTTGTTGTCTGCTGCATTCATGAATTGCGCTTTGAGAGTTAATCATGCTGTAAGATATGGATAAGTACATGCCATAGGTCCAGATAAGGATAGTTTGTGCACCTAAAATTGAGTTTATTTCCTTGCCCATGAATTTAAACATGTGTTTTGGGTGCTAAAAAGAACTGTCTCATTGAGACGGTTCTTTTGAGTCCCACAACATATGCTTTGGTTGAGAAATAAGCAAAATAATTTTCCAGTACACACTATTTTCTGTAGCCCTGACATGCAATATAATGAGACAACAAACCTGCAGGATACACTAATTTCCACCTGACTGCATGGAACCGCCGCTGTTCCAGGTGTGAAACCCTGCCCAGGGACACCTGCCATGATGGTTAAAACAGATGACAATCAACACCTACAAATATAAAGGTAGCATTTACTTGTTCATTTCTACATGCTTATTACACTGAAACATAAAAAGTAGTTGAGAAGTTTGTGAAAAACCTGTTTTATGGTGAAAACACTCATTTATTGAATGGACATATGTTGTAGGTGCACATTGGAATTGCCTCTATGAGGCAATTCCAATGTGTACCAACAACATATGTTACTGAAATTAAGGAAAGCTATTTTAAAATATACACTTAACAAGTATCATGTCCATTGGCTTTCCTCTTTTAAACATCTCAAACTGCCAGTCAGTAATATAAATTGTTTCTATTTACATGACAGCTATATCACCAAATTTGATTTCATGAACTATGCTTTTGTTAAGCTGGTAGTTGCATGGTTGTATACAAATTAATTTTAACCCTTTGTTTTCTGAAGACTCCTATATGTAAAGGATTACTTTGGCAAACAGAAGTGATCCAGATGAAATGAGGCAAAATGTGGCATTTCATCAGGGTCTGGACATTTTGGTAAGGTGAAAACATTCTTCAGGGATATAAATACATGTGTACATCAAAATTAAAATATTCCTACCTGAGACTCCTTAAAATATATAATAGACTATAAAATCCATCATAAGTGTGAGGGTAGGATAGAAAAATATGTCTCGAGGATTACCGTTTGACATCACAAGGCTTGCCGAGTGATGACAAACGGTGATCCCTTGGGACGGATTTTCTATCCTACCCTCAACGATTAATGGATTATTTTTCCTGCTCACCATTAAATACTGTATTTTCATGTTAAAAAAAAGGCTCCAAAAAGTTCCTGAATACACTGAGATGCAACATGATATGATTACATCAATTTAAAATAACAACAACATCACTTGACGACTGTGGCGCGTGAGTTCCAATACAACCAATGTACAACCCTCACATGACAGCCTGGGTAAGATAACATGAGTAAGACTTTCTATCGCAGAATAAAATATCAGATATCCTTATCTGGTGTGCAAGAAAACCCCATCCTGTATGGGAAATGTATCAGTATACAAAAAGAGTTAAATCAAATTTACTCATTAACCCTTAACCCGCCAGTCGAGACTTTTGTCCACTATTCCTCCATCTGCTTATGTTCTTAGGTAGCCTAATTCCAATACTGATAGCCTAATACGCATACGCACAGTCTGATCAGTCTTTGCTAGTCGCTTGATTATTCCATGAATATTAAGCTACTAACCGAACATCATTTGGAGTTTCTAAGCTTTATAGGAGGCTCCACATGCTTGTCAGAGTCTATTCATGTCAAAATGCCACATTGTTGGAAATCACATATCATGGCTCAAATACTTTTGTCCTGATATGTTCTCAGCTTATACCATCTGCTGCATATATTCAAGTGCACTTCAAACTAATTTTATCAAGGATGCAATCACCATGATCCCTATCTTGTGTCCAAATTAATTGCAATAAAGCAGGCCTTAAGTTAAGAGAGCGTACTAAAAAATTAATTTTCTTATTTTTCAACCAAAACATATGTTGTGGGTACTCAGAAGAACCGTCTCAATGAGACATGTGTTCAAACTGATTAGAAAATATTTACAATTTTACGCTCAAAAATTGTGTTTATCTAAACCTATGATATTTTAAAGTACATCAGTAGATGAACAAGGACATGGATTAAAGGGTTAACTCAATGCCTGCTGGGTAATTTTGCATACTTTTTGTCGTCAGCTGATTTTTTCAAAAACCAACTTTTAAAAAAATTCTTTCAGGAATATCATCAGAGATTCAAATAGTTTGGATCCAGATCAGGCTGGACAAAATGTCCGCCTGATCTGGGGCCAGTCAAGGTTCTCAGCTGACAACACCAGTAGACAAAGGGTTAACATTAGAGACACGTCCTTTGTAAAATGACCACTGGACAATGATATTTACATGTATATGTACATATTTACATGGATAAGAGGTACATAAAATTGTTAACATAAGGTATAAAAAGTTTTAAATGGATAGACACTGAAATCGATTTTTATTAACTTGGTACATGGCTGAATGCATAAGCCACTTAACCTTGTTACCATGCAACTACCAGCTTAGCAAAAGCATAGTTCATGAAATCAAATTTGGTGATATAGCTGTCATGTAAATATAACCAATTAGGTATTTTAATATTGATTGGCAGTTTGAGATGTTTAAAAGAGGAAAGCCAATAGACATGATACTTGTTAAGCGTATATTTCAAAATAGGTTTCCTTAATTTCAGTAACATATGTTGTTGGTACACATTGGAATTGCCTCATAGAGGCAATTCCAATGTGCACCTACAAGATATGTCCATTCAAAAAATGAGTGTTTTTACCATAAAGCAGGGTTTTTTACAAACTTCTCAACTACTTTTTATGTTTCAGTGTAATGAGCATGCAGAAATGAACAAGTTTTTGTGTAGTTTGGCATGCACCTGAATGACAATAATAGATAGCCAATTTTATATTATTGACAGCTTATCTTTAGATGTTTCATTGGAATGAAATGCTAACTTGGTGGTTGCCTGGTTGTAAATGACTCAGAATGGCCAAAACTCAAAAGGAGATTTGACCAGTCTGAGTTTTACAATATTTGAGTCAGCAGCTCACAGAAAAAACTGTCAGTAGCTATTTCAATACTTCAAAAATGCTAGAAACTTTGCCTTTTTTCAAAATTTGATGTAGACAGTCAACACACTGGTAAATGTATACGTCGATTTGCTGGTATTTACGCATATTGCCGTTACTTCATAGACCCGAAGTGGTAGATATTGGTGTTAATACTATAAAGAAAAACATGCCATGCCTAAAGGACTATAGAATTGGGTCATTTTTAAGTATTCAGTATGTGCATGGCGATTTATGTAAGCATTTAGGAATAGATTCGAGTACCGATCATCCAGATCGGTTCTCGAATCTATTCCTAAATGCTTACATAAATCGCCATGTGCATGCCTAATACTTTAAAATGGTCTAATTCTATAGTCCTTTAGGCATATGGCATGTTTTTCTATATATGATTTAACACCAATATCTACCACTTTCGGTCTATGAAGTACCGGCAATACGTAAATACCATCAAATCGACATATACATTTACCAGTGTGGTCAAGAATGTCTGACAAGGGAGCGCAGTGGCTCAGTGGTAGAGTGCTTGACTCAAGACCGAAGGGCCCCGGGTTCGAGCCTCGGCGGCGTCACTGCGTTGTGGTCCTTGAGCAAGACACATTTATCCTAGCTTAGTACTCGTTAAACCCAGGAAGACCCGTCCCGCCTAACTGAAAGATTGTTGAGTGGATGTAAAGAATCAAATCAAACAAACAAATGTCCGACAAACATTTTTGTTTCATCTTCTTTCATCATCATGTCTCCCATTTTACATTAAATGACAAAAATGTATTTGCAATGAAATATATTCACAACTAGAAAAAGTGCCCTGAGAGGCAGATATATCCCTGGCCTATGCTCTTACTGTCCCAACCCCAATCCTTCCCCCACCCAAAAAATCTAAAGATGTCATAGATTTTGAGCTGTTGCGTGTAACCATGCATCGGAAGCAGTCAAGTGGAAACCAGCCATGCATGATACCAATTATTCAAACTTGAATGTTTTCTAATGAATGGTTGGTAAGATATCTGCACTTTTTAAAGGTGTCCTAGATTTTGACCTCTAGCCCCACATGTTGTTCAAATACAAATGATTCTATCGAAAAAAAATAAGATGTCCTTTATTTTGACCTCTAGTCCCACCCTGGGGTATGGAACCAAGTGTCTGAAGCTGTCGACTGGAAGCCTGCCATGAATGGTACCAAATGCCTAAATATGAATGTTTTTTAATAATTGATTGGTATTGTTCAATTTTATTAACCTGACATAGGTGCATAATTTCACGGTAAGTGCACAAGAATTTTACCTTTCGTCGACTTTCTGAATTTACAGTAAGTTTTACAGGAATTTTGCAATTACCGATGATATAATGAAACATTTTACCCTGTCCTACTGACTAGTCAAGTGGTTATGGTAGAGAGTTAACAGCCAAAAGGTCATGAGTTCGAGTCCACGTATGTTCTTGTTTTTTTTGTCTTATATTTTTACCTTTATTCGATTCATTTAACTTCATTTATTATAGATGTACCACATCCTCTGAGTAATGTCCTTTGGATCATTATATTCAAATGGTTGATGCGTAACGCATACACTGAGCCATACACTGAGCCAGTCTGTTTGGAACATTTACGCGCTTCAAAATAGAATAGTAAACGTAATAAAACGCCTGAAACCCCTACTTCTAGATCCGTATTTTCAATTTTGTAAATATAGACATACTTCAAAGTTATTTGTTTATCTATACTTGCATTTGTTATTTTTGTAGGATCCTCACCGAGAACGTTTACCGTATGCCCGATATGTGAAATTGAATCTCTGTGCTTTTGACATATTTTTTAAAGTAATCGCAGATATTTAAAAAATATCTGCTTTGCCTTAGTGCCAATACTTGCTGCATACTTTTCTTTAGATATTTTCCCACTGAACTTAAGTTCAAACAACATGTATAGTGAATAATTTTCAACCGTATGTTTTGGCTATAATATGGAATTACATTTTCACGTGAATTTCTGAAGATGTTTCAGACAGACTGGCTAACTTTTACTTGTTACGAATCAACCTTTTGAAATAGAATGATCCAAAATTCCATTCCCCAAAGGTCGTGGTACATCTATAATAAATGAAATTAAACGAATCGAATAAAGGTAAAAAAAAGAACACACATGGACTCAAACTCACGACCTTTTGGTTGTAAACTCTGTATCTTAACCACTTGACTAGTCAGTAGGACGGTACAAAACGTTTCATTATCTGCAATTCCTGTAAATCTTACGCTAAATACCAAAAGCTGACGGAAGGTAAAAATATCTTGTGCACTAACCGTGAAATTATGCACCTGTGTCAGGTTAATAAAATCGAACAATAAGATATCTGCATAAGTTGGAAAACTAGAATAGCACTTTTGAAAGGTGTCCTAGATTTTGACCCATAGCCCCGCCCTGGTTCATGAACCCTAAGGTCTGGAGTCACAGAGAGAAAGTACCCGTTGTTCAAATACAAATGATTCTAAAAAAGAAAATAAATCAAGAATCAAGATGTGCTAGATTTTTGCCTCTAGCCCCACCCTGGGGCATGGACCCAAGTGTCTGAAGCTGTCAAGTGGAAGCCTACCATGAATGGTACCAAATGCCTGAATATGAATGCTTTATACTAAATGGTCCGTAATATATCTGCATATGTCAGAAAAATATACACTTAACAACACTTATAAGTGTGCACATATAAATGGACTCATATCTTGATAAATAAAAGTCAGATCATTTTGAAATTTTCATCAGATATTGATGACATTCATGACATGATATTCCATAAATTTTAATTTTCATAAAACTTGAACTTTTAAAATGCGAAATCAAAATTCAAATATGTCGTAAAATCAAAGTTCACAGTTTTCTGCCACACACGGATATATACAGAGAACGAGGGGAATGCTTTCAGGACAACTGTATAATTGAACGTGACAGTCATAGTGGTGGTTCTGTTATGGTGTGGGCAGGTGTGTCCTTACATCATAAAACTAACATTGTCTTCATAAAGGGGAACTTAACTGCAGCTCGCCATCAACACGAAGTGCTCGATACGGAGGTCATTCCATTGTTGAGAAACCACAGAGGAATGCAGTTGCTGCACGATGGTGCTCCAGCCCATCTGGCAAGGGCCACCACTGCATATCTGAATGCAAACAATGTGAATGTCCTCGACTCCCCCCACCAATAATTGAAAAAATTTGGGATGAACTAAACCGCCGTGTAAGGAAAACAGGGGCTATTCCGACCACACTTAATCAACTGAGAGCGAAAATTCTCCACGAGTGGAACAACCTCCCTCATAATTACGTTCAGCGTTATGTGACGTCAATGAGACGTCGTTGTCTTGCCGTAGTGAACAGTGAGGGGGAAGCATACTCGCTACTAAGTTTACATGCACATGGACGCCGTTGAAGGATTTGACTTAAGAATATTGTGATATTTACTTTGTTTTGTGATATATTCAATCAAGTTTGGTCTCTTCTAAAGTATTGGAAAAATGTGAACTTTGATTTTACCATAAATTTGAATTTTGCGTTCGCATTTTTTAACTTTTTATTTTAATCGAAACAAAATAAATGCATTTTTATAACACACATGTCGTTTATATTTGTTGAAAATTTGAAAATGATCCGACCAGTATTAACGGAGATATGCGACAATTTACATGTGCACACTTATAAGTGTTGTTAAGTGTAATACAGAGTTGGGGTAATTAAAATTGTAATTGTAATTAATTGTAATTTAATTACATTTTCTGAAGTAATTGCATGTAATTGTAATTAAGACATTTCTTTAATTACAGTAATTGAATGTAATTAATTACATGGGCAAAAATGGGAGTAATTAACAATTACTTTCAATTACTTTTTAATTACTTTTCAGATCAGTTATGAACTTCAGTTACTAAAGATTATCATAGATACTTAAAATACTGCTAACTGCTAAATGAATTGTTCTTGGCCTTTGTAGATGTATAATTCATTTGCCGTACTAGTTGAATGCAACATGAAACAAATGAGAATTGGGAATAGTCATGCTAGTATCTACATGTATAGACATAAAAATAAAATATAACAATTTTACCGCAGACACAGACTGCATGTTACTTCTACTATTCCTTTTTTAAGCAAATTATTAATTCTTTGTTCATCTGCTTATAAAAAAGATATGGCTTTGTGACAATCAAACTTTAATAGTTAAGTTACCAAAACAATACAAAAACAAAGAAGGTGTGAAAATCTCAACATTAGTATTTACTCAGACAATAGTGTTGGTTAGTGAATTGACTCCTTTAAGGCATTTTATTAAATTTTCACACCTAGGATCAACACACTCATATGCTAAGGTTCATGATCCAATCTATCCACTACACTATTTAAAGCCCTTAAACTTCTCATTTGCCATTTTCAATAATAATAATAATAATAATAATAATAATAATAATAATAATCATAAAATTAATTACGGTCGGCCGTGGCCGGCCGTATATATAAACTTTGTGCTAAAATACATCAAATTCAGGTTTTGACCGAACCTTTATGCCGTGCTCAGACTAGTTTTTATGCGCTGCCGAACAACGAGCAAGGTACCAAATATCGTGGGTTAACCTACAGCGCGAGGCAGAACTGTCCGTGAATCTGTAGGCAAACTCGTTTTCGAATTTGATCTGTTAGCATAGCCGTCGTGCGGTCCATTGAAACACCCATAACCACCCAAAACCATCCCAAACCCCACCAAAACATCACCTAGAAACCTACGGCCTCGAAATACCCCAAACCTACCCAAAACACCCCAAACACCACCAAACCATCACCGTACATATAATGCGCTAAATTTCTTTTTTGGAAACCTACGGCCTCGAAATACCCCAAACCACCCAAAAACACCCCAACACCACCAAACCATTACCGTATATATAAATGCGCGAAATTTTTTTTAGGACACTCACCGTGGCCTCTTCATGGTGGGTAGGGGCACGTGCCCCCAGCCTCACCCTCAGTCCCGCACTGGCATTGTGCAATAATACATACAGTGATAGGGCTAAACGACCGCCAGCTTTTTTGAAAAGCTAATACTTGTAATAATAAAAAGTGATTCAGAAAATTGAATTTCATTCATTCAGTGAACCGGGGGCCCATCATTGTTGATATAATAACAAAAAATAAAGATAAATAAAATAGATGTTCCAGTGGTGACTGAACTAGCGACCTCTTGCTTGTCAAGCCAGCATTTCAACAGGCTAGTGATACTTTAGTTTATCACTATCTAATATTCCTTTTTGTACCTTTTTGCCAACTTTCAGAACTCATAGGGCCACACTGATTTTTATCAACACTTTTCTCTGGCATTTAAGCTAGTTTTACAAAATAATTTCCATGGTTTATCATCCACAGTTGTAAGACTTTTCTCAAGCCAATGTGTATTCCTGAACTTTGTTATGCGGCTAACAGCTAGTTTGAGAACTTTGGCAATTTATCCCCCCAAAACCAAAAAATAATAATAGTTTCTGTATTTTCTCTTGTTTGATCATGTCATCAATCACAAAAAACAACAACTGATTTTGTAAATTCATTTCTTTTAAGTTGCATCACTTGACAATAATTTGATACAAGAGGAAAAGATAAATTCAACCTAATAGACATATATATTGAATTTAGAATATCAAGGCTACTCAGACTTTTTAGAAGATTTTAACTCATTTCAAATATCTTTGAAATTAATATCTGATGAAGCTATCTAAGTGGCAGTGAAATGCAATTGTAATGTAATTAATTACATTTGGCAAAGTAATTGTATGTAATTAATTACTTTGCTCAAAAGCCATGTAATTGTAATTGTAATTTAATTGAACAATCTCCAAAGTAATTGTATGTAATTAATTACTTTTTCAAAGTAATTGACCCCAAGTCTGGTGTAATATCAATAAAGGTGTCCTAGATTTTGACCTCTTGGCCCACCCTGGGTCATGAACCCTAATATCTGAAGTCACACAGAGATAGCCAGTCCTAAATAGTACATATTGTTCAAAAACTGATGATTCTATAACAGAAAATATTTTTTTAAATCTTTTTTTGACCTGAGCTATTGTTTTGTTCACAAAATTGATGTTTTATATGCAGATTTTTAATTTTCACGAAAATGATCTTTTTGTTAATTTAAGCTCTACTGATTGGATTAGAAGTCTTTTTTAAGTGAATCGACACGGATAGGGCTGCCACGTTTACACGTGTAAATGGTACCGTTTCGTGTTTTTGCAATAAACATTTACAAAATTGGCCTAATGTTTACACAAACTTTACCATGTGAACAGCGTCGTGGTTTATAAATAGCATTTCCTAATGAACATCCCGCTCTGGATCATCAATCAGTTTGTTTTGTTTGTATTTGACAAAGTATCTACTGCAATTAGAATTACGGCGGACAAGCTTAACAGACAGGAATACGATAGGAAGCATTTTTTTAATTCTTTGAGTATTGGGCCTGCGCAGATAGTTGTTCAACGGGCCATAAAAATGTCCCGAATATCGTCTCAATCAGTCATTGCTTGGAGCAATTATATTCTGCATTTTGAACAGTTATGTTAAGGCATGTGTTAATATTTGGTGGAGACGCATGAATGGCCAAAACTTTTCTTTTGTTTACTTCCTGTCAGCGTGTGTATTGATGCGTACGTGATTAATGGCAGTTATCACCTCTGCGTGTCAACTCATTAATTACACACTTGCAACTGAAGAAAATGTCGGCAATGAACCAGTCTGTTGCAACTACTTTCCAATTACTTGAAATGAGTTCTATCACAAAATCCAACCAAACAATTTCGGATATTCGCACAAGGTACATTTTTCAAAGAGTTTTTTTTAGGAAAAATATCTGCGATTTTACCGATCTGCATAATGAAAAAAAAAAAAAACCTAGAAGTTACGTGTAAACGGAATAGTTTCGGTTACTGGAACTTGTGTAAACGTTTACCAAATTTTTCGTAAACGTGGCAGCCCTTGACACGGAAGCTGCCATCTGCATGATGAAACAACAAATGCCAAAATGAGGAGAAACAGTATGTTTATGGGTGTCTAGATTTACCGGAAAGACCCGAATTACCGGTAAGACCGCCGAAATACCGGAAAGACGAATGAATAATAGGGAATTAAAATATGCTGTCTACTTAGTTATGTATTAACATGTTTGGGGCTAAAAGTATTTTGTATGTTTATTGCGCATATAATTGTAGGGTTTTAAATTTTTAACCCTCTCTTCGAATCTTGTTTATTCAAAGAAAATGACAAATTGGATTAAGGCCCGATTAAAAGACCCTTGTTAATCCCTACTGATAGCTAATAATCCCAATCAACGTCTCAATAATGGGGAATTAAAACCAGCCTAATTAAATGACCATTGTTAACATCAAGACCTAACAACCCAATCAATGTAAATGATTAGTATAAGGTGGACATACCAGTATTTGAATGGTTGACACTGCATATATATTTTTTTCAAACTTATCTCGTTATTCCAAGTATTAACTAAAATATGTTCATTTGAATTTCGAAATAAACTTTTTAGATTTTTATTCTGTAATGTCCAATTTCTGAGACTGTATTGTACACTATAAGTAAAAAAAAAAATATCAAATTATAAGCAACATTTACTTTGTTTTTATTATATTCATTAATCAATTATCACCAATTCAATGTTTCCCTATTATTCTTTGGTCTTTCAGGTATTTGGGTGGTCTTTCCGGTAGATCTAGGTACCGTATGTTTATGGTTTATCTAAAAAGTTTGAAGCGGGCAAATCAATTAAATGTATCTTTTACATACATGCTTTGATATTTTAAGTGGTTCAGAGCTCAAGGTAAGTTTGAATGCTATATTCGCTGGAAACCACATTCGTCATTCCATATGTAGAGAACAAATGTGGATTACTGAATAGGCTGGTAACCGGGAGTAAACGAAGTAAACCAACGACTACATCTACTGAGGGCTACACATATTTAAAATGTCAATTTCATTTTTACATTTTAAAAAAAGCAAATCAATAAATGAGTGCATGCGTAGTTTGCATAGTCTACCCTCCACTCTGGATCTCACCTAAAAACTGTAAATTCAGGGCTGGTACGAATTGGCTTCGATACGAACAGCCAACCGTCGCATAAGAATTAAACTTTCTTCTGTAGTCACAGGGTGGCAAAGACTTGACATTTACCAGAAGTCTTGTTTTGCTTCAATGAGAAATCAATGTTTTACCCTAAATATGCATCTAATCAACAAAATTATCGAGAACTAACAAACCTAGAATAATGCTACGGTGACAACGATAACACGCACCCTTGCAATTTATCCTCTTACTTTCTACAAGGCCGGGCGTAGACATTTTAAAGGATCAGTTCCCTCTCCCATACCTATACTATTATTATCTCATTCTCGCGAGACCTGACGATACCTCAGTACGTGCTAGCGTGCTCCCTGTCTGCGACAATGCTATTTATCCTGGTCTATTTGAAATGAATATCTCAATAAAAATTCCAAAGGGAATTTAATAACACTAAAACACTATGTTTACTCAGTTTCAAATTTTCGGCCACTTGGCCTTTATCAAGAAACAAATAACTGAAATAATGTTGTGAGCTACATCTCCATTGTCTTAGCTAACCAGTAAATATAAATAATGTTATATAAATAATGAAAATTTTATATTATTACTATTATTATTATTATTATTATTATTATTATTATTATTATTATTATTATTATCATTATCATCATTATTATTATTATTATTATTATTATTATTATTATTATTATTATTATTATTATTATTATTATTATTATTATTATTATTATTATTATTATTATTATTATTATTATTATTATTATCATTATTGTTATTATTTTTATTATTATTTTTTTAATTTTATTTTATTTTTATTATTATTATTATTATTATTATTATTATTATTATTATTATTATTATTATTATTATTATTATTATTATTATTATTTTTATTGTATTATTATATTTATTATATTATTATTTTTACTTTTTGTTTTATTATTATTATTATTATTATTATTATTATTATTATTATTATTATTATTATTATTATTATTATTAAATCATCATTTTTTAAATATTTATTATTGTATTATTTAATTGATTTATCTTTTTATTATTTATTTATTTATTATTCTTATTTTAGTTTATGCATTTGACCAGGTATTTGGGATGTGATTTTGTCTGGTAAGTGTTATGACGTCATTTGACGCTTATGCATCAGGATGTTTCGTTTTGGCGTACTGGAAGTGACGTCATATTGCCCATGACATTATCATAACATTATTTATATTTACTGGTTGGCTAAGACAATGGAGATGTAGCTCACAACATTATTTCAGTTATTTGTTTCTAGATAAAGGCCAAGTGGCCGAAAATTTGAAACAGAGTAAACATAGTGTTTTAGTATTTGGAATGGTAACAGACAACCAGTTTATTACTCGTCAATTTACTTAACAAAAGTGTCGGCGAATTGTCTCACAAAGTGTTATCTATCTATCTATCTTCATATTCTGCCATACACCCTCACGGACATTTAAGGCAGTTGCGCGCTGTCGAGCAATGTTAGTAGAAAAAGAAAAAGAATAAAAGCATGATAGTTAAGGGGAATAAAAGATGATAGGTTAAAAGCAGTGAAAATGAGATTAAATTCAGGTTAAAAACAACAGTGTCAGGATCTAGGGTTTTGAGTGTTGCCGTTTGCTCAAAGCGACCTTAAAGGCTTCAAGGTCTTGCAAACTAACAACAGACTCTGGCAGGGCATTCCACTGGACTATAGCCAGTGGAAAGAATGAATACTTATAATAGTTCCTGTTTGTATGGATCTGACGCAATGTCATTGAGTAACAGTAACGGGACACTCTATGTGTATGCTGGACGTAATCTGGGAGGGGTACTGCCACAATTACATGGACCATCTTGTAGAAGAGACAAAGGCGGGCATCCACCCGTCTTTGCTCAAGGGTTCTCCAACTGAGATGGTCAAGCATAGATGTAACACTTGACCTGTAATCGTAATTACTGGTCGTCCAGCGTGCGGCCCTTCTTTGAATTTTTTCAAGCTGTAGTGTTTTTTCCTTAGTGTAAGGATCCCAAATGGGGGCCGCATACTCCAGCTGAGGACGGACAAGCCTGTTATAGGCGGTTCTCTCACTTTTTGGTTTTTTGATTTAATATTTCTCTGAACGTATCCCAAAGTTCTATTTGCATTTCCAGTAATTCGGTCAATGTGGGAGTTCCAAGATAGGCCACTGGAGATGTCAACCCCCAAGTACTTAGCGCTTGTGACAACTTCCAGGATCTGACCATGTAAAGTACACACTGTGTTGATTGCTTTCCTGGCCGTTGTCACCCGCACCACCTGGCACTTAGAGAGGTTGAATTCCATGTCCCACTGGGACTCCCACAATGATAGTTTATCCAGGTCGTTTTGTAGCACTGTGCCGTCATCCAAGCCTCCAATTGTTAGGTACACTGCCGTGTCATCGGCAAAGAGTCGTACTTGCGATGACAGTTTTTCTGGGAGGTCGTTTATGAAAACAAGAAATATGATAGGTCCCAAGACTGAACCCTGAGGTACCCCAGAGCTCACTGGAACCGATCCCGACTCCTCACCTTCAATAACGACCATCTGCGACCTGTTACCTAGGAAGGCTCGGATCCAGGATAGTGCATTTCCTCTGATCCCATACTGGTGGGGCTTCCAGATGAGCTTTGAGTGGTTAACTTTGTCAGAGGCCTTCGAGAAGTCCAGCAGTATCAGATCAGTTTGTTTGCCTACACTTGTATTTTTTGCAAGGTCCTCGAACAACATGGTAAGCTGAGTATCACATGACATTTTTTCTCTGAAGCCGTGTTGAAGATCATACAACAGGTCATGCTTGTCAAAGTGCTTTACCAGATGTGATGCCATTATATGTTCAAGGACCTTGCAGAGAATACAGGTGAGGGAGATCGGTCTGTAACTTGCAGCCGATGTTGGCGAGTAGTCTCAAAATCTGTTGCCGAATCGGCTCAATGCCCTATATATAGTTGCACTTAACATCATCCTGCACCATTTCGTGTATGTATCAAGGCACCCATACTCTTTCAGGGTAAGAACTCCTTTACTTTGGGGATTTTTCGGGGGGGGGGGGGGGATGTCCGGACCCCATTCCCTCCTCTGGATCCGCGCATGTAGTCTGGGGTATACGGATTCTGTCACAATTAAAACACAATGTATTGTCCATTTAAACTAAGATTATCATCACTACTTGTGTGTTTGGCCCTACCAGTGACTATTGATTTAGTAAATCTGAGGAAATGCGCAGATGACTGCAATCCACCAATGTCGCCGACCATAATTCTAAATTTAGATAAAATTGCATTAGTCCTTAAATACTGAGATTAAAGGCTGTTTAAAAAATAACCTGAAAGTGTTGTCTGCTGAAGTCGTCTGCTGTACTTTTTTGTTAACATTATTTGACTGATGTTATTATAGGGACAAACAGCATCTCCCCCTTTGATACAGTAAATCATTTATACTGTAGGCTCATATGGTCTATGAGCACAATATATGTAAGGGGAGAACATACTTTAGAAATAACAAGAGTGCACTGGATCATTCAACTGAGTACAAACTCATGAGACGAGAATATTTATCGCAAAATATAAATTCCATTTCTCCAACACCTAAAAATAGTAAGTGAGTATGATCAGGAAATACCACAATCACAAACCGCAGACAACCCCATGGCACCGCGAGGCAGAGCCCCTCAACCATCACGAGACACCAGCAAGACAAATAAAGCAAAGCAACCAGCTCTCTCTTCCCCTATCAAGATGATTGCAATACTAGAATGGTCATAAAGTAACGTACAACAAAACATAGAACAATTACAGACTCACATAATGGGAGTAACAATAAACAAAAAGTCAACAGCAACAGAACCACCGCCTTAGAACGGACAGCAGCCTAAGCCACCGGGGGGGGGGGGGGGGCGGGGGGCTTAAATGCATTATACTGGTACCAAATCTTCGCCCTAGGTTCTGCTGTTGTTGAAGTACAAGAAATGCTCAGCTCGCATGGAAGCCTTCTAACTAGTGAAATGTATCATCATTGAGAAACACTCTAATCAATTTTTATAACTTTATTTTTCCATCACAGCATGCATCAAATATAACACGTATTAACATATATAACAGTTTGAACCATGGGTTATATCTGCATACAGCGTTTGAATTTCTTGTTATATATAGGGGGTGTTCAGCTCCTGTGGGAATGGGTCCTATCGCACATGTTGTACAAACGGCCTTGGAATGTAAACGTCTCCATTATTATTATTATTATTATTATTATTATTATAATAATTATTACTATTATTATTATTATTTTTAATTTTATTTTTATTTTTATTTTATTATTATTATAATTATTATTATTATTATTATTATTATTATTATTATTATTATTATTATTATTATTATTATTATTATTATTATTATTATTATTATTATATTTATTATATTATAATTTTTATTATTTGTTTTATTATTATTATTATTATTATCATTATTATTATTATTATTATTATTATTATTATTATTATTATTATTATTATTATTATTAAGTCATAATTTTTTAAATATTTATTATTGTATTATGTAATTAATACATCTTTTTATTATTTATTTATTTATTATTCTTATTTTAGTTTATGCATTTGACCAGGTATTTGGGATGTGATTTTGTCTGGTAAGTGTTATGACGTCATTTGGCGCTTATGCATCAGGATGTTTCGTTTTGGCGTACTGGAAGTGACGTCATATTGCCCATGACATTATCATAACATTATTTATATTAGACAATGGAGATGTAGCTCGCAACATTATTTCAGTTATTTGTTTCTAGATAAAGGCCAAGTGGCCGAAAATTTGAAACAGAGTAAACATAGTGTTTTAGTATTTGAAATGATAACCGGCAACCAGTTTATTACTCGTCAATTTACTTAACAAAAGTGTTGGCGAATTGTCTCACAAAGTGTTATCTATCTATCTATCTTCATATTCTGCCATTCACCCTCGCGGACATTTAAGTCAGTTGCGCGCTGTCGAGCAATGTTAGTAGAAAAAGAAAAAGAATAAAAGCATGCTAGTTAAGGGGAATAAAAGATGATAGGTTAAAAGCAGTGAAAATGAGATTAAAATCAGGTTAAAAACAACAGTGTCAGGATCTAGGGTTTTGAGTGTTGCCGTTTGCTCACAGCGACCTTAAAGGCTTCAAGGTCTTGCAAACTAACAACAGACTCTGGCAGGGCATTCCACTGGACTATAGCCAGTGGAAAGAATGAATACTTATAATAGTTCCTGTTTGTATGGATCTGACGAAATGTCATTGAGTAACAGTAACGGGGCACTCTATGTGTATGCTGGACGTAATCTGGGAGGGGTACTGCCACAATTCCATGGACCATCTTGTAGAAGAGACAAAGACGGGCATCCGCCCGTCTTTGCTCAAGGGTTCTCCAACTGAGTTGGTCAAGCATAGATGTAACACTTGACCTGTAATCGTAATTACTGGTCGTCCAGCGTGCGGCCCTTCTTTGAATTTTTTCAAGCTGGAGTGTTTTTTTTTCCTTAGTGTAAGGATCCCAAATGGGGGCTGCATACTCCAGCTGAGGACGGACAAGCGTGTTATAGGCGGTTCTCTCACTTTTTGGTTTTTTGATTTAATATTTCTCTGAATGTATCCCAAAGTTCTATTTGCATTTCCAGTTATTCGGTCAATGTGGGAGTTCCAAGATAGGCCACTGGAGATGTCAACCCCCAAGTACTTAGCGCTTGTGACAACTTCCAGGATCTGACCATGTAAAGTACACACTGTGTTGATTGCTTTCCTGGCCGTTGTCACCCGCACCACCTGGCACTTAGAGAGGTTGAATTCCATGTCCCACTGGGACTCCCACAATGATAGTTTATCCAGGTCGTTTTGTAGCACTGTGCCGTCATCCAAGCCTCCAATTGTTAGGTACACTGCCGTGTCATCGGCAAAGAGTCGTACTTGCGATGACAGTTTTTCTGGGAGGTCGTTTATGAAAACAAGAAATATGATAGGTCCCAAGACTGAACCCTGAGGTACCCCAGAGCTCACTGGAACCGATCCCGACTCCTTACCTTCAATAACGACCGTCTGCGACCTGTTACCTAGGAAGGCTCGGATCCAGGATAGTGCATTTCCTCTGATCCCATACTGGTGGGGCTTCCAGATGAGCTTTGAGTGGTTAACTTTGTCAGAGGCCTTTGAGAAGTCCAGCAGTATCAGATCAGTTTGTTTGCCTACACTTGTATTTCTTGCAAGGTCCTCGAACAACATGGTAAGCTGAGTATCACATGACATTTTTTCTCTGAAGCCGTGTTGAAGATCATACAACAGGTCATGCTTGTCAAAGTGCTTTACCAGATGTGATGCCATTATATGTTCAAGGACCTTGCAGAGAATACAGGTGAGGGAGATCGGTCTGTAACTTGCAGCCGATGTTGGCGAGTAGTCTCAAAATCTGTTGCCGAATCGGCTCAATGCCCTATATATAGTTGCACTTAACATCATCCTGCACCATTTCGTGTATGTATCAAGGCACCCATACTCTTTCAGGGTAAGAACCCCTTTACTTTGGGGATTTTTCAGGGGGGGGTGTCCGGACCCCATTCCCTCCTCTGGATCCGCGCATGTAGTCTGGGGTATACGGATTCTGTCACAATTAAAACACAATGTATTGTCCATTTAAACTAAGATTATCATCACTACTTGTGTGTTTGGCCCTACCAGTGACTATTGATTTAG